>JAKLML010000078.1:0-114609 GCA_022813425.1 Aureobasidium lini | reverse complement strand
TCCTAGCCGTACGAAAACCTACGAGATACTATAACGACACTTTTATTAGCTAGGGATGTTAAAGTATACTAAACAATAGGTAAAGAACTGCTAGACCTATAAGAGGATTACACCTTTAAGAGAAGGCTACTAAGGCGTCCTAAAACCTCTACCTATCCCTAGAAAAGCCTAGCAACACCTGTTAATGGATTTTATTACATACCTGCCCGATAGTAAGGGATACGACGCTATCCTAGTTATAGTCTGCCGCCTTACTAAGTTCCGCTATATTATACCCTATAAGGGTACCTATAACGCCGAAGAACTAGCCCGTCTGTTCCGTAACAACATCTAGAAACTATACGGTCTACTAGACTCTATTGTCTCTAATCGAGGAACTTAATTCGTTTCTACCTTCTAGAAGCACCTCTGCTAAATCCTAAACATAAGAGCATAACCGTTAACTGCCTAGCACCCTAAATCTAATAGATAGACCGAAAGGATGAACGCTATCCTTAAATAGTACCTACGAGCCTATATGTCCTACCTATAAGATGACTAGGCCGACTAGCTGTCCTCTACTAAGTTTGCTAGTAATAGCTAAGTGTCTAAGACAACAAGAGTCTTACCCTTCTTCGCCCTATACGGGTTTAAACCTAGACTAGGTTTTAAGCTAATCCACCCTAGAGATCGCCCTACTATAAGAGACGCCGCCCTATTCGCTAAACAAATGCAAAAGATCTATAATTTCTGTCGTACTAAGATACTTGCTACCTAAGCCCGCTAGGAGGAATAAACTAATAGGATAAGAAGGCCTACCTGCCGGTACCGTCCTAGAGAGAAGGTCTAGCTTAATGCCCGGAACATATAGACTCTCCGCCTAACTAAGAAGCTTAACTAGAAGAACCTAGGACCCTTTATAGTTAAACAAATAGTAGGTTCTTACGCCTATGAACTATAACTGCCTACAACTATAAAGGTACATCCTATGTTTAACCTAAACCTGCTACGCCCTGCTTCTAAGGATTTCCTGCTAGGACAACATTAACCGCCGCCACCTCCTATAGAAGTTAAAGGCGTAGAACAATAGGAAGTTAAGGAGATTGTCGACTCATACTAGGACCGCCGGTTAAAGAAGAAGCCCCGCCTATACTACACTATTAAATAGACTAGTTATGTAGACTATACTACTAAGCCCGCGGAATACCTTAAGAACGCTACCGAACTAGTTAGAAACTTCTACCGACGCTACCCTAATAAGCCTAGACCTAATAAACGTTTCTCTAGAGTTTTAACCTAAGAGAGGGGATACTATTACGGCGCTTGCCTACAACAAGTGCTATAGCTAACAGGGTGACCCTGCCTAAGGTCACGTAAGCTACGGAACCGAGGTTCTACTAGAGAATGATTATGTAGCCTATATCGCTTCTATATTTATAGCTCTTCGAGCTACGTCCTATTATTGAACCTATCTACTAGTTTCACTACCTAACCGTAGATAGCCTATTAAATACGACTATACTCTACATAGCTGCTCCTTCTACTATATACCCGACCTGCCCCCGTAACAGTTAGACGTAAGAAGCTTAATATAGTTATCTTTCTTAAAGTTCCGCGTAGTTAGTATCCTTACCTTTTTTAGCGATAGTTCTATAGCTTAAATTATTGTCTTCTTAAAGGATAGCTTTAGTCTAAGGGTCCCCTATTACCTTTCTCTTATTAATTTCTTTAAGATAGATAGGTAAGAGGGTCTTAGTATAGAAGGCGTTTATAATAGAGTTATATCTACCTTATTTCTTACGTTTCTTGCTAGCCGGTTAGTTATCTTTTAGTAGAGGGGGACCTTAAGCATTATAGATAAATTTCTTATTCGTATATTCCTCCTAAGGCCTTACACTAAGAAGTAAAGTACTTACTATATAGTTTCTAAGAAGGGGGGGGAGGGGAGAGACTATAAGTATCTTTTAGAATATCTAGCTTATTTTCTTAAGGTATCTTATAGAACTTAATACGTCTATAATTCTAGCTAACTGTTAGACTAAATTAGAGCTAAACTCTTAAGTCTAGTATCTCTTAAATAGGCTAGTTCTGTTTAGATCTAGTCTCTCTTAGAAAGGCCTTATCTATAAGTAGGCATTTAGGGTTAATATAGCCTTTATCTATATAGTGAATCTACATCTAGAAGTTATTTAAATTATGGCCAAGATCCTTATGTTTTTAATACTAGTTAACCCTCTTAGGTATATTAGCCTTAGAAATGGATTTTATATAAGGAAGCTTAAATCTATGCGCAGAAGTTAGCCACCTGTTAGACAGGTATTTAATAAACGTCCTTGTATGGCATTTAAGGCTTTGTTTCTTTATTAAGTACTCGAGGGACTAGCGACGTTCGTAGAGAGGGTAACGGAGCGCAAAATCGACGGCATCTGCGGTTACGTACTCTAGCTAGCCTCTATTGTTGTTTCTAACCTCTTGAGCCTCTTAATTTAGATCTCCTTGTGTTTTGCGACGAGCAAGGATCATATAAGCTGTATGGTCACCTATTCCTATGTCCATAGATATCCGTCTTCTTGTACGGGGCCTTGCCTAGGTTCTCTTTTTCGGCCTCCCATTGATCGACACGACCGGACAGTTATTGGATTGTGTCGTACGGCACCTGAGGCCCGCGTTGGCCAGTTCTTGGAGCGAGAACGGCTCGTTTGGCCTTCTGGATCTTGTACGTATCGACGGCGTTGGGTGGGTGTGGTCGTGGATACTTGCGTTGGTTCGCGGCCTTATGTTCGCGCGTCGTTGGAAGCTATATAGAGGCGGCACCCGATGCGACGGCTGAGGGGCGTGTGGAGGAGCCATCTGCGATCAATCTGAGCTATACAACAGTCAGATCCGACGACAAATGAACAAGATACATGAGTTCGCGCGATTGGGGTGGTATCGAGAGGAGACGGCTCAGATCGGCGATCAAGTATGGGGTTGAGCGACCTTACCTTTTGAGCGTCATGGGCGTGCCAGTTCGCTTGGATGTTGCTTAAGACAGCCAGGATCGAGCCAGGCAAACCTAGTTGCCAGCTGTTTGTCTCTTCTCCTAAGTAGCAAAGACTTGAGATAATTCCCAGTCTACTTTCCCTCCTCAATTCCAAGCAAGTGATGCATGCGGCAATGAAAGTTCGCACTGGTGCATCGAGTTCGTCGTGCCCAGCCGTGACAATGCCTCCGAAGACTTCAGCTAGTCTGACCATGCGACGGTAAAAGTCGATGTGATAATTGATATTCTACCGAGCGTGATCTGTCCGAGAAGCGCCCTATGTCACGTCTGCCGCCTCGAAGTGCCCCATAGCCCCTTACTAGGTCTGAGACTTGAGCCAAGGTTTATCAGTCCGATCTTGAATGTGCGGTCTACAAGCGCAAACAGTTCCGCGTTCGAGGAATCCTACATAACGGTTGTCACTGTCCAATGATATGGCCCGAATTGTTGTTCCTGTCCCCGAGGCTTGAGAGCTGGGAGCTTGCATGGCAGATGCATGTCCGTAAAGTTACGAACTCTTGAGCTTCAAAGACGTAGTCGGCGCCAACGAGTGACGACATCGACAAGAGTGCAGAGACGACTGAAAGTGTTTTCGATAGCAGCTTATGTTAGGGGTTCAGTGGTACGAGGATTGCCAGAACGAGGGCTTGTTTCAGGGCATGTTCGGTGCACATGCAGTCGAGTAAAGCTTCCGTTTAGCAGAGGATATAAGGTTATAGCGGCAGGTTCCAATGAGAGCCTAGACCGCAGCCAAATTAACAGAGTTCGCTAGAGGGTGAAATCGATTCGTCGTAATCGCATCGCAAACCAAGAAAGGCTCTAGACGACTTCCAAATGTCGGAAAGCGTAAGTTTGTTAATTATGCTTTCCGAAAACCATATTCTTGCTATAAGAGCTAGGGGTGCTTTATTAACCGTTAATAATCGATTATTAATGCGTACATTAATTATTGCCCTTTGTACGCAGTAAGTACGCATTATTAATGGTTAATAATTACTTACGTAACCTACCCCTTAGTTCTAAGGCTCTAGCTCTTAGCTCTAAGCCGTCGTTAGTTATATAGACGATATAGCTAGAAGACCTTAAGGTACTATTAGCGCTTAGTTCGATACCCTCGCGTACGGCTACTTTAACTACTACTAGTACTATAACTAGAAGGTTAAGAGAAGAAATAAGGAGCTAAGGATAAAGTACTTACTTTAGTGCGCTTAGTTTAAGAGCGCTATATAGAGCGGCTAACTAGCGCTTAGTGCCTTCGACGATACTACCGAGTTTAAGGCTTAGCTTACTTACGCTACTTAAGGTAAGTAGTTAGAGCCGCTCTCTAAGGCATAACTTCTAAACTGCCGTAAGCTTAATAACCTTGTTTTAATAGCGGTATATAGAGGTAGCTTGCTATTTAACTACTTCTAGTCGAATCCGCTACTCCTCTAGCTACTTAAGGCTCTTAATCTAAGCCTTTAATATAACCCTCCGTCGCGCGCTCGGTTAAGCGACGAGCTTCTTATATAAGCTTTAAGTACTATAATAGCTTAAGTAAAAGTAATAGTTAACTAGGAGTCGTATGTTAACGTTATTATCGATAAATCCGGCGCTCGTAATAGGGATCGAATCGTTAATATCTTAGTAAATACGTTAGCTAGCTAAGCCTTCTATATCGAGTCGTTTAATGCTAGTAGAGCTACGGTATTAGTAGAGTAGATGCGAGAGACTATTACTAAGAAGGTTAAAGTGCTCTATAATGGCGATTTAAAGAGGTAGAATAGTATATATACTAATACCTATAGCGCTTAGAGGAGCTTCTATATAGCTCTATACGAGCATCTAGAGACTACGCACATTTTTACGGTATTATACGATAACTATAGTCTCTAGCTCGGCCTTAAGGATAATAGCGACCCTAATACTAAAGGCTCTATTAGCTTATATGCTATACTAGTTTATTAAGCCCTTCTACTTTGCTTAGAAGCTCTCTAAGAACGACTAGTCGACTATAGGCTAAGTTATTCCTCGCTAGCGCGCTCTACGTAATAAATTAAGCTCGATACCGAACTTACCGTATAAATAAGAGGTCCTTAAGCGACTAGATTAGCGTATAGCTATTTAAACTACCGACATCTACTATGCCGCTTACCTCTTAAACTATTAGATAGATTATCTAGTAATAACGACTAAGGGCGCCGTAGCGATAATTCGCTTCTTTAACTAGTATATTAAGAGCTTAAAGAGGCTAAAGCTCTAGAGCTAGTTTATTTAGTTTATTAAGCGTACTAGCATCTTTGCTTCTAAGGAGCTATAGAAGGACGACATACGCTTCTAGCCATTAATATTCTAGTTAATAGTTAAATGGCGAGGTGCTAGTAAGCTCGCTAAGCTAGCTAGAAGGCTAGCTATTATACTAGCAAACTCCGTACTATCTAAGCGCTCATTTTTAGCTATAAATTACCTTTAAAACGCCTTTCGATCTCGTATATTAACTATTATAACCGATCGGCTATATAGTATTTACATTAACTTAAGAGTTCTTAACCGCCGTATAGAGCTTATAACTAACTAGTAGTAGCAATTACAGATTAAGCGCCGAGCTAAGAGGCATACTACGTAGAATAATCCTATTACCGAGCGTATCTAGCGCGCGCTAGATATTAAGTAGCTTAAGAAGTCCGATTCGATAGCCCTTAAAGATGCTACTAAAATAGTAGTAGTAACTATTCTAGTAACTCTTAATGCTCTTAGCTAGCTTAAGTTCCCTTTTAAAGACCTCGACGCGCGAGCTATACTACCTCCTCCGCTAATTAAGCCCTCGTCCTCGTAGCTAGGCCTAATACTATACGGCTAGTAGTTCTAGGAATCCTTACTATCTATACCTTAGTATCTAAGTAGAAAGCAGAGTAATCTAAAGAAGAGGAAGCAGCTATATAATAGAGCTACGCTAGCGCTAGAGAGGCTATATAATAGAGCTACGCTAGCGCTAGAGACCCCTCGAATTGCTTCCTCTTAGCTATAGTCTTAATACTCGTCGATTAAGGACCCTCTAAACGATACTTAGTTCTCTATTACTAGCTTAGCGCTAACTTAGCTCGCTACGCTATCTTAGACCCCTTACTATTTAAGCTTAGCTCGCTTAACTTAGCGATCTAAGCGAGCTATATTATAAGAACTAGGGTCGAGCTTCTTTAATAGCTACGCTTAGCTACTAGAGGCTATATATAGTTAAGAGGGAGGTCTATAGGCGCCGTTTAAATTTACTTAAAGCACTTAATATAGTTAGTATAATAGTAAGTAGAAGGTTTTAAAAGTGCAAAAAGAAGGGCTTAGCTCCGATTCGAACCCTAGCCCTTAATAATTGCGCACAATAGTGCTAACCTCTAACTATTAGGCTATCTAGTCGTTAGAGGTTAGCATATAATTACTAAGCATGCTTGCGTATATATAGGTACGCCGCGGCAGGGGACAGGGTCGCCCTCTTAAAATGCCAAGATGTAATTATTAATGGATTATTAATGGTTATTAACTCAATTATTAATGCGTACATTATTAATTCTAGTTAAGCCTAGTGAGAGCCTCTTATTAGCCTCTAAAACACTACAAGCCCTATGTTGTAACACTATCCAATTAGTCGGGTCTTACGCCTATCGAATTGTCGGAAGCATAAATTGCTAGAGAGCGATAGCCAGGGATTCAGAGGTGACAATCAACCTTGCTTACAGTAGTTCGCTAGCTCTAGCGCAAGATTCATCATTACGCCTTCTAGCGGTGAACATGTTCTGCTTTGCCAAGCTGTCTATCCTCTCAAAGATTTTCGACATGAATTTTCTGATAAAGTCCACAGGCTTTGCTTCAGTGTCGGGGATTATAATGATAAAGACGATCCCCCTTCGATCAAGGTACTGTGCCTCATTTCCTCGATCGGCACTATGCATGCTATTGATGTGTGACTTACGGTGGATACTGCTGATCTCTGTAGCGAGTCCTGAAGGATCAAATCTTAAGCATGGACTTGCTGCAGGGAGTAGTACATGGGCTTGGTATACGGTGTACGTCCAATTCCGTGGCCGAGATAACATTTGCGTTACGGAGTAGCTTGCTCAAGATCTGGTGATTTCTGTCAGCAGATTGAGATGATGACCTCGACAATGCGCCTACACTTGACATGTACATAGCCGCAGGTGCCAGGGCGCAAGAGGTCCTAGCGATATCGCATGAACTACGACACGGTAGCTAATTAGCCAATTGACCGTGCCTGGACCCGTTCGATTAATCCAAAGTAAGCTTTTCTGGCCATGGTGATCCCATGGTCTCTGGGAGGAGCCGTCCGAGTCAGGGTCAGAACATTCTGAAGACGACAAAGGAAGGAGTTCCCGCCGGAACCGCGCTGGTTGGTAGATGGGAAAAAGACGTTTCCCTTAGCTGCCGAGGCAGGGAACGGCCACGACGACGCGCGCGCGGAGAAGCACCCGAACACCACACTTGTAGGACCGTCGACGATCTTTTCGGACATGCAGCACGGCAAGTGCCAGACACCTAATCTTGATTGCCACACTGTGGCGAGAAAAAAGTGTCTTGTTGTGCCCAAGAAGTATTGGTAAAATGCAGTGTCTGAGAACAATTCCGGGGAGGTTTGTAGGTCGTAGTCGCGGCTGTAAATTGGCTGGGCAAATCCTAAGCGAAAGAACGCCTCAAGTCGCCGACTCGCGGGGGCCACGCGACTTGGGGCCTTCCCGTCCTGTTTCCTTTCGACTTCTCTGCCACGCGGTTGAACAGCCACATTACCACTCTTGACAGAAGTATCACGGGCCATATCCTGTTCCAGACTTAGCGACCTTCTCTGGTGATCTTGCATCTCCCAATTCGATCCGTCAATTACCAGCATGGCGCCATCCTGAACGCCATTGGCTCATAGATCTTCCCGCTCCGGTCACGGTGCGACAAACAAGGGATCTCTTTCGGTGTATCTGCATAATCGTCGATGCTGTTCCACCTATCTCTCGGTCTCTGTCACGCCGAACAATGGCAAGTAACTGCCGATGTGTGGCAAGTGTAGGCCGGCGAGAAACCCTAGAAACAACATGCCGCCCCTCTGATTTCAAGCGATCCGCAATCAGCGATGACGGGGTCTGGGTCTGGCAAGTTTTGCTACGGAATACATGTCAATCATCCAAATCATGGGAAATCCGTCGTGTGCATGAATGGAGGCATGCTCATCTTTCTATCCTTGCATCGCCAATTATTCACAGCCACACTCGCTTCCTGAGCTTCTTCACGACAACCTGGGCTGGGCTGGTCGTGTTCTCGGAAGAGAAGGTGACGGTCCTCGTGCGGAAGCACAACCGAGCCGCCAAGTTGCGTGGCTCAGTCACAAAGCCCCGTTGTGCTCTTGTTTCACGTTTCCACCATCCCAGCCAGCCAGGCATGATTCTCGCAGCGGGCATGTCATGCCGAGTATAGCAGAAAGTCAAAATTTCCCTAGCAATTGGCACCGGTTCAGGGCAAAATAGTGCATGGTCGAAAGAGAAGCGAAAGCGGCGCCTGGCCTACTCGAGTAAAGGGCCTTGCCGTTCCACTAAACGTCAAACGAAGCAATCTTTCGGCACCCACCTGATGATGCATGGTTCCTCGGTATCAGCTTGGGAGCCATGTCTCCTACTTTCTTGCGTCAACCAATCCGCTTCCCTAACCTCTCTTCCCCTTACCCAATATATATGATCCACGATTGTGGCAATCACAGCATCGCTTAGCCTTATTGGGTCGCATCAATTCCGGGCAGCAAGTGTTAAGTTCGCATCCTTTCCCAGATAATAAGGTGAATCGACTTCTCCTAGGGCCGGTCAAGCATCCCGACAAGCCTTATAGTTTGACTCAACCTTATTCGCTCCTCACTTTACAGACCTGCCGACCTTACATCATCTAAGCGTGAGGCAAGAAATACCGACCGCCCCCTCAAATCGATATCCTGGCGCTCCTTCAGCCGGTCTCGAGGTCGAGAGAAGCTGGAACACGATCGATTGACCTCTACAATTTCAGCGCTTTATGTACCACCGCAACACTGGCGAATCCTTACGGCAACTACCCCTTCCAATATGGAAGGCCGGCGGAAGACCGAGAAGGTGACCAGGGACATAATCCGACCACAGGTGTTGTCTACGACCAACAATACCTAGATCATGGATATTCGACGTTACCATCTTCTTATTATGCTCTGCCGGCGCAGCTCGATTACCAGCCTGCACAACTGCAACATGCGATGATACCCCAGCAAAATCTCGGCTTGACACATCCTAATCAAGAAAGAAACAGTATCGCCACTTCGATATCAAGTCAACTCAGTGGATCCACCCAGTACGACAGTTCCAGGAGACAGTCAGAATATGCCCATTCAGAACCATCCGCACGCAAGCGAAGCCGCGCCGAAGACTTTCAACAGGACGCGCATGGATCTCCTACTTACAACGCCAACCTAACTCTTAATATCCCCGGCTTAATGGGTTCAGGTGGACAACGATCACAATCCCAGGCTTCTCCATACCAGTTCCGGGCTCCGCCGCTCCCTCAAACATCCTCCACAGACAGATCACCACAGAGCGATACGCAGCAGCTTCAACTACAGCAACCATACAACCCAGAAAAGCCCTTGCAGCCGACTCAACACCATCATCACCATCTGCCACCTCATTCTCCGACACTGAAACGAAGCAAGCACGGAGAGGAGGAAGAAGCATCATCCTTGAGTGATGTAGGTCCTCCAAGTATGGTTGGAAGGGAAGGGATGCCCGAGCCAGCACCCAGACCAAAGGGACCAAAACTCAAATTCACACGAGAGGATGACGCCCTACTGGTCAGGTTGAAAGAAACGAAGAATTTGACCTGGAAGCAAATTGCCGAGTTCTTCCCAGGTCGCAGCGCAGGCACCCTGCAAGTAAGATATTGCACGAAGCTCAAGGCGAAGACTACGTTGTGGAACGATGATATGGTAAGTCGAGCTTTCATTCGTTTTAATCTACATTTCGCATTCTTCTGGATGGCTCAGGACCTGGAACCGCCGTGTGATAGAAGCGAAAGGTCCACAGACTCGCCATGGAACCTTTTGTCTATCACATGGAGCACAGGGCCCCAACTGCTCGAGATGGCACTTTGAGAGAGTTACGAGACTACTTTTCTGGATTCTCACGCGGAAGTAGGGTTCCGTCGAGTGGACCCACAGTCCACGACAAATTGTGGACGGATCGCTCAACGGTCTGGACCCCACTGGAGTGATGGACCTGGAAACAACACCACAAGTTCCTTGGTTTGTCGCGAGTCACTCCGTGTGGATCGTGATGCCTCCTCACCCCTGTTGATCACCGACAGACACCAATTTCGATAGCACGGGATTCCTGACCAAGGAAGGACCGACATCCGCACGCCGATCTTCGGTTTCGAGGTACTTGCTTCAGGTGCGCCCGAAAGTGCGTATCCTCCGAGACTTTTAACTGAGGAATCATCAGTACAATCGAGTGTTTCCAAGACTTTGTGAGATATTTATACGCCTCGGGCCATGGTCAGCGAGGCAGTCTCACACTCCTGGTCAAGTGGACTATTCTTGGGGCACTTACCGAGCTTCCTGTCTACTTGTACCACGATCTCGTACAACGATGGCATCGCACCACTAGTGACCATGCTTCGCGGACCCTGGTTCTATCACACGGACTTCTTGGATCGCATGATTGCACAGAACAAGCTTTACGATGCCCAAATGCTAACGTGTCAACCTAGATTCAACGTCTTCGCACAGCGATTCAAGATTACGACAACGACCGCTGGCGGTTCATCTCGAGTAAAGTCGGCAGTGGATTCTCGGCTGCAGCATGCAAAGCAAAGGCAGAAGAGATTGAGGCAGAGGACATGGAAGCGGAAGTTGGTGCAGACTCGGGCTCGGAAGACGATCGACATAATACCTTTGGCCGTCAAGACATTGAAGAGGAGGACCAGAACGAAGAAGAAGAGCAATAACATGAGGAGGGGTGAGCAAGATGTTTGAGATTGGACACAAGAGATGGATACACATACCTTGGCTCTTTGATCTGGACGAGCAAGTCCTGGGTCTTGCGCTATCGAGGTGCCAGCATGTCGTAGTAGTGGCTATCCTCTGAGATGGTTGGTCGGCGATAGTTACTCCGCCCTGGCAGCGCGCCGCCGAGCTACCAAATCTCGCCCGTCACAGTGCTGGAGACAGGATGTCGTATTGGCGCCAAATGGTTATCTGATCTGCGACCAGAGCCAATCATCCCGCCAAGCGCACTGAGAAGCTGCGTCAGTAATCAGCGACGCGGACCTCAGGAGCTACTTACCGAGACCTATACCAGTGATGAGGAGGCCATCAGGGCACTGCACTGCTTGATTCGCCGACTGTCAGATGTCTGTAGATGACAGGACACAAACAGAACGGCAGAGGTACAAAAGTATCCGATCTGGTGAAGGCCACAAAGTCAATGTCCTCCGACAAATCAGCAATACCACATCTTCTCACTCACCGATTTATTCGCACTTTTCTTTTCTCTCCGCACAACTTGATGAGCACAGCGGTCATCTCTGAACATCATTTTCGATATTCCGTTGTGCGCTCTGCTGCCTAGAATAGTCCTAATCCATCCATCGTGCAAGACTGACCTATCAAACTAACTCACTCTACCACCCATGTCTCTGGTACACCTCGAAACTCTCACGCCGATAACCTCAAGATCCTCCGATGACAGCAGCGTCTATTTTTGAGCCTCAAAACCATAAGACATGCGTGAATTTAAGCTCCTCCCAACTTTTCTCGGGTGAGAATGGGCGACCAAGCAAACGGTGACAGGTCTCCCGGGACCTGGGTTAGGTGGGTTTCTCCACCTGTTCCTGACGATCTCAAAGCCCTATCAAAGCTAGAAGCAAAAAAAACATTGCAAGGGGGAAAGAAAGTCAAGGCGCGAAAGGTTGGTGTGTGTGGCTGAGTAGGCGATTGATGAGTCAACATTTTTTCTTCGTTTTGAGATGCATAAACCGGATCGGGAAGTGGAGGGCGCGGGAGGGGTTTTGGCGGGGAGGCTTGTGCGGGAGATCCGCGATAGATAAGATGTCGCGATGTGGGTACGTACATGGGACGACGACTGTAATTCTGACCCTGTGTTTTGGACGAAAATTTTGTATAGGCATTGGTGGGTTGTTTGACGGATGGAGCAAATGAGAGGAAAACTGTGGTTCTTTTTGGTTATGGAAGTGGGTGGTTTCTATGGACGGTGTCATAAGTACACGGGTTGCGATCTTTTGCGCCTCGCTAGAGACAAGGCTCTTGGTTGTCGATGATCTCGAGGCATGCCACAAACAAGGGCATGACCGCATTGGTTTACCGCGGAGTAGAGTCCGTAAACAAGATGTTGATGACACCGATGAGTGTCGCCGTATCCTCAAGAATCAATTACCCAAGCTGTTTGAGGTCGATCGGTTTCTTTCAGGTCGTGGCTGAGCAGACGATGGTGAAGACTGGTCGGTTGGGATGACTTGATTGGACCGTTCAGGAAACTGGCCTATCGATATGGCATTCGATGAGCATACTAACTCAGCGGCAGGCTGGCAGCCAGGACCAATGAACCGAGTGAGGGTGGAAGAGTTTTCTGCTGGCAACCTCTATTACAATCATGCAATGCGAGTCCAGTCAAAACAACGGTAGTGGGGGGGAACGACATTGGGAAGGAGCTATCAAGCTCGTGGCTGTACAGAGTCATCCGCTTGGCACTTGTTTAAATCTCGAACCTCGAGGTTTTCTTTCGTTTTCATCACCCAAGCAGCTACACAATCAGAATCTCCGCTTATTCCTACCTTGTACTCATCACTCTCATCTCTACACTCTACACTTACTCTACAATCATGGCACCTTGGAGCACTATCAACAAGCGTGGTCTGTCTGCAGTTGCTTTGCCTACGCCCAGCGCGTCCGCAGCTGCTTCGTCTATGCCAAATCCCTCGGCAGTCGGTGTGCCAACATGTCAAGTCAAGCCAAAGAAGACCTCAAGAAAGAGTAGAAAGCAGGCTCCAAGGAAGCGTACAAAGCAGGCTCCCAAAAAGGGTACAAAGCAGGTTCCTAGGAAAAGTCCAAAAGAGCCAACCACTGCAAAGATGAACCTCCGCATCTCCAAGCTCAAGGAAGAAATTAGCAAGGCCGGTGGTCAGGTACCAAGACCTTCAGATCTCTCAATTAGCAACGAGTTCTTCTCGAAGGTCTCACTCGAAGGCTTTCCATCTACCCTGAGTCGCTCACACTGTGGTTACAATGCCGACGAGCGCGAGTTCATCTGGTGCGCCGCAGACGACTGGGATCGTGAACTCATCGCAGTATATCTCGGTCGCAACGAACAAGCAATCCGCCTCGAGCTAATGAAGATCAGGAGAAGGCTTGCTGCTCAGCTTCTTCTGGCGCAGAATGGAGCCACTTCTTCGGTTCCGGCTGTGTCTAGTAGTTCTGGTCTCCATCAGGGTGCCGCAGACTCGGCGTTGACTGTCGCTGGTCCTTCTCACTCGGACACTGTTTTAAGTGTCAACGGTCCTTCTGACCCAGACACTGATTCTGGATTGGATATGTCTTTTGATTTGACTACTGCGGGCGCACCGACTGGCTTCTCCGAGCGCAGTGTGGCCATATCTCCCAGCGGAAATATCACGGCTACTCCCCTGTTGCCTTCGCCTGGAACCTGGAGGGGCTTTACAAACGCCTTCGACAAGGACTTCTTCGGAGAGTGCGCCCTGACGCCCGAGGACCAAAGAAGGCTGGGCCGAGCAGAGGAAATTCATCACTCTCTGCCGAAGGGCAAGGTTGTTCCATGGAGGTTGACTTCGGACTACGAACGGGGGCTGACTGCTTGGCAGATGCAAGATATGAGCAAAGGTCCTCGTCTGAACATCTTGGCCGATGCTGCGGTTGAGCAAGGATCTTCTGCTATGTCCAGGTCAGCTCCTCCTACCAGACCAGGACGCGGAATATACCAGCACGCTCTTGAAGTCATGGGTGTTATCTAAGGGAACTCGGCGTACGGAGTCTTGGGAAATGGTGGATGGAACATTCGGCGTTTGGCGTTTGGCGTTCGTCTCTTGTGTTGTGCTGTGTTGTGCACGCTCTTTATTCTGTTCTCTCTTTTATTCCTTCTTCTGCTCCTTCTTTTGTTCCTTCTTCTATGCGCGGTTATGGGCACTTGGCCTTGTAAAAATGGACACAAAACCACTAAGTCGCCTGAACGCGCAGGAACATCTTCTGACAGTGCGCATCTCTGTGAGGTGGATGTGTTGTGCCAGATTGGCAGATTCTACTCTTGTGCGTCGGGCAGACGCGATGCGCGAAGCTTGTCAGGATGGGAGTCGTATTCAGTGAGAGCAAATGAGACAGTGACTCTCACTGGACGACTCGACCAGTCTTGTAGCATCGTGCCTCTTGACAGTGATGCTTCTCGACGTCGAAGACAGGTAATAGACTCGGCTTCGTTGTATTCTCCCGGACCACCATTCGCACTCGTGGACCAGAGGGCGAAACTGGCTTTTTGTTGACGTGCCTAGGCGAGGGCTGAAGGAGAGTATCGAGGGAGAAGGCATGATCGGAATGAAGGCGCCTCGGGGTCTTGGGAGTGTCTGCGCGCGAACGTGGGAGCGACGAGGTTTGTAGTGAGCTCCATGTCAGGAGGAGACAGAGAGTCGAAACAAGGCGGCGCGAACCGGCCGGCGGTGTTAATCCCTTTCGAGTAGCGGACGGAGAAACATGTTCAGGACATTGCGCATGCGTGCGTTTGGTTTTTGGTTCGTTGCGGCGAGAGTTGCAAAGTGTGACTGGCGATCGTGAAATCTGCAAATTCAGGGGCGCGTTTTGCCAAAGTGCAGCGGGCCAAAGACAAAGATTTCTTGGCTGACGAGGGAATGCGCCGAGAGGTTTGCGAGTAGGCGCGTGATTGTGCTTTGTTGAGCCAGACAGAAAGAGCGACATAGAGTGAAGAGCAAGGGCCGGGAAACAAGTCAAAACCCTCTGGCGTCAAGACTTGAGAATCGCTCAGGTCCCCACAAGGCCACCAACTAGGTATGTGTCTGGTTCCTCGAAAAAGAATCGAGGGTGCTGTTACTCTGTCGTCTTGACTCTGTAAGAAAATAGGCCTTGCAAGCAAGAACACAAGAGGGCGTATTGCTCTGACCAAGCTGAACCCGACTTTCGCATAATGATCTGAGCCCCTGACGAAGTTCGAACTCGCACCCATCCACCCACGAGAATAGAATACCGGGAGCAAGCGAACACATCTTTCGCACTCGCTGCTGGACGAATATAGCTCAACACCACGCAACAACTTGATGCCGCAATCGTCTTGTGAAAATGTACAAAGACAGATCAGTATCATGCAGTGCATCCAAAAAATAATGACCTTCTCTGAAGCAAAACTGAAGATCAGAACTCTCTTACTGCGTTTGTACTTAGGACTTCCTCCCCGTACTCCTATCTCGGCGCGTGTAAGATGGTTTTTGTATGAGCTGATTACCCTTGCGCCACCCCGGGTTGAACGGGCTGGCCGAAAGTCCGTGGTAACTTCGCCGCTGAGAGGTCTCCAAAATATCATGAATATATACCCTGAAGCTTGTTGGAGATGAAGGTACACTTGCTGATTGCTCCTTCCTCCAGCAACCACCTGTGCTCTCCAGACCTTCAGAGAAGCCTTCAGTCGTCATTCTCGGTGTGATGCTCGTTGTTCTGATCAAGATCGACTGACAACATTTTCTCCTTGTCAGACTCTTCGATATGCGACGTGGATACTCCTTTGTGCAGCATCCAATCTCCTTTCAATATCTCAACCGTGCATCTGACATCTGATGCTTGCAATATCTCCAATCGTGTTCGAGCTTTCGAAGTGACTGTATTGCGGACAGTACGACTCACGATGGGAGGCGCACCTTCCTAACGTTGCGTTTGCTTGATGTTTTGTGCTCGCTGTGCATAAACCACGTCCGCACATGACTCTGACTCAACAGCATAAAACTGCCCATCATCGGTCATACTTTTCGCCGCAAATAGACGTATAATCCCTTGAAGAGTGGTCATCTGGGTGTACTGCTCTTCGCTATGAATGTAATCCTCGTTCAGAGTCGATTGATCTTCAGAAGAAGGATGAACTCGCGTGATGTGTTCAAATGCTGGAATGATCCTGAGCTTCTACAGAGATGGTAATCGTGGTCGCGCTCTCCATGATCAAGATAGCTTCTCGAATGTACAATGATCTCCGATCTTCTCAACCTAAGATAGGAGGCCTGTCTTATTCTATCATGGATGTCTCCTGCAAACTCGAGCCAAGTTGTTCTTTCAAGAAACTATGTTGACCACTCGCGTCTTGTCCGCTCGTCGGCTCTTCAGAGGATCCGTTGGGTTAGGGGAACATCTAGTGCTTTTGAGTTGCCGATAGGTCTAACGCCGGTTGGTCCTTGGCCGCGTGCGTGTCCTGTCATAGAATGATATTCTCTCAAACCAGACATCGAATTAGTCCAAGACGATGACTCTTTCTGCGCTTCCTATAAAAGCAGAACTGATCTTGCTTCATAATATCTTCCTGATATCTCCGATCAGACTTCGAAAATACTCTGCCAGCCAGCAATTTCCAACACAACTCGACAGCCTTCATCACGTATCGAGTGCTTTTATCGTGTATAACACAACACTCCATCGCGTCTCGAATATATCCTTCACGATCGAAGATTCTCCATCGCGTTTCGAGTTTTCTCATCGCAAATCGCATACCTCACGCGACACAAGTATAACTGACGCATTTCAGATAACCCTTAACATTCTCAAGAGAAACCATGGCTCCAATCAAGACTACCAGAAAAGGTCGCGCAACCGGAAACGCTGCTGTGAGATCCTCAGGCAACAACATCGACACCACAGACAACATCCAGACTACCTCAGGTCACTCAGCCCAAGAAGGCAGGGTCAATAAGCGGGTCGTGAAGAACAAGGCCAAGGACAACGCAGCCCAAGGTGCTGAGAAGTGGACCGAACAGGAGCGACAGACACTCCTTGGCTCCAGGGCCATTCACAAACACTGGAAACAGACCAGCGAGATCCTTGGTCGAACCGACCAATCAGTCAGATCAGAGTTCAAGAAGATGAAAGATGGCGAACGTAACAAGGCCGGAGGAGTTAACTGGCAGCAAAAGGCTGTTGATTGCGACCAGCAACGTGCCAACAACCCTCCTGTGCCTCAGGCAGGACCTGGTAGTACCCCAACGGCTCTTAGTAGCAGCACGACCGCGATCAACAGCACAGCAATAACGCCTCAGAGCAGCACGCTCTCGGCAGCCAGCACCGTGCCCGTCGATACTCCTTCGGTTCAGGCAGGACCGAGCAATATCACACCGACTTCTGGTGAAAGCTCGACCTCCGCCAACAGCGCCGCAAGGACCCCTGAGAGCGGCACACTCTCAGCACTCAGCCCCCTGCCTGTCGACAGCCCCATCGAACCCGCGAACATGACGACGCCCCTTCAGCAGGATGAAGAGGACGATCTCGCCTACAGGTTACCATACCGATGCTTCGTGGCCCCACCGAAGAGGAGGCAACTCAAGCCAACAGAGTTCCACCCGACCGATTACTGGGTTCACGGGCGAACTATCGAAGAAGAGCCCGAGCGCAAGACCAGGGCCAGCGACTACTTCTTCCAAAAGGAAGGGTATCATCAAGATGAAGATGGGACTTGGTGGTACGATCACCCGTATGGTTTCTCGAGACCATGCCCTCTTGAGGCTGGTCCCGATCGAAAGGAGCACTTCAAACTTCGTCCACTGCGAGCTGCCGAGAGAGACGCAGACCTGCTTCTCTTCTTTGCTGCCTCTGGTTGATTGGTCTGCAGGGCCCAACTTCGCCCTCTCTCTTCCGCAACAGCATATTCACCTATCAGCATCCATCGCAGGGCACGAATACGACCACAGGAAACAGACCCTCCGACGAGACTACGAGCCAACGGGGCTCCCGATGTCCAGAGAGAGCCATGTCAAAAACACCGTGCCTTTTTACACGCCTGTTTCAAGCTGACATGGCTCGCGGGAATGACATAAGAAAGAAATCAAGGGAATGAAAGTTCGCGTTGCAACAAAAACATAGTGATAACAGTGGCCCAACAACTCCTGTGGCTCTTTTTACCCATCGGGTTTTCAACGAGAACAGGAAGGTCGCGAATGAAATTTCAACTCACACATACTTTCCATCTTCATTCACTCATGCTGTCTGATTTTCTGCTTACGAACGACAGGGTCGCCGCAATGCCTTTCTGCTCCTTCCTCCTCTTCTTCTTTCTTCTTTCTTCTCAAGCCTCTTCTCATTCTTTTTCTTGGACATGTTGATAAGAGCGATGCATGGTTCGATCAGTCGTACAACCCTGTTTTACACCTATCGACCATCAACGGAGATCGACCATTCTTGAAAGTCCAATTCCGTCGGAAGAGAGTATTATTGATTGTGACCAGCTGGTTGGACTATATCCTAGCGGACCTGGGAACCTGAATGGCCGGTCTAGGCGCCTCCAGAGAAAAGACATCGGTCACCGGATACAAAGAACCGGGACATGTTGTGAAAAGCTAAAGGTTGTTTTGTTATACATTAATCAGGCAGAACTGTCTGCTCCGCCAAAACGTCGTCAATGAAAGCCAAGCTCTTCAAGCAACAAGCGTCAAACAGCAAGCGAGAAAAGCAATAAGACAGACAGCACTTTCTGCTCTACATGTAAGGCCAGGCTTCAAAGCGCTTCCTCGGGTCGACGACCACTTGGTTATCTTGTGAGCCCGCAGGCCTTCTCTTTTCTTCTTCCCATTTTCTAGATCTCGTGGAACCAACTCCTTGATTCGCGGAGCCTTCATCGAGCTGTGAAAACTGGCATTTCGGTCTCGTCCACGATGTCGGTGCAAATGGCGTGTCGAAGCTATCCGTCCGGTACCGCAAGTCTGGACTTCACTTCCACCTGTAGGTGTACAGGTGGCTGTGGTATCTCTCCCGGCACCCATTCCGGAAGTGTCTCGTGCCATGACCCTGGAGCCTCGCACCGGTGCGGTCGTTCCGACGCCGGATCGAGAGGCTCATCCAAGCCTCCAGCTGATGACTATGTGCTTTTGGAGGCGGTGATGAGATGCCGGAAAGGCGCATCCGAAAACTTCCATCGAAAGATGAAGGCCCACTACGGGGTCGGTCATCCCGGAGGTGGTCGTCCGAAGGCGGCCAGGTGAGAAGGGCGGAAAGGGTGTGAGAAGAGATTCTCTTTACTCTCTCATCACCACCCAAGCATATATGTCGCCATCTCAAAACGATTTGGAGACCGAGTATTCCAATATTCGATGTTAGTCATGCAAGAATCTTCGCCACAGTCCTTGCGCTGGACAATTAGATACATCTCCAGAATGTGCGTGTGCGTTATCCTTGGCGGTCTCAATCGTGGTGGCCTGACCCTCAGTCAGACATACAACTCTGCGTATAACCATTGATATTATTTCGTAGACTGGCCTGTAAAGGACGCAATAATTCGAAATCTATACCTGATTTAGTAACAACAACTCTAGTCTGTTCAGAACGCTCTTTCTGGTCCAAGAGAATTTTGCTCATATCTCTGCCGACGACAAATTCTGGCCGCTCAGCAAACTATTCGAGGTTTCATCACCTATGAGTTGAACACATTCTCAAACTGATGGTTCTCTGCAACGTATACTGATTCATGTTCTGTCAAACCATTGGCCCGGTCTGACCTTAAAGTCGCGAAGAAACTCGACTTCCTCTCGAGCACTCCCAAACCAACGTCGTAAGTCGAAGTCTAGCCAAGAATTTTGGCCATCAACAGTGGTGATTCCCTTCGCCTAATCCCAACAGTGCACCTTCCCAATCAAGGCATTTAAAACTTCCATCAACCACCCCCTCCTACGACCGAGATATCTCCCTGGTTGCTTTGCATGAATGATTCGCATCTCCGTTTTCACGTGGCAAAGAGCCGCTATCTGTCTACTCTTCCTGCCGACCAGATCCGAATACAACAACCGGCAGTTCATGACTGCAGTCCTTATCTTATCCACGAGGGGTTTCCGCGGACTTAAGAATGATCAACCAGCACATGTCAATCCGAACAAAGCAATAATGTGCAGTCTGCTATGATCTCGTTGGCTGAAATACATGTTCGTTGGAGTGAATTTATCCTTGCCCGCGCACTGATAAGAACAACTACTCCAACTGATAGGGCGATAATGCAATGCACTGCACATCATACCCCCAGATAGGCATGTCGAATGTTCGGTGCGAGCATCTTCTTGCTCTCTCCCCTCAACGTATCTTGTATCAGTGTACTGTAAGTCGGATTTCTAATAGGCTGCAAGGCGGGATATCTGGATATCTCTTCTTGGCTTACACACTGAACGGGCGGGATATGTAACGAGTCAAGATAGGTGAGGTTGATATATATGTAAGTGCTGGGATCGTCCATCTGTCACCTTTCACCCATCTTTTTCGCTCTCCACACATGGCCTCCACAATGTTTGAGCCTCACGACAAGGAAAAGGCGTTGCATGCTACACCGGAGGAGCTGCCTGAAGTTGAAATTGGCGAAGTCAAAGATGTCAGGAATGCAGATGCCGCGCTTGATTTCCTGCGACATGAGGGTGAGGGAGTTGAGATGACGGCGGAGGATGAGAAGAGATTGGTGAGGAAGATCGATTGGATGATTATGCCGTTGATGTGGTGTTGTTATGTTGCGCAATACTTGGACAAGACGTTGATCAACTATGCTGCTGTCATGGGACTGTATGATGATGCGAATATCACAAAGGCCGATTTCTCGAACTTGGTAAGTTTTGCTGGTGTTTTTGAGCTGCAATTGTACTGACGATACTAGGCTTGGATCTTCTATGTCTCATACCTTGCTTTCGAGTTTCCTCATGGCTACGGCATGCAGCGCTTCCCTACGGCAAAGTATCTCGGCATTATGGTGGTATGTTGGGGTGCTATCGTTACTGTCACTGCAGCTTGCCACTCTTATGCTGGCCTCATCACGACCAGAGTCTTACTTGGTTGCTTCGAGTCCGCAGTCGCGCCATCACTCATGTTGATCACAACCATGGTATGGTCCTTTGCACATCACTCACCCATCTCCAACAACTGACACACTCTCCACAGTGGTACAAGAAGAACGAACAACCCCCTCGCACAGGAATCTGGTACCTAGGCACAGGCACTGGCACAATCATCGGCTCCCTCCTCTCCTACGCCTTCCAACACGTAAACTCCGCCTCCCTCTACTCCTGGCAAATCCTTTTCCTCGTCGTCGGCCTCCTCACCATCTGCATCGGCATAACCGTCACCCTAATCTTCCCGGACAACCCAATGACCTCCCGCCTCTCACACCAAGAAAAGATCTGGGCAATCGAACGCCTACGCGAAAACCAAACCGGAATTGAAAATAAACATTTCAAGAGCAATCAGGTTGCCGAGTGTTTCATGGATCCGCAGACTTGGCTTTTGAGTTTGATTACGATTTCGAGTTCTGTGCCTAATGGTGCGGTTAGTAGTTTTCAAGCTACGTTGATCAAAGGGTTTGGATATGATAGTAAGCAGACTGCTTTGCTACAGATCCCTGGCGGTGCGTGTAGTGTGGTGTCGATTCTGATCGCGACATATCTGGCTGGCAAATTCGATCAGAGAGGGTTGAATGTGGTTACCCTGCTCATTCCTGGAATCTTGGGAGGTGCATTGATGGCGTTCTTGCCTGAAGACAATAAAGCTGGAAAACTGATTGGAAACTACTTGACCAATTGTATTGGCGCAAGTTTGCCATTGATGTATTCATGGGTCGGAGCAAACTACGCCGGCCACACCAAAAAGGTACATTCTCCCATCCTTCCTCCATCCTTGCCTTTGCATCCTCACTAACAACACCCCAGGTCACCATGAACGCCATCCTCCTAATCTCCTTTTGCCTGGGTAACATCATCGGCCCTCTGACCTTCCGCGCCGAAGACGCACCCGAATACATTCCCGCAAAAATTACCATAATCGTAACTTGCGCGACTGCAGTGGTGCTAACATTGATCCTACGGGCATACTATATTTGGGAAAACAAGAGGAGGGATAAGGTTGTGGAGGAAACGCGGATGGGACATAAAGCCGATATCGAGTTTGCGGATGTTACTGATAGGAAGAATAAGGAATTTAGGTATAGATTGTAAGAGGGAGGGAGATGAAGGGGTCAGGGATAGGGTGAAGAAGGGGGAAGAGTGGTGGTTTATGTATTAATGATTGGGATGAAACTGTAATGGTCTAGGAATGATAGAAAGGAAGGCCCGAAATATCAATCGCGCTTTCCATGCTAAATAAATGGAACAGCCTTTTTTTTCTTTTTTTTTCACTCTCCTCGCCCAGCGAAGGCCATCTCAGGTCTGCCAAAATGCACAGTTGAATTCAAAAACAGCACCATGTCCAAAGAGAGTTGCACAGAATAATCACTCCCGATAAACCACTTCCATAACCTCGAAGATCATCCTGCCTTTCGACGAACCGCTTTCCAACCCCTCTACCGCTATCGAGACCATTACACCGACACATCGACCTCACGAACCCGACGTCTTCAATTCCACTCTCCCATAATGCGACTGATTCTATATAACCTTGCGTCGCAGCACGAAGATGAACATTCCACCACGCATCGCCGATGCGATCTTCTCGGATCACCTAGCCGGCCGTGAACCTGCTGGTCGGAGTCAACGAGAGATTTAACCGCAGAACAATCCCCAGAAACATTCAAGAGCCAGAGTAGTGCACAACAATGATGTCGTCGCTTCTGCAACGATGAGAAAGAGATGTACGCAGTAGTTATCTAGATACTTCCACCCAGGAACTACAAAACGCTACATATAAATATCATCAAGTCGTAATTTCCATCTATTTGCAAGAAAACGGAGACAATGGTTATCTCTTACACAATTCGAGTTAGACGTATGTTTTCGCGAAGGAGCTGAGGAATAAGAGTCATACATACCTTCGGAGCCGTGATCCGAACACGATATTGTATTCTTGATTAGGTTTGAGTTTGTACTCAGATCTTCAGCTGAGGCTGTGAATCAAGGTTTTGTTTTTTTTTGGGTTAGTGCAATGTTGGTTGCTGACCACCATCATCTATCAAGTGTCATAAAAGACGTGAGTTATGGCTTGTTCAGAAGGGTAAGTGGCTTGCTCGGAGGATGTGGCGTGGGGTGTTTAACCAAGAATCTGGGATTCGGGTGGTTGAAAAGAAGTCTATAAGCGATGAGTTGAGGGCAAGTCAGCTGGTCTTACTTCATAGATAGCATCATTGTATGATGATATAGAAGGAGTGTGGTAGGATTATTGATGATGGGTGGTTTTCATATTAGTGGGAACGTAAAAGAGGCCTAGAACTTGATTCCCAACTCCTGCGCTGAGTCTTGACTACGAAAGATGAAGAGATTCCACCCTTTGAGCAAAGTTGCCTCCAGTTCAACCGATCTGCAGCAAAACGAACAAAGACCGATGTGTAACGAAAGCAGCAAGGAGTAGAAAAGAGTTTTCAATAAAACAGTGAATCAGAAGTGAAGGTAAAAGGGAGATAAGACAAACGAAATATAGAACGAAGATGAAGAGGAGGTGAGCGCCGCATGCTGTCGTTCTGCGACTTCCCAATATCCCATCGAAAGATGATGCCGCGTTTGCGAGCAAAATAAAAACACAATTCCCTGTTCTGTAGAGATCCCAGTTGCCTCCCTTGATCGCGACCAAAAGAAGACGCAGCAAATCTGCGGACCCCGAGATGATGTCCTATCCACCCAAAGAAATTTCATATCCGTCATTTTTCCCGTGATCCCATGTCCCATATCGCGTATCCTGTATAGTGCTTGTCGAATAATGTTGCAACACCTTTCCTTCTGATGTGAAGATCAAAGAGGTGAAAGATGCGCAGGTGAGTTTCAGCTCTTGGTGCCGAAATGCTCTTTGGCATATTGCTCGCAAGCCTGGTTGAAGTCCGTCAGCATCGTATCTCTGAACCTTGTTTCCGCACTCCAAGGGCTTCAGCCAGCCTTTGGACGTCGTGATGACTCACCTTTGCAGGTTTACCGACTTTCTGTCCAATGACCTTCCATTTGCTCTGCTCGTATTCTTTGATGGCAGCGAGGAGTGCTGCGCTCTGTGGTGGG
The DNA here is from genome assembly GCA_022813425.1 of Aureobasidium lini. NCBI lineage: Eukaryota > Fungi > Ascomycota > Dothideomycetes > Dothideales > Saccotheciaceae > Aureobasidium > Aureobasidium lini. Next base: position 90,407 of record JAKLML010000078.1, on the reverse strand, counting down.
TGTTAGCTCGTCAGGGACTAATGGTACAAGGAATAGAGAGGCGGACGAAATGGCTGACCTCGTCTTCCGCGAACTCTGCGTAGTGCATGTCCTGTTTGAGAGAGAACAAATGGTTAGCAAGGTGTATCGAAGAGATATGGTGAGGTCGTAGTCATATTGAGCAAGACAGATCGAGGATGCAAGAGTGAGATGGAGGTAGATGATACACACCTTATACCAATGCTTCTTGACACTGCCTTCGGTCCGTGTAGGAAACGTCTTTGCAATCTCACTCCAGCTGTTGCCCGCATCTCTCATCACCTTCAATCTCTGCTCTTCCGCAGGTGTCCAAGGTGTGTTGGTACGTCCTTTCTTTGGTCGTGCAGGTGGGGTGTCATGTCGAGGAATGCCGGCATCACCTGGTCCTTGACCACCACCCGAGGGTCCACTCAAGACATAGTTCTGCTCGCTGTTCTGACGATCAGGGTTGCCGAAGAGACCATGTTGATCTAGGCCATAGCCACCAAGAGAGGAACCGGGAAGGGAGTCGAGTTCACTTGCGCGACGCTTTCGTGGATTCAGTGGTGATTGAGGAATCTGTTGAGGTTGTGGTGGTGGAGCGAGAGGGTGTTGCTGAAAGGGGCTGTGTTGATGATGTTGAAGGGGAGGTGGTTGATGATAGCCAAACGGCGACGTGTTTGTCGTGTATGGTGACGAGTGATATGGGTTTGTGGAATACGATGAGGGAGGTAGTAACCCAGCTGACAGCGACAGCTGCTGTGGTGACGCCGACAGGGGTAAGCTTCCCACTTGTTGCAAGCCTCGCTTCTGTTGTTGGTTTTGCGACAGGTTACTGTGTGTTGGAAGAAAGGTATACATGTCAGTCATCAAGGTATTGGTATGATCCATGACATGAGGTATACGGCCGTACAGGCGCGACGCTACATGACCATGTATCGAAAGCTTAATGAAATAAGAAGGGAACTCTGGGTGTGTAACTTACGACATGTTGAACTGGTCGTGAGGGTTAGGTACAAGGTCCAGGTATGTACAGTTGCTGGGATGGAGAGGATGTATTTGAGTCATGAGACGTCTGTTTGCTCGCGCAAAGGAAGAGCACTGTAAGAAAGGGAAGTGTGGGAAGAAAAGAGGGCTGGCTGCAGGCAGACCCAAGGACAAGGCGAACAGATTGAGCCGGGAAGTATGCAAGCTTTTTTGCTGAAGACGTCAGAAAGTGTGTTTCCAAAGCCGCAAAAGGCGATAACAATAGTGATAATCTCGTCGTCGCAGAAAAGACAAGTCAGAGCGTAGGTAAATAGAGAGTCAGGTCAAACTTGGCGGGTAGCGAGACGACAACACAGTATGTAATAATGTATCTGTCGCGACGACTTCATGGACCTCGAGAAAGGGAAAAGGAAAACGGAAACGGGGAAACATGAATGGTATGGTGAGCTCAGGGTGGGGGGGCAAGGACACGCCGGCAGCCGCTGCACCGCCTAGCTAGCCAGCGCCATCTTGGCCGCGGGGGCGGCATGGACCTTGGGGCTTCAAAGGAAGCAGCGCTCAGCGTGCATGCTGAGCACAGTCAGCGCCCTTCAAGACTGGCCCCAGTGTCGCATGCGGCTTGCAGGATGGAATCGCCTTCACGTTGTGATCAATGATCATCCTGAGTCAATCCCATGCGGAGGCAGGGCGGGGTGCAAGCTCGACAAACGTTTGCGGGGAAAGCACCCACCCAAACCGCTCGTTCTTGCCTCGTCTGGGTCGCTTCATCCACCTCTGATTCGCTGACATGATACGAGTCTTTATTTTTCGGCCTGGCTCCAGCAGCGTGCTGCTGCATGTCACATGGGACCCGAGAGTCTCTTTGCTGCTTGCACGCGTAGGCTTGCCATGCTCGCCATCATCCGTGGACAGATCGCTCTCCTCCGCACGATCGCATCCTCGCCATGACGTATTCTGCTTGATGAAGCTTGTGCTGAATGCATGCACAGCATGGACTCCCCTCTCAAAGGGCTGAAGAAGATGAAGTGATAATTCTGAGACAAGATTGAGCGCGTGGGATGAGACGGATAGCCAACGAGAATAATCGCGTCATTCACCTATCATGACATCCCATGCCGACAATCGCCTTCATCAAACGCGAGCTCTTTGCTTCCAAAGAAAACATGGCTGGCATCACGATATTGGAAACGAGGAAAGCCCTACACTTGGCCTGACAGAAAAGGGTCATCATCACGCTTCGATTGTCTGCTTGCTCGTGAGATGCGAAAAACGTGGCGCTTTTCGGAGGCAGCCAGAAAAGCAAACGTGCAAGGTGCTGGGTCTAGCATGAATCCTTCCGCCTAAGCGGTCGCGTAATGGAGCTCGAAACAGTGAGCTGCGATAACTTCGGACCGCAGTTTTATCGACAAAAGGGCCGGCTTTATGCGGCCGCGATAACAGAATTAGGCATGTTGTTGGGCTTTCGATGAAAAGTAGAGACAAAGAGAACAGATTGGGAAGAAATTTGTAGAAATCTCTTTGGGAAAGATGTCTCATGTCTCGCAGATCGTGCACAAGGGGAACGGGCGTTCTCACGGGTACAAAATGCCATATCTCGCAGATGTGCCTCACATGGGACCGGTGACAGCCCAGTGGTTAAGCGTGCCGCGCCGCCATCCGTCTGCATATCATGAAGGAGAAGGTCATTGAATCATGGTCCAAGCTCCATGAGCAGCAGTTGGGTGGCAGGGCGGAAGACAAGTGACAGGATAGAGCTGTCTACTTTGAGTGGAGAGCTTCTTTAGTTCTCTGACAGGCGGAATTGTCCCCGCTGTTGCTTGGACTGATATCAATATGTGCCCTCCTTCCAACCAATGGGTATCAAAGCCGCAGCGACCTGTTGGACACCACGTTCGGTGGCCAGAAGGTTGAACTGAGAGGCAGCATTACGCGTGTCTGCAACCTCGAGGCGAATGCCCAGATCACTGATGTGCTTTCGCGTCTCTGGCGACACGGGCAGAATCGAGGGACCAGTTCCCAGGATGAGGAGATCTAGACGCATTGTCAGTACATGAGTGCATGTCGTGGTGGGATCAAAAAGGGGGTCTTTATCACGTACCCGGCTTGGGCCACACGGCATCGAGGAGACCCCAGCTGTGTTCGGCCACCTCCCACTGACCCTTTGTGTTACGCAGAGTACCTCCGACGCTTGAAACGCCCTTGTTGTCGTCGCCCGTTGCGCCTTCGCCAATGGTGCCCTCCTTTCTTCCCTCTCTAATCCAGGGCTTCCAGTTGAAAGCATCGCCGCCGACGAGCATGACTCCCGAGCCGGCGATCTTGAGGCCCGAGTTGAGGGCGAAACCGTCGTGTGCGCAAGCGTCAATGGCAGTAGTCGGGGCGGGTGTGTTTCCAAGGACGTTCATGGCGGCAAAGTCTGTTTGTGTGTCTTCTTTGCTCTCCGGGCCGCGATCCTTGGTCTTGGGTGGGCCTATGGGGCCTCTTCTGGAGGCCATTGCTGCTGTTCTCGTGGCATGGAACTGTCTGCATAGTCTCGGGTTTGGCTGTCGGAGCATTGTTCGGGAGGCGGGAACCTGTTCAACGCAAGCGCGCATCGAAGCGGCTGCTGGTCTGAAGATGCTGGCCATACTGAACTCGAATGTGACGGGATGAGATTGAGCAATTGATGTTGCTTGTTCGTCTTGTTCTTGAGTTCTTGCCTTCCTTCTTGATCAATCTCCAAACCTATGGAGAAGCTCGGGCGTGCCTTCGCGTAGACGTCATTATTTCCAGCTTTCATCCTATTGGCTGTCCATCTTTCACCACCAAAAACCTCCCGTCATCACGTCTCGCAAGTCATCACATCCAAACATCAATGTTGCGAAAATGCGCCCGAAAGGCCCACTCGTGCCTACATCTGCCGTACCATCAACAGTCTACACAGAGTCTTCCTTAGCCCGCGGTGACCTCCCTCTGACCTCCAACCCAAAACCATCTCGAGTCAAAGTAATCCTTTTCGACGCGTTATCCTTCCCATCACCACTCTTGGACTCTGGAATCACCGGCGAAAAGAAATTCATCTCACGATAGCGACGCGTCAAAGGGTGCCTGCGTGGCCTGTTTCACAAGAAAGCGGTTAGACTTCCTGTTCAGCCTTGCTTACGCCGGGCACGTCAGATCACACTGCATGCGAGTGAGCTAGCGGCTGGAAACACTGCTTTCAGGGATATGGTGGCTGATTTTGCTATCAATATTCTGCTGTCACAACGGTCGTGTCGGGTCTGCAGCCTTTCAGCTATCAACTACCCTCAACGTTGGCCAGAATATGTGAGATTGGGCAGATTATGCGAGAGATGGATCCGCTGCTTGAACTCCTTGCGGACAAGATGCGATCTCCTGTGCATCTCTCAGGGCGGTTCTTGTTGTCAATCGGCTCATTTTGCGGCCGCGGCCTTGCCTCCGACCGAGCCTTGATTCTCAGCCGCTTCTTTTACCCTCCACCTTCTTCAAGGTTTGATGCAAGACAACTTTGATGAAAAGAAACTATTTCAAGAAATCGGTTTCTCTGAGAGATTCATTCCTTTAGCATCGCATCGGCACACGATACATGCTCTGCAGAGCAAGCGTCACGATCGTTCATCATCTTTGCCGTTGACTCCTGACCCAGCCGCGCTGTCTGTTCCTATCATCTTCAAGACCCACTTCGTGAAAGCTTTGACAGAAGGAAACCCATCTCACAGCATCTTCTTCGCGAGATTGCCTGGGTAAGCATCCCAAGCATTGCATTGAATCGCGAAACACAGTTTCAAGAGGCACGCTCACGCAAATATCTGCTCTTTTCGAAAACACCCGCAGAGCAACATTCACAAATATGCAATCTCTTTGCCGCTTACCTTTGACCGAGCCGCTGTATCAGTCGCTACCATCATCAAGATTGGCCTCCAATTAGCTTGGGTAAAAGGGACGCCAACTGAGCATCAATCACCTCTTCTAGGCAAAGCGCCTGTGTACCGTAATCGCAATACAAATCATCATCGCAAATCACAGTTGCATCCATCAAAGCCCATCATGCCTTCCATCCCGCACTCTTTTGCACATCCTTTCCTTTTCTGCGAACCCGCTTCACACCAAGGTGCAGTGCATTCCGAGTTTCTACATGTCCTTCGAACCGATATCCCGAATTGCACAATTGTGATGATGGAAGAAAAAACATAATTCTAGGAGACATAGGAGGCTATATCGCGAATTGCATAAGCACAATATCAATCAGCATTTACTCTATTAGAGTATGTACCGCGCTGCAGAACACTGGCAAGACAAACAAGACTCTAACCACTTACTCATTAAACAGCAGATTCGTGATTTCTTAAGAGACTATTGTATTCTTGAGTTCGAACGGGTCTTTGATGGTATGTGTAATGTGTGCCCCTTCCTCGCCCTCTGATTTATTATCCACTTAAGTGCTTCTTTTTCTGTCTTTGTTCGATGTGATTCCTTTTTTTTTCCTTTTTTTTTCTTCTTTTCTTTCCTCTCACACTCGGACCAAAGTCAGGGTGACACCCCAAACAACCACTTTTCTCATAAAATCAGATATAACACCAGCATTTCCTGTTCCAATTCCCTCAATACTCTCCAGATACATTTGAACCAATATTCTCTAGGACAGAAAGTAATATTGTAGTGCTAGGCTATGTGGTTGGTGAAATATCATCGATATAGTGATTTGAAACTTTGGATTTTGGAAAGGTGGGTAGATACCATTGCGATTGAACCACATCTTTGACCTTTGGATATTGAAGAGGGGGGAAGAAAAGGTCACGTCATTGATGATGCGAACTAGAGCTAAGAAGCTGACTGTCAGACTGCAGAAATGTTAAAGTCATTGAAAAGAGGTCGAGATGATTCGAGGAGAGTCAGGAGTAGAAAGGTAGATCAAACGAACGGATCAATCGAGTATAGTATCTTGATATAAACGCGGCAAAGAGATATCTCGCGCGTAAGCTAGAAACGCAAGCAGAAACGAATGGTAGCAATTTTCTCAAAAAGTCATGAATATCGTGTTTGTTGTGGTATCGTATCATCAAATCTCTGAACCAGCCAGAGGTTTGCATCTTCCTCTCCCTCTTTCCTCCACATCTCTTCCCCTTCCATGCACCATCTCCTCTCCCCTCTCCTCCCCTCGTATTTGCGTTGTTCTCATCACTTCAACAACACAGGCGCCCCAATCCTCCCCTTAATCCCCTCTCTATACTTTTCCCTCTGCATCTCTTCCCTGCGTTCTCTGCGCTTCATCATCGTATTCCTCAATCCCATATCCCATTTCCAATTCCTGCGTCTTTTGTGTCTCTGAGACAACCTCCTAAGGCTTTCAGTCGATTGAGCTGCCGCGCGGAGCAGATCTGTGGATTTCCGTTTTCGGAGAGTAGGGAAAGTGAATAACCTTGTCAAAAGCCCTTGTCTTTGCCCATCCATGTTCTTGGTGGAGAGTGATTTGGTGGCTGGGGGGTTGATGTGGTGTCGTCGCACATTCGTCCCGTGTCGATCGATTCCTAATGAATTGCCCAACATAAAACCTCCATTTCCTCTGAAACCGGGTAATCTGACCGATAACCTCTTGGCCCTCCAACCTTGCATGCCTTTTTGCTGTTGTTCTTCGACCGACTCCAAACTTCGAATATCACTCGTGTCGCCTCCAGCAGGTAATTCGTCATCGGAATACTCTTCTTCCGAATCGGTAAAATCATCCCAAAACCCTCTTGGTCGCCAGAAAGGGTGGAGAGTGGTATCGCGATCTTCTGAACTTTTCGGTCGTTGCGAGGATACGCTATTTCTGCGAGAAGAAGAGGATGGTAAGAACGGCAGGATAAGAGTCTCAGAGTAGCGGCGGGCCTTTTCGACCAAACTCGGTCGGCGAGAAGGCGGTGAAGGTGAGCGTGGAGTTGGTGTTTTGCGAAATTGACTGGAGGGCGTTGCAGGACTGATGATCACTGCGGGGAGACGCGGTGGCTGGGGAGCAGCGCGAGGGTTGCGAAGAGGACTGTCGACATCCTCACGGTCTTGTTCCATATTCGGAGGTGTAGGTGTATCTATGACAGCGTGGAAGGTCGGATGCGAGTTCTGCTTGACGCCTTCGTCTTCGCTATCAGGAGTTGTGAGGGCATCGATGTGGCGATCTCCGTGCAGACTTTGTGCTTCGGCAAGTCGCTTCTTGGCTATGTGTTGGACCATGAGCAGGGATTTGTTCTCGTGCGGGTAGAGGTTTATGGCCTTGGCTTCGTTTAGCTCCATAGAGTCTGTGCGGTCAGATAATTGTGAGAAGGGACTTGTACTTGAGTGAAGATGGCGGATGTCTTTTGTATCGGATGACTTTCGTGGTGAGGACTGCAAAGGATAGTCGAATAGAGCATGTGTCGAAGGATTCCTTTGCTGGGAAGGGAGCAAGAGTCTGTGATCGATTGACTGGGACTGCTCGACAGATGTTTTCCGTGGAAGTTCCAATTCAGGAGATTCGAGTTCGGCGTCGAGAGAGTGCCTCTTCCATCCTTGCTTTGAACTGAGATTCATCTTTGCATCCTGGCCATCGAGGCGACGGAAAGCTTCTTTGGGGGACGTCTTCATAGAGTTGGCATCCGTGCGTACCGGCGCAGACACATGGCGCAACCTTGTTCGTGGCTGGTCTTGGCTGTGATCTGGAGATGCATAGTCTAGCCAGATATCGCTATTGCTGTGGAGATCTACTTGCTGGTCCAGCGAGGCACGAGGAGTCTCACCCTCGTTGTAGTCTTGCTTGAGAGAAACATGGATCTTCGGGCGGTGCAGGCGATTCTGCTGAGAAGTAAGCAAATGCATCTTGTCACTCGACTCGGAAGAGCGAGAGGAGCGGCGCTCAGGAATGACAATTACCGGCACTTTGCTGATGCGACCAGTTTCTGGGTTAGAAGCAGATCTGGCTGCATCAGCGTCTCCGTTGACCAAGTGCTTGCGGCCCGGCAAGGGTGACACTCTGTGCTTGATGATATGCTGAGACTCGACCGAGCTTCGTCTGGAAGAAGCGTCATCACGCAGGGTATCAACCCTACTGACTCGTCGTAGGGCTGGCTGTTTTTGTTGAGCCGGGCCTGCGAGCACAAAGGCTTCGATGACGGTTGATGTGGTTGATGCGCTCGACAAGCGTTTCGATTTCTCGTTTCGCATATGTCGGTAGAGGTGATCGTTAGCCGTCTCGGGCCATTCAAAATCTTCTCCATCCTTGACCGTGGAAGGGCCTCCATTGATTCCCTCAGACAGCGGCATGACTGCTGTTTTCGATCTCTTGTGGCTACCAGTGGGTATATTCTGACTGGGACTTGTTTGTTGCTGATCACCCGTACGCCTTTTGCGGATGGTTACATTCCTCATGAAATTACCCACTTCTGACTCGGGAGTCGAAGAAGCCTCTCTGTCCAGGTCTTCCGGAGTGATATACTCAACCAGGTTGGAAGAGGTGGTCGGAGGTGCGGGAAAGGCGAGATGTGTCTCTTGCGTAGGTGTCGTATCTCCAGATTCAGACATGGAGTCTCGCAATTGTTTTTGGCCATCCGCAACTCCCAACTGTAGGCCACCCAAACGCATACCTCTTGTCGCATCCAGCCACTTATGGCCTGCCTCTGATCGCAAAGGTAGACTGGCTTGACTCGTACTGGCACTGGCTTGACTTTGTGTCTCTCTTGCAGTCATGAAGGATTCGGCGCGGGAGGAGGCAGCATGTGGCATGGTTGGTCGTGGCGGCGCAAGTTCCTTGGTACGAGGGTTTGGTGGAGTTAGATCGGGAGTTGGAGGTCTCTGTAGATTTGGCGGCGTGTTGGTGCCTGCCTTGTCTCCTGGCAATGGCACCAGGTGGGCGTGTGTAGCGCTGACATTGCGCGATTGTGTAGGTGGTGTAGGAGGAAGTGTCGAATTCCGGCGCATAAGGGAAATTGATGGAGCGTCTCTGGGCCGGTAACCTTCGTGCATATCGGCATCCGAGTAGTCCGAGTCGTCATCGTCATCGGAGAAGGCAACCTGGGTAGGCGATTCTGCCTTTTCGGTTGTTTGTCGCGAAGGTAATGCCTTGTATGCTTGGAGAAAGCTGGCATCCTTGAATGATTGCTCTAATAGAGCGAATGCCTTGTCAAATTGAGAAGTAGGCATTTCGAGTGGTGATCCGTAGTCGAGTGGTCGTAGAAACATAAAGTCGTTGCTTTGTACAAATGGTCGTTGGCATTGGGCACTTTCAGTGCATATTGCACAGGAAAAGAGAAGGGTTCAGTCAGATTGAAGCCTGTAAAATCGCAGATGCTGGAGAGAAGTCTGCGCAGATGCAAACGCAAATGACCAGCGACAGTGATTCAAGAAGGTCGGTTACACGCGCGGCCCTCGATCACTTAACACAGAGAGTGCAAGAGTTGGATGGGATTGGTTGGCAGACAGCGAATGCGAAGCGCATGCACAGCAAATCGGCTAAGCCATGCAACAAGGTCCGGGACACGCGCACTGAACCGTCACTGAGGCCTTGAGGGTCACAATGAATGGAAAGGAAAATGGTGGCAGCCCAAGCCAGAAAAGAGAGACAGGGAGGGCAGCACGCAAGATAGCAGACGCGACAACATCCGAATCAAAAGTTGGAAATGCAACCAGGGTGCGACACGCTCGCGTTGTCAAAAAACGTCACTGCTCCGTCCCTTTTCTTTGGCGAAAAGGCGGAGAGGAAAGAGCTTGTTTCTTGCCGACCGCTTCCATCAGATAACAACCACTTTTGAAAAGGACCTTCGAGAACGAAGAGATGAAAGCGATGAATCCGAACATCCCATGAAACAACATGATTAAACAGATCCTGATCTTACTCCGAAGCGCCATGTTATGTCTTTGATGCCGGAACGGAGTTGTCTTCCTCATCGTCAAATAGTCACACGCCATCTTTACCATAATCAGCCTATCAGACCTGCAGCTGCTTTTACATTTATGCACATTCGGCTATCCTATCACCAACTTCATCAATTTATCTTTTATCCCGGCATCCTTGTTGGTGGGAATGTGGTATTGCTCGCTTACAAGAGGATTACAACACGATCAAGGAGTTAGTGGTTGGTAGCACCCTGGGTTTGAAGCTTGATTGTGTTGTTCTTGCTGAGCCACCTGCGCCTCGGAAACTGCTCTCATGTCATTGATGATGTGGCTATGCGTGTGTAAATATATACCAAGACCATGTCATCGACCTTTGCTGGTTACATGGCTGTGCACATGCTTCAGGCCACTGCGCATCGGGGAGACCGAAACAGAATATGTTCCATGTTTGAGGCGTGCTGTTGCTCGAGGTTAGTCTGGATAGTACTGCTAGTCTGCGCATTGATCTTGCAGCATCTGTGCACAGTTGTGGTACAATCACATGGGTGATTGAGGTCTGGTGGATGGCCATCGATTTGAACGAGTTTTTGATTCATCGCATGCTAACATGACCTTTTCTGCCCTCCGACCGTCCCTTAGACCCCAGCGACGGATAAAGCAACCGGGGTCTCAGCCAGAGCAAGAAAGCGTAGACTTAGACGCCGAGCCCATTTAAAATCTCCACATGCATTTTTGCCTTTTCTCAAGTCACAAATCGTCGTTGGTCCGTCTGAGACTTTGCGCCAGCATTCAACCGAAGAAAAGATTTTTCATTTCAAAAAGAACAGGGGGGAATCGTTTAGCGGCGGGCCGAGTTCTCCTTGAGGACCTTCTTGACGATCTTCTGCTCCTCGATCAGGAAGGCGCGGACGACGCGGTCCTTGACGCAGTTGGCGCAGCGAGAGCCACCGTAGGCGCGCTGGACGGTCTTCTTGGGGCGCGAGATGGTAGCGTACTCGCGGGGACGGAGGGCGGGAACCTGAAGGGACCAGGGTTAGTTGGTTGTTCGATTGGGGTCTTGTCCAAGAGATTCGTTGAAGTGATTGCGAAGGATGATAGGAGAATGATAGTCGTGATTCAAGTCGGTGTGTCGCAAGGTAGTCCAAGTAGTCGTGGGTATTGGAGGAAAGTGCTTTCGAGAATCTCTTGGACGATTGTTGGACATCGACTTACGCCTGCAAGCTTGACACCACAGTCACCGCACTTGGGAGCGGTACCCTTCTTCTTGATGTGAAGGTAACGGAGCTCGCCACCGGGGGTCTTGATAACTCGGACCTTGTTGGAACGAGTGTTGTAGCTGAAAGAGGTCCATGTTAGCGCTTCTGTTTCCTGCGAGAACGACTGTATGATTTTGCGATTTTCGGAGGATGATAGAGCGATCGGATAGAGTATTTCGAGCGGTCGTTCGGTAAAGGATCGTGTCGTTGGTATTGTGCAAAATTGCAGTGTTGACTTACGGTTGCCTGCGGCGCTGCAAAGAAGGTCAGTATGTCAAAATTACGAGGTTCAGCATGTCGGCAGGACGTACGTAGGTGAGTCTGTTGGAGGGCATCTTGACGGTGTTGGTTTGTCGCTGGGTGATGAATTGTCGCTCGCGGTTCGAACACAAATCGAGAGGCGCAAAAATCCAAGCGTGGAGGTGCGCGCCGCTTCGCGGCATTCGCCGAACTTTTCCCGCCATGCCAAGCAATCGTGCTTTCCTCTCTGAGTCTGTCTCCAGCTTCATAGCGCCAAGGGCACGCTTCGCCACGACTTTTACAGACTCAAGCAGTTGGAAGCCATCGGCATCACTGCGCGACGGATCGACACGACAGGAGCTTCTATATCGACGTGTCACCGCGCGTACTTTCATTCCATCACTACGGATCCATCCATCTGAGGACGCGACACCTCAGACACCGCGGTCGGGGAAGCAGCACCAGCTGCCGTGATTAGATCACCACCCCCATCGCTGCGACCATCCACCTCTTCGCCAACAGACATATACTATCATCAACATGTCTGCACCACCGCCACCTCCTCCAGGCTGGGATGCCCCTCCCCCACCACCACCTGGAGCAGCTCCTCCCGGTGCCCTCGCCCCTCCTCCGCCCGGCTACAAACCCCAAGCCGACCCTCACATCGCCAAGTTCGCCGACAAGAAGCAAAAATGGTTGCGCATGCAGAGACAGCGCTTTGGAGAAAAGAGACGTGGAGGCTTTGTTGAGACACAGAAGGCTGATATGCCGCCCGAGCACTTGCGAAAGATTGTAAAAGATATTGGTGATGTTTCACAGAAGAAGTTCAGCTCGGACAAGAGAAGTTATCTGGGTGCTCTAAAGTTCATGCCGCATGCTGTCCTGAAGCTTTTGGAGAACATGCCCATGCCTTGGGAGAGTGTGCGCGAAGTCAAGGTCTTGTACCACGTCAACGGTTGCTTGACATTGGTCAACGAGATCCCCCGTGTCATTGAGCCCGTCTTCCACGCGCAATGGGCTTCTATGTGGGTCGCCATGAGGAGAGAGAAGAGTGACAGAAGACACTTCAAGCGTATGCGCTTCCCTCCCTTCGATGACGAGGAGCCACCGCTTTCCTGGTCCGAGAACATTGAGGATGTTGAGCCGCTCGAGCCTATTCAGCTGGAACTGGACGAGGACGATGATGCCGCCATCTACGAGTGGTTCTACGACCCCCGCCCTCTTCTGGACACTACACACGTCAACGGACCTGGATACAAGAAATGGAACTTGTCACTACCGCAAATGGCTGCTCTTCACCGCATGAGCACTCCTCTCCTTAGCGATTTGGTCGACAAGAATTACTTCCACCTCTTCGACCTACCTAGTTTCCAGACAGCAAAGGCTCTTAACGTTGCCATCCCTGGTGGTCCTCGCTTCGAGCCTTTGTACAAGGACATCGACCCGAACGACGAGGACTTTGGCGAGTTCAACGCAATCGACCGCATCATCTTCCGTGCTCCCATCAAGACCGAGTACCGCGTCGACTTCCCATTCCTTTACAACTCTCTTCCTCGCAGCGTAAAGCTCAGCACATACTCACATCCCCAGACCGTCTACCAAAGGACGACGGACCCCAGTCTTCCTGCTTTCTACTTCGACCCTGTCATCAACCCTATTTCTTCTCGCGCCGTCGCTCCCAAGAACTTGACCGTCAGCCATGAGGATGATATCTTTGGTGTTGGTAACAACGAGGATGACGAGTTTGAGATGCCTGGTGAGATTGAGCCTTTCATGTCTGACGAAGACCTCTACAACGATGAGACTGCTGCTGCTATCCAGCTTTGGTGGGCCCCTTACCCTTTCGACCGCCGCTCAGGCAAGATGGTTCGTGCTGAAGACGTGCCTCTCGTCAAGCAGTGGTACCTTGAGCACGTTCCTGGCGGTCAGCCCGTCAAGGTCCGAGTCTCTTACCAAAAGTTGTTGAAGAGTTACGTTCTCAATGAGCTGCACAAGAAGCCGCCAAAGGCTCAGAACAGGCAAAACTTGATGAGCACTCTTAAGCAGACAAAGTTCTTCCAGCAGACCACCATTGATTGGGTTGAGGCAGGTCTTCAGGTCTGCAGACAGGGCTTCAACATGCTCAACCTGTTGATTCACCGCAAGAACTTGACCTACCTCCATCTTGATTACAACTTCAACTTGAAGCCCATCAAGACCTTGACCACCAAGGAGCGCAAGAAGTCGCGCTTCGGTAACGCTTTCCACTTGATGCGTGAAATTCTCCGTCTTACCAAGCTCATCGTTGATGCTCAAGTACAGTACAGATTAGGCAACATTGATGCCTTCCAGCTTGCAGACGGTATCCTGTATGCTTTCAATCACGTTGGTCAGCTCACTGGTATGTACCGTTACAAGTACAAGCTCATGCACCAGATCCGTACTTGCAAGGATTTGAAGCATTTGATCTATTACAGATTCAACTCCGGCCCTGTTGGTAAGGGTCCCGGTTGTGGGTTCTGGGCACCTGCCTGGAGAGTCTGGCTCTTCTTCATGAGAGGTATCATCCCTCTTCTTGAGCGTTGGTTGGGTAACCTTCTCTCGAGACAGTTCGAGGGTCGTCACAGCAAGGGTGTCGCCAAGACCGTCACCAAGCAGAGAGTTGAATCTCATTTCGATCTCGAACTTCGTGCCTCGGTCATGGCTGACCTCATGGATATGATGCCCGAGGGTATCAAGCAGAACAAGGTCAACCTTGTACTTTCACATTTGTCAGAAGCCTGGAGATGCTGGAAATCAAACATCCCCTGGAAGGTCCCTGGTCTTCCCGCACCCATCGAAAACATCATCTTGCGTTACGTCAAGAGCAAGGCTGATTGGTGGATCTCTGTCGCTCACTACAATCGTGAGCGTATCCGAAGAGGTGCTACCGTCGACAAGACTGTTGCCAAGAAGAACCTGGGTCGTCTGACTCGTCTCTGGTTGAAGGCTGAGCAGGAACGCCAGCACAACTACATGAAGGATGGTCCTTACGTCTCTTCTGAAGAGGCCGTTGCCATTTACACGACCACTGTTCACTGGTTGGAGTCGAGAAAGTTCCAGCCTATTCCTTTCCCCAGTGTCTCGTACAAGCACGACACTAAGATCCTGATTTTGGCTCTCGAGCGTCTGCGTGAAGCATACTCAGTCAAGGGTCGTCTCAACCAGAGTCAACGTGAAGAGCTGGCTCTGATTGAACAAGCCTATGATTCACCTGGAACCACCCTTGCGCGTATCAAGCGTTTCTTGCTCACCCAACGTGCGTTCAAGGAGGTTGGTATTGATATGAACGACAACTACTCGACAATCAACCCTGTCTATGATATTGAGCCCATCGAGAAGATTACCGATGCATACCTTGACCAGTACCTGTGGTACCAAGCCGACCAGAGACATCTCTTCCCCGCTTGGATCAAGCCTTCAGATTCAGAAGTTCCCCCTCTCCTTACCTACAAGTGGGCCCAAGGTATTAACAACTTGGACAAGGTCTGGGAGACTGCCGATGGAGAGTGCAACGTCATGATCGAGACTCAGCTGTCCAAGGTCTATGAGAAGATCGATCTGACCCTGCTTAATCGTCTTTTGCGTCTGATCATGGACCACAACTTGGCAGATTACATCTCGTCCAAGAACAACGTCCAGCTCAACTACAAGGACATGAACCATACCAACAGCTATGGTATGATTCGTGGACTGCAATTCTCGGCCTTCGTCTTCCAATACTACGGTCTGGTCATAGATCTTTTGTTGCTCGGTCTTCAGCGCGCCAGTGAGATCGCGGGTCCACCGAATGCACCCAATGACTTTTTACAATTCAGAGATCGTGCTGCTGAAACTAGACATCCTATTCGCCTGTACACAAGATATGTCGACAGAATTTGGGTCTTCTTCCGCTTCACTGCAGACGAGTCCCGCGACCTGATCCAACGCTTCCTGACAGAGCAGCCCGACCCGAACTTCGAGAACGTCATTGGATACAAGAACAAGAAGTGCTGGCCTCGCGATTCTCGCATGAGATTGATGCGCCACGATGTCAACCTTGGCAGAGCTGTCTTCTGGGACATGAAGAACCGTCTGCCTAGATCAGTGACCACCATCGAGTGGGACGACACCTTCGCCTCCGTTTACAGCAGAGACAATCCTAACCTTCTCTTCTCCATGTGTGGTTTCGAAGTCCGTATATTGCCCAAGATGCGCAACCAGAACGAAGAGTTCCCCACCAAGGACAGTGTCTGGTCTCTTGTCGATAACTCGACCAAGGAGAGAACGGCACACGCTTTCTTGCAAGTCACCGAGGAGGACATCGCCAAGTTCAACAACAGAATCCGCCAAATCTTGATGTCTTCTGGATCTACCACCTTCACGAAGATTGCCAACAAGTGGAACACCGCTTTGATTGCGCTTTTCACATACTACCGTGAAGCCGCCGTCAGCACTGTTAACCTGCTCGATACTATTGTCAAGTGCGAAACCAAGATTCAGACCCGCGTCAAGATTGGTTTGAACTCCAAGATGCCTAGTCGTTTCCCACCTGCTGTGTTCTACACCCCCAAAGAACTTGGTGGTTTGGGTATGATCTCTGGTAGTCACATCTTGATTCCTGCAAGTGACAAGCGTTGGTCAAAGCAGACAGATACTGGCGTCACTCATTACCGTGCTGGTATGTCTCACGACGAAGAGACTCTCATTCCCAACATTTTCAGATACATCATCCCTTGGGAGGCCGAGTTTGTCGACTCTCAGCGTGTCTGGACCGAGTACTCGCAGAAGCGTCTGGAAGCTCAGCAACAGAACCGTCGTCTTACCCTTGAAGATCTTGAGGACAGCTGGGACCGTGGTCTCCCACGTATCAACACCCTCTTCCAGAAGGACAGAAGCACGCTCAGCTTCGACAAGGGTTTCAGAGCTCGCACCGAGTTCAAGATTTACCAACAGATGAAGAGCAACCCCTTCTGGTGGACATCCCAGCGTCACGATGGTAAGCTGTGGAACCTGAATGCATACAGAACCGATGTCATTCAGGCTCTTGGTGGTGTTGAGACAATCCTTGAGCACACTCTGTTCAAGGCAACCGCTTTCCCCTCTTGGGAAGGTCTCTTCTGGGAACGTGCCAGTGGTTTCGAAGAGAGTATGAAGTTCAAGAAGTTGACGAACGCTCAACGATCCGGTCTGAACCAGATTCCTAACCGTCGCTTCACCCTGTGGTGGTCGCCAACAGTAAGTTTCGCCCCTTTCCAGTTTTTGACTTCAGTTTCAGCGCCTGTGTTGGCCTGCTAGATACCCATAACAATGCACAACCACTTCCAAGCGGAGTGTATGTCCAGTGAGAGGCCACGGTTTATGGCCTCTCGATGGAAGCACACTGTTTTGCGAAAAGTTTGTGCATTACTACAGGCCTGTTTGCCAGCGCAAGGCCCGAAGAAATGCCATTCGCATACCACTATTGTTCTCAACATCGCTGACTTATCTTCCTCGCAGATCAACCGTGCCAACGTCTATGTCGGTTTCCAGGTCCAACTTGATTTGACTGGTATTTTCTTGCACGGCAAGATTCCTACGCTCAAGATCTCACTCATCCAGATCTTCCGTGCCCATTTGTGGCAAAAGATTCAGTAAGTGCCTATCCATCTATAACCCCTTGTGCATGTTTTGGCATCCGCTAACTGTTTTATAGCGAGTCCGTCGTCATGGACTTGTGTCAGGTGTTCGATCAGGAGCTCGAGGCTCTCGGCATTGAGACCGTCCAGAAGGAGACCATCCATCCCAGAAAGAGTTACAAGATGAATTCTTCTTGTGCCGATATTCTCTTGTTCGCCAGTCACAAGTGGAGTGTCAGCACTCCCAGCTTGTTGTATGACACCAAGGACAACATGGGTCAAACCACTACCAACAAGTTCTGGGTCGATGTTCAGCTTCGTTACGGTGATTACGACTCTCACGACATTGAGCGCTACGTTCGCGCCAAGTACCTCGACTACACTTCCGACAGCATGAGTATTTATCCATCTGCCACTGGTTTGATGATTGGTATTGATCTTGCTTACAACCTGTACTCGGCATACGGCCAGTACTTCCCTGGTCTGAAGCAGCTTGTTCAGCAGGCCATGGCTAAGGTCATGAAGGCTAACCCTGCCCTCTACGTCCTTCGTGAACGTATTCGCAAGGGTCTTCAGCTTTACGCCTCGGAGAGCAACCAAGAGTTCCTCAACTCTCAGAACTACTCTGAGCTGTTCAGCAACCAGATCCAGCTCTTCATTGACGACACTAACGTCTACCGTGTTACCATTCACAAGACCTTTGAAGGTAACTTGACCACCAAGCCTATTAACGGTGCCATTTTCATCTTCAACCCCAGAACTGGCCAATTGTTCTTGAAGATCATTCACACCAGTGTATGGGCAGGTCAGAAGCGTCTTGGTCAATTGGCGAAATGGAAGACGGCAGAAGAAGTCGCTGCTCTGATTCGTTCATTGCCTGTGGAAGAACAGCCGAAGCAGCTGATCGTTACCAGAAAGGGTCTGCTTGACCCTCTCGAGGTTCACTTGCTCGACTTCCCCAATATCTCCATTCGTGCCTCGGAACTGCAATTGCCTTTCCAGGCCGCTATGAAGGTTGAGAAGCTTGGAGACATGATTCTGCGTGCCACTGAGCCGCAGATGGTGCTCTTCAACCTGTACGACGAGTGGCTCAAGTCCATCTCTTCTTACACTGCCTTCTCTCGTCTCATCTTGATCCTGCGTGCTCTGCATGTCAACCAAGACAAGACCAAGCTCTTGCTTCGTCCCGACAAAACTGTCATCACCCAGGAACATCACATCTGGCCGACGTTGTCAGACGATGACTGGATCAAGGTCGAAACGCAATTACGCGATCTGATCCTGAATGACTATGGCAAGAAGAACAACGTCAACGTCTCATCCCTGACTCAGAGCGAAGTCAGAGATATCATTCTGGGTATGGAGATCAGTGCACCCAGTATGCAGAGACAACAGGCTGCCGAGATTGAGAAGCAGCAAGAGGAGCAGGCTCAGCTCACTGCTGTCACAACCAAGACGCAAAACGTAAACGGCGAGGACATTGTCGTTACCACTACGTCGCAGTTCGAGCAGCAGACCTTCGCCTCCAAGACCGAGTGGAGAACTCGTGCGATTGCCACGTCCAACCTCCGCACTCGCGCCAACAACATCTACATCTCGTCAGAGGACATTCGCGATGATGAGGAGCACTTCACATACATCATGCCCAAGAACATCCTCAAGCGCTTCATCACCATTGCCGATCTTCGTGTCCAGGTTGCTGGTTACCTTTACGGTTCGTCGCCACCAGACAACAAGCAGATCAAGGAAGTCAAGGCCATCGTTATGGTGCCTCAGGTTGGAAACACTCGTGACATCCAGCTTCCTCGCAACTTGCCCGAGAACGATTACTTGAACTCTCTTGAGCCCCTTGGATGGATTCATACCAGTGCTGGTAACGAGACCAGCTACATGACCGCACAAGACGTCACCCAGCACGCCCGCCTCATGAACCAGCACGATACCTGGGACAAGAAGACTGTCACCATGACTGTCTCCTTCACCCCCGGTTCAGTCTCGCTTTCCGCCTGGTCTCTGACACCTTCAGGCTACACTTGGGGTGCTGAGAACAAGGACATGTCATCTGACCAACCCTCTGGCTTCAACCCTGGCGCCGGCTTCGGTGAGAAGTCTCAGCTTCTTCTTTCCGACCGTATCAGAGGAATGTTCTTCGTTCCTGATGATGAGAGATGGAACTGGTCGTTCATGGGATCTGGATTTGGTGACAAGGAGAAGGGTCGCATCTACGTTGATGTCGGTGTACCCAAGCGCTTCTACGATGACGTACACAGACCTGTCCATTTCCAGAACTTTGCCGAACTGGAAGATGTCTGGGTTGACAGATCTGACAATTTGGCTTAGAGACATGAAAGAAGGAGGGAGATGAGTTATGGATTTTGGGTGTTTTTTCTTTCCGGGTCATAGGGATCACAATCAGCATGGCGTTTCTTGTAACTGATTTTCCATCACGAAGAAAATTGTATTCTAGAGCATGAGAACAAGGAAGAGAAGAGATGTTTATAGTTGAGTAACACAAGCATCAAAGCATTATTTGTACAATCGATCTGCTCTCGCGCATCTCCTTTCAATCGTCAAAGAATCAGTGATCAGAGTACTCTGGTCAAATGAATTTCAAATCGAACATGCAAGAGACAACACAACACCTACCTCTTTGTTATAAAACCCGATCCACCTCGCGCCTACTCTTTTCTTTTTCTTCTGACATCCCGCATACCTGGCACGATAGAGTGTCCAATATATCATCGCTCGCCTCGCCTCATCCTCTAGATGGCCGGCAGCGCACAGTCACAGCGATAGGCAACGTCGCTAACCGGATTCCGTCTGGATAGGTAAGGGAGTCAAAGTCCGACTCGTCGACGAGGAAGACAAGTCAGAAACGTTGCTGTTATACAAGGATGGATTTGTTCTAGAGGACGAGGAGAGGGTGTTGATCCTGTCATTTGCGGCTAAAAATTGCATTGTACTTTCTTCTTACTGCAACGCAGAGATTGAGGCAATTTATTCTCTGTCGAAGCCTAGTCATTTGAGGAAAGCATTAATCTGGTGGTTGAATATCGCTTCTAGACAACTTCATCCAACTTTGCTATCATCTTGCTATAGTTGAATACGTTTTAAAACGTTAAGTCCCAATCCTTCGAGATTTCCCCCTCAAGATTCACCTGGTGTTCTACGAACTTTGGGATTCTTACCTAACGCGCTCTTCATGGCTGAATGTTCTTCCACATTTAGTTTAAGAAGCGAGGTAGACCAGCAAATCAACCCAACATCTCCAGAAGACGATCACCGAGGGTTAGGGGTGGATAAAGAATCCGCCGAGACTCATTCCAATCCCTTAGTGAGCCTTTATATGACACTGTGGTCAGAGACTTCTCATCAAGACAGCGGACCAGTCGGACTCCTCCATTGGGGACCCTGCTACGGCGGTGGTATATCCTATGGTGTGGGG
This sequence comes from Aureobasidium lini, assembly GCA_022813425.1. Classification (NCBI taxonomy): domain Eukaryota; kingdom Fungi; phylum Ascomycota; class Dothideomycetes; order Dothideales; family Saccotheciaceae; genus Aureobasidium; species Aureobasidium lini. The sequence continues at coordinate 70,029 of JAKLML010000078.1, read as the reverse complement.
GTCGGGCTCCCCTGTGCTCTAAACTTAACATCACCACGAGTTTCTTTTTTGCAGGTCTGGAGTTCGATCCCCTCCTTAATCGTCGATTGGTCTTTTGCATCTACTCAACATCGACAGCATTAAATCGTCTGCGATTGCTAGACAACAACGGTGCCTCTAAATCTCTGTATCCTCGCTCTTCTCCAACACAACTTCGGGATCCAGAAACATACCTCACGGGCACATCGCAGCCAGCGTTGAACGATCTCACGTCTCAGAAAGATCTGAACATGCCGTCTGACGAACCTACCTCTACCGAGGATGCCCCTGGTCCCTACCAGCCAGTGCTATTCAAGTCACCGCGACCGCCCGAAGCAGTGTCTGCAGATACAATCGACGGTGTGCTCCACCTCTTGGACCTCGAGGGTTGCGAGGGAGGAGTAGATACGTAAAGAAGAGAGGCAGGTCAATGATCCTGCAGGAATCGTATCCGTCTCGGTGACAACTAGTCTTTTCTTTGCCTCAAGCGGTTTGTAGTCAGAGGTGGAAGGAGCAGTTGGGATTCGTGATTCATCGACCTGGATGCTTCTGCTGTACGTTTGGTCTCGTTCTTGGTCTGTAACTCTACATCTTCGGTGAACATATGTTTGCACCAGAAGCTCAGTATCTTGTGGGCGATTGCTTCGTGGAAGGAGAAGAAAGTCATGTGAGGGATTTTCTTTTATGATTCTTCTTCACATGGAAGAAACTCGCTGTTGAATATGAAGAGCTGGAAACTCTATCACCTCCATCCTTGCGTCTGTCCAGTTTGTAGTTCGTTTTCGAATTTTGACACGATTTTGGGAATTGGTTGTGTCCCGTACTAGGACTATCTAGCAAAACGAGATATAGACTTAATTCTACAATGGCGATGTCATATAAATAGTGAACCTTGACAAGACAGGAAGGTAGAATCTCTTTGAATTATCATTCAGCTTTCGCTTTGATTTTCAGCTTAATCAACCGATGACAGTTGTGTCATGTCTGTCCTTCCTAAGGCACAGTTGTTTTACATCTCAAGCCTACGAACAATCTTTGTTGTGATCGGAGGTCTGAATAAGTTTTGCGAAAGTCAACAAGAAACGGTGACCAAAGTCTAAAGGTGAGCAATAAGGAAGACTGGGAAGGGCGAGGTGCGAGTCTGCTCTCTTTGACATTTATGGCTTGATTATTCAGTCAGATCCGGGAAAGTTTTGCTGGAAACTCAGAGCAAGTGCGGCAAAGTTCGGAGCAATTAGAGATGTTGTGTTGTGGGGACTTCTACCTGTGTTGAGCTTTTGTACCTGAGTTGAGCTTCTCTGTACCTGCGCTGAGCTTTTGTACCTGTGTTGAGCTTCTGTGCCTGCGTTGAGCTTTTCTGTACCTGCGTTGAGCTTTTTGGTGACAACGATAAATGTCTACACTAGACCACATGTTTCGTGGTTCGAACACTGTCATCAGGCAACGAAGAGCATTTCGAGTTGGCTGAAGACAGTCCAGCAGTCTGGCGTATCGAAAATCGATGCCATGTTTGTTTAGTAATTCGCTCCGAAGTTCGGAGCATGTACGGTGAGATTCGGAGCAGGTAGAGACAATGCGGCGTGGGGGCATCTACCTTGACCGAGCTTCTCTACCTTAGCCGAGCTTCTCTACCTTAGATGAGCTTCTCTACCTTAGATGAGCTTCTCTACCTTAGCTGAGCTTTTCTACCTTGACTGAGCTTCTCTGCCTTGATTGAACCTTTTTAGCGATTACCACCTGTAAAAGCGAAGTAATCGAGCATAGTATATCTACTCAGTTCTAGCTTTCTTAGCCACCGGTCCGTCTCTACCTGTAGCCTTTCTCCCATCCACCTTATCATGTTGTTTATCAAGCTTATGCTCGTGCTTCTAGACAATGCATCTAGGAGCATCGAGTTGCTCGTCGCAGCAATCCCAAATGAAGCCCTTAATATAGATCTTCCGATGATATTCGGATAACCCGGGTCATGATCATACTGACCATCGTCGACCCAAAAGTCATCATTGGTTTCCAGCTCGCCTGTCTTGTGTCAGGGTTGCCCTGAATACAAAGGAACTTTATCGACGCACCTTCGTGGTAATTGCAGCTGGTCTGCGTGTTGCAGGTGACGTTGAATTCTTTCTTGCAATTCTCACAGGTCGGGTATCTTGGCTGCCCGGGTTTTGTTTTGCGCAAAGTAGCACCTTGCTCTTGCGTGAGGAGCTCCTGTTCAAAAATCGCTCGTGTTTCGTCAGAGACGTCGCAAACCGTATCGATTAGAGAACGCAATCGCTCTGCCGACACGTGTTGGAAACAGTATTTTAATTCTTTACTAGACATGATAGCGAATTAATGGGTGCGTTTCGGGATTGGATAGATGGAAGAAGAATAGGAGATTACTTGAGGTCTGCAAAGAAGAGGCTCAAGTTCGGTTGGCGGAACAACGCGTCTCCGCTATTTCGAACTTCACTCCACGGGTACTTGTACCATTCTTCTTCATTATTATTATCAATACCCGACACCATGTCAATTCGATTTTGATTTGAGACTTTGAATTATGCTCTGTATACTACCGAGTTACCTCAGCTCCATACAGCCATTTAATAAGTACGCAATCAATACTCGAAGCATGCACTCTGTCCGAAGTCGCTCTTCTTGGAAATAGGAAAGACGATAATAATGACAGCGCTGTGCCGGCCGGCGCTGAGAAAGTAGTTGGTGACGGTAGGTGCGCAAGAAGAAATAGTTGTCTAATGTCGACAGCGAGTACTAAGGCAGTCTAATCGCATTTATCTCTGCTCTCTTGTCCAAGGTACTCAAGTCAGAACCCTTACCCCAAACCCCTCACATCAAATCCCTTTCTTCCCAAATCCCACCAGCCATAAACGGAAACCCATTCTTCCTTATCAACTGCAACCTCAACGGCGGCAACCCAGCCCCTTTATATTCCAAAACCTCCAACCCACCATCACCTTCATGTCTAAACCGCCCACAAACGAAACTAACCTCCATATACCCAGCACTTTCAATAACCACCTCCAACAATCTAGCTTCCTCGGCAACTTCCCCCACTGCATCAGAGGGTGAGGATTCTTTCAAGGCGATAAAGGCGTCGGCGTAATGACATAACTCTGCACTCGATTGACCTGCTTCGCGGCGATTGGCCGTGCGGAGGAGATGGAGAGCCCGTTTCCTGGTTGCGGAGTGGCGGATGCGAAGGCAGATTGAGAAGAGAGTAGGCAAAATTGCGTATTCGGGGGCGAAACAATATTCCTGTTGCTGAGGGAGAGGTGTATAAGGGTATAGTTGTGCATTACTGCTTTTTGAAGGTAGTGATGTCGGTCTGCGTGGATACGTCGTATCGGGCCGTGAATATTCTTCAACCAGATCCAAGATGGCTGCTGCTTGTGCGTCGAAACGATCTATAGATTTGCCGTGAGTATCTCTGGCGGTGTGCAGGGTGAAGGTAGAGTAGAAATGTTGAATTTGCATGTGTATTAGATCCCTACGGAGAGTGCTGTCTTGTTGTAGAAGTTTCAGTCCGCGTAGCCAGGAGGTATGTGCTTGTATCAATTCTGCTTCGCGGCAGAGCAGGTGATGTCCTGAGGGTAGATGCATGGAACGACTGACGCAATGGATGATGCATTCTCTGATCGCTGGTCTTGTATTCCAGGAATTCGTTGTTGCAACGTGTTCTTTCGCCAGTGCTAATAGATCAGTTCTCCAATCTGAAGCGGCAGTGGAGAGAAGATCCAGTGCTTGTTTAGCATGTTCAAGGGAAGCAAAGTACGTCGATATACCGTTAGAAGGCTTGTCTTGCAGGACGTCACCGCTTGGAAATTCCTTGCGACCACAAATCGTAGATTGCGAGCCCATCCAGTCAAAAGCCGCAATAACATCCTTCGACGTCTGCTTCGAGGAGAACCTCAGTCGACCAGCAACGCCATCTTCAATAGTCCTCCGACCAAGCTTGAGATGCTGCATCGCAAGACCAGTCTCATCTTGATAAGTCTCATAAGATACAAAAAGTAGACAGCAAAGCAACACAGGCTCAATGCTTGCTTGTCCAGATGCAGCACGATCGATATACTTCTGCAAAGCTGCAGTAGCTTTACAATACTGCCGCAAGTTGATCTTCTGCTTCACCGGCGACGGCGGCGCGAAATAGCAATGATAATTTTTAGCAAATCGGATGTTGGCCACGCTTCCGCAAGCTGCGATGGCGAAGTAGACTGCCGGCTCAGTAATGGCCAACTGAAGGGAAAGCGTTATCCATTCATGAGTGGGTGATATGAGTTTCAATCCAGTAACAATATGTTGGATGAAGAACTGGAAAGAGTTATGATCTTCCAAAGTTGTGCTAAACGTCAAAGAAGAAGGAAGTCGCGATGTTGTGACGATAACCGGAGGTGAAGCCGAAGCCGGCAAGAGCGGTCGTCGCGAAGCCATCTCGCGACTGGGAACACCGGGATGATAGCCATCGCAGGTACGACCAGTAGAGACACAATTTCGGCAATCAGGTCTTCCTTCATCGCACTTGACTCTCCGAATCCTTTGGAGAAAATGTTAGTGTTGTCCTGTAACGCTCGATAAATCGTTCCACTCACTTGCATGTCCGACATGCAGTCTTGCTGTACTTAGTCCCCGATTTGCGCTGCCGTTTGGGCTTGACCTCCATACTCGCGTGTGATAGGCATGGTTTTTCGAGGAAAAATCAACAATGTTTTTGGGTAAGTCAGGAGTCGTTTCAACCAAGTATCTCGGTCGAATTTGAAGGTTGCGAAGGGGCCCCACATTTGCACGACGCTGATTGGTCGGCTCGATAAAACCACCAACCAGATGATCGCTGAAGCTATAGCGTATACCACAATCCTGATAATCTTGGCGGAGTGATCAAGTAGGATACTGTCTCTTGGACGACTATATCTCTCTCATTGGCTGGTCCGATAAATCACGAATCGGGTTGACAGCTACGAGTTCAGGCAGGTAATTGTTTGTATCAACATGGATTGGAGTTTAGGAAGCCTGAGCAAGGGATACATGCTATATAGATGCGAGATCGCAGGAGAGGAACACTTTGCACGCCTGCAACCCTCTTCTTCAAGCAAAATCAAACCCACTATCTCAACAATCAATAAATACTCTCTACTAGAGACCTCATCATCATCATCATCATCATCATCATCATCACCACTATCATCAACACCGACCTCACCACAGATATCAACAACCATATCCACCCTATCATCTCTCTCCAACCATCTCTCGTCAACACCAACACCATCACCAAGACCTTCGGCCGAGCTCCCCACTCACAACAATGGCCCTCTCACATGGCGCAATAATCGCAATCGTCATATTCGGCTGCGCAGCATTCTGCCTTTGTGGCTACGCAATCTGGGCCGTTATGTTCAAAAACTCTTCCGAAGAATTCACCCGCACAAGACCTCAAGATCAACAGGCCGAATACATGCGCCAAGTACGACATAACAATATCGAAGCTTTCTCATATCGGGCAGGGACCTATGGGCGACCGGTGTCGGATGTGGTGTAGATTGCGCTGCAGTGAAAATGGGCGGGAAGTTGGAGTTGGAACCTTTGAGAGAAAGTCGGGGTAAAGGATTGATGTATTTGCGATTGCGAGAGGGGCTGGAGGCATCAGAGATTGGTGTAAGTAGGATGAGGTGGACTGTGTCTTGTCCTTACCCGGTCGAAGTGACTTGGTGGTATAAACACAAGGGGAGCAAGGCTAGTTCTGTCGCGGTATGAAGCTGTATGAGGAAGTGGCGTGCGGACTATGCGCAAGCGATAGGTCCCCACAGATCAAGATACCCCGGTACAACAAGCTTTAATAAGCACTGCATGAATGCCATGACATCCCCACACCAGAGTGCTGTGAGAAGAGAACATCGAGTTTGAGAAGCTGCACTGACGCAGGAAGTCGCTGGACTGATGTGTAGCTGCAGTGAATGCCCGAGATGGGGTCCAGTAATATTTCACCTCGTCGGGCTATAGTTGCATGCCACATGCTAGTCAGAGCTAATCAAGACAAGGGCCGGGGCAGCAATATCTTCTGTCTGGTGCGTAGCGCGCGTTGCAAGAAGTCGCAAGACCAATGCAGTCATGCTTTGAAGCAAGCTACAGCCGAAGTCTTTTACGATCAGTCGAATATCAGCATCAGTGTTAGAAAAAGCCGATCGCTCTGGGTGTACGTTGACTGTTTGCAGCAGAAACATGCAAGATGCAGCTCCACCGCCATGAAAATGGCCTCTTGTTGATGTAAACCCAAGCAACAACCAAAATCCGTTCCTGTTGGTTGTTGGATTTGCTTAGAAACTCGAGCGTCGTGAATCAAAAGCTGTACTTCATCATGGACCAATTGGCTGTTCCCATTATGAAGTATGCTTTGGAACCCCATGGGAAGAAACTGCAACTGAATTTGGCGTGCTCAGCGAGTCTGACATCCTGATAGCTGTCATGGGAATAACAGGATCGGGGAAGAGCAGCTTCGTATCGTATCTGGCTAAGGACGCCGCTGCTGCCGTTGGCCACACACTGACATCTTGTATGTCCCAATCATGCTGTTCGTTACAATCTGCTGATCATTGAAACAGGCACTACCGATGTCACTGCGTACATGTTCGAATACAAAGGAAAGAGAATCTTTCTCATCGATACTCCAGGCTTTGACGATACGATCCGTAGCGACGCAGAAGTGCTGAGAGATGTCGCGACTTTTCTTGCGCAGATCTATGACAAGAAATGGCACCTGAGCGGCATTGTCTACCTGCACCGAATCACCGACAACAGAATGTCAGGCTCAAGCGTACGCAACCTCAAAATGTTTCAGGAGCTTTGCGGTGATGGTGCATCCAAACACATCGTACTAGCGACAACAATGTGGGATGATGTGCACGGCAACCCCAGAATCCCCCTTGAGGGAGGCGAGCAAAGAGAGCAAGCTCTCAGTGAGAAAAACGGATGGTGGGGCCTCATGAAGAGGCGTGGAAGTCATGTTATTCGTCATGCGCCGAACAGAAATTCTGCCTTGGAAGTCGTGAATATTCTGCTGCCATATGACTCTCGGAGATTTGTGCTCGATATTCAGAAAGAGCTTGTGGACGAGCACAAGATGCTGGAAGAGACTGCTGCAGGACAGACGGTTGGCAAAGAGCTAACCGAGCAGAAGAAGAAGTACGAAGAAGATCTCCAAGACCTCCAAGCTGGCCACGAAGACGCATTGCGCGGAAAAGATACAGAACTTGCTGAGATGTTGAGAGTGGAGCGGGAAGAGTCGGAAACAAAGATGTTAGCCGCTGACCAAGCACGCGAAGCTCTGAAATTAAACTACAGACAACTTGCTGAGCAACAGATCGCGCAGTATACTCAGCTTTTCGCGACGCTCGAGCAACAGAAGGAAGAGTCCCGACGCATTGAAACGCAACAACGGAATGAGAGGCAAGAGACCAAGGAACGGCAAACTTTGATGGACCAGGCTCGGACAAACATTGAGCAAAAATTGAAGGAACAAGATGTGGAAAAAAATCTTGAGCGCGCGAGAAAGGGAAATATGCAAGCTCAAGAGGCGATGATAGCAATGGAGGCTCGCTTCAGAAAGCAAGAAGAAGCGGCGGAATTGAAGGCTCGGGCCCTGGAGATCGAGATGGAGAAAACAAAGGCATCGAAGTCTGTGCTGAGAACCACTCTTGCTGTATTGGGCGCACTCGTGGGGTTCGCCACGGCTGGTGTTGGGTTTGCAACTGCTAATCCTCTTTTGGTCAGTGCTGGTATTTCAGGTGTGGGGTCCATGGTCAGCGATCTCAGGAATTAAGGCTGCGATTGTCTTCTGCATCATTGCTTTCCTCAAAGCTATGCTTGATGGGCGTATGTAATCCCGAACAGTGTTTTGCTTGATCGAATGAACCAGTGGCTCGTGATATGAGGTCATTGATTTGTTTATTTCGCGGGACTGACGAAACATGCGCAAGAGCATTCAAACCACCGCTGCATGCTTATCGACCAGTGCCAGCATGCGAGGAAGAAGGTCCATCACACGGAAAGGCTTAGTCTGTACCAAACGTTAGCGGAGTGACATATCAATCCACAGCAATCACAGCTTACCACGACCTCATCCATGCCAGCTTCGATACACGCAGCAATCTGCTCGACACGCGCGTTTGCAGTAATACCAATGATAGGGACATGTCGGATAATTTCGTGTTTTTGTTCCAGTTCACGAATGCGTCGTGCGCATGTCAACCCATCCATGATGGGCATTTCCACATCGAGAAGGATGACAGACAGAGGTACCTGATTAATACCAACGTATTTGAAGAACGTGGTGGTAGACAGAAGTTCGAGAGCGTCTTGACCATGATCGGCAACATGGACCTTAGCGCAACCAGTCTTGCGCAGTTGCTGGGCGAGAATTTTCTGATTGATCGCGTTGTCTTCGACCACTAAAAAATATTAGCGAGGCTTTATCAGATCAAGGATTGATACTTACCCAAGACATGGAGGTCTGCTGTCTGCGTCTTTTGTGCAGCTGTACCATCTACTACACGCATGTGATCGCTGATGGATGTTTGAGCCAGTTCTGCAGTCGGCGGCTCGACCGGTTTTTCAACACGAGCAGTTTTGATGTAGAAAGCGAAGGTGCTACCTTTGCCGTATTCACTGTGTACACCAATCTGGCCCCCTTGTAGTTCAACCAATTCCCGAGAGATGAAAAGACCCAGGCCACTGCCACCGTACTGTTGAGGAAGTCAGAAAAAGACAAAGCCGATATCTGACAAAGATCACGGACCTGTTTGTATGTTTTGGGTGAAGCTTGACTGAAACGATGGAACAGATGACCCATCTCGGTTTCTGTCAATCCACAGCCAGTATCACGCACACTGAAGATCAGGTAAACGTCTTCACCAATAGGGTCCTCGGTTATTGATAATCGTCGGGCTGCAGTTTCGACCCTCTCGCCACGAGGCTTGATGAGTGTGACCTGACAATCATCGGCGCTAGGTTGTGTTCGTGATGCTCCTATAGAGATAACGATGTGACGTTTATCTGAGTTTTTAGTAAATTTGATCGCGTCTTGGCGTTACAGTCAGCATGTTTCATTGTCACCATTGAAAGGGTTACCTACTTGTCATGAAGTTGAGAATGATCTGAGCGAGTCTTCCAGGGTCAAGCAATACGTTGTCGACTGCAAGATCGGTATAGCTTGGTTGCAGAGCCATGGAACCTTGAATTTTATCATAGTCTAGCTCTGCCTTGACCATCTTCAACACTGACTGCACAGTTTCTGTCGGTCGAATCTTTTCTGGCGCAAGAATGAGGAGTTTGGAGTCCAATCTTGAGAAAGTGAGCACCTCATCTATGATGACCTTCTGATGTCTTGCACAAAGCTGAATGTTAGCTGCAACATCTACAAGCGAACTTCGAGCATCGACTGTGAGAATGCTGCTTTGAGTGGGGTCTGACACAGAAGGTAGCGAAGACAAGATGCCATCGGCAAGTAGCAGGATCGCGCCCAAAGGATTACGCATTTCGTGTGACACCCTATAGCTATGTTAGTTGACAGTAATTGATATGATTGGCGCAAGTGGTGTGTATACATGTCGATGAAGATCTCAGATCTTCTTTTCGTCTCCAGCGCATCAGCCAGCTTTTGTTCCGCCAGCTGCTTACGCGAAGAAATGTCTCTGAGCCAGACGTAAAGATACTCCAGATTGCCATCTTGATCACGACGCTGCTGAGCACTGACCTCAAGCCAGCGAACCTCATTTGGAAGAAGTGCTGGTTTGACTCGGAATTCAGCCCCCATGGGCTTACCCGTCTCAATTGCGGCAGTCCAAGTCTGGTTGAACGTCTCGAAATCATCTTCATGTACTGCTTCCCTCCAGGCGTTTCCCTCTTCGGCAGCTTTGAAGAATTTGACTTTGCTCATACCGAGAAGCTCAAGAAGTATGTCATTAACATAGACGCAATGGCCGTCTCTCCTATGCATGCACATGCCTATGGGTGCATCGCGAAGCATTCTTGTGAAGTTCTGCTCGCTTTCCTCAGCCTTGAGAGTCATGGACTCCAATTCCTGAGATAGTGCGTGAGAGATGGCCCGAGCTTCCCGCTGCTGGGATGGTAGCGAAAAGAGAGCTACCGATTTGAACAGCATGTCGCGAATCGACTCGGTGAATTGACGCACACTAGGATTTATCGATCGCCTGGGGTTCAGACCCAAAACTACGACCGCAGACAGATGGACACCATCGAGATCGACTATGGGCAGAATATAGGCAGTATCGACAGAGCCGACTTCCGAGATTGAGACAGCAAATTCCTTGGGAAGTGTATCTTTCTTCTGTTGGACAACTATAACATCATTGGCCGAGGTTTGTAACGCGTTAGAAATGCTCCGAGGAAGATGGGCTCCGAGACCCTCAATATTGCAAGCAGCTTCTAGTTGGAAAGTGCCTGCACCATGTATTGAAGGCGATTTGGTCCTGATGTAGACGGCTGCAAATGAAACATCTTTTGAGTTGTGTTCGAGCGTACGCACAAAGGCTTGCCACACATCTGGTAGACTGGTGACCTTGGACACATTCTCCAAGATATTCTTGGAAATCAATTGACGGTTCTTCTGTAGCACCTTTTCTGTAATTTCAGTGAATTCGGCACATACGCCAAGGAAGTGACCATCGGGAGAAGGAATAGGGAGGAAGACAAGATCGAAGAAACAACTCTCAGGAAAACCGTATCGCATAAGTATGAGTTCGTAATCTCGCTGGCAGACAGGTTTGCCTCTCTTGACACCGGTATGGATCATCTTCAGGATTTCAGTATGGACGGCGAGGCCCCAGACATCAGCCAGTGGCATGCCAAGCGGCTTGGGGTGCATTTCGCCAACAACAAACTTGGCGCATTCGTTGTAGAGCATGCACAGGTCGTTCCCCCAGTACAAGACACGAGGCTCTCTCGAGGCGAGAACAGTGGTATACATCTGGCGGAGAATGGGAGACCATGATTGCAAAGGACCCAGAACGGTGTTCTGCCAGTTATGATGGATGAGGAAGTCAATCCAGGGATCAAGAGTGGGATGAGTGTGTAGGAGCCAGTCCACAGCCAAGTCTTCCAGTGGTGTGTCCAAGTCCGAGTTGGCTAGGCTAGACAAGGTGGTTGAAGTCGAGCGAGTAGAAGAATTGTCCGACTCGTGTCGTGTGAGAGGTATGACGGGTGTACGACTTGATTCCTGCACGTCGGGGATTTGTGGCTGGACATCGAGCCAAACCTTGTCGGGTGCATGCTGGTGGGCAAAGACAGCTATCCACGAGGTTCCAACTCTCTTGCTTGACCAGAGTCGCGAGGCAAAGATGCCTATGTTTCCGGACGAAGGCTGCTTGGGCGTGGGGGCATTGCCGAGAACGTCGAGGAGGCTGTCGAACCAGCCTGGCGTCGAGGGGTCGGTCGCGACGAAAGTGTCGAAGGCGGCATTGCGGTAGACGACGGTAGAGGTCAAGTGCTCGAGAATGCACGTCGGTCGCGCATCGTCGGCGATGAAGTCGACAAGGGCGTCAAGCTCCGGAGGGAAGCTGCCGGACGCTTCCCTCGATGCGGTATACGCATCATCGGACAGAGCCATATTCACACGGCATGCGCTACACACTCCGGACGTGTCAATGTACAGTAATCTGGGAATTCTGTCGTGACATGATTGTGTTCTGCCATTCGGAGCTTTCTACCGTTCAACCTTATAGGTCTCGTCTTTTGTGCCAAGACCTGTTTTGACTTTTTTGAGCCGCCTACGCATCCTGTAGACCGGCGCCGCCGCCCTGTTGACAGTCGCTGCCCAGGAGCATCATGTTGTGGGTGACAAGACAGTCTAGTCGAACGTTGCGCGCTCGCCGCCCATATTCAACTCCAAGGGGTTATGGTAGGGGAGAGTCTGGGCGACACGGCAAACCTCTCGTCCATCGTCGACGTCTTGTAAGATTGACCATCCCTATGAATCACATGGCTGGTCTCTGTCAAATTCGCATGTGTAAGCTAAGTACCTATCTCGCCGCACCCATCGCTAAGCTCCCTCGAATCACAACATTCGAGAATGCCAGGAACATCAAGGTTGGTCGTGACGTCGTATGCAGCATCTCACAATTGATCTCCGTTTTTGCGCCATAGTAAGCCGATGAGATGGGCACTGGAGCACGAAACGCACATATAAATTGCGAAGTTGAGCGCGGAATATGTTTCGGCAAGAGTATTGAATCTCAATCATACCTATCAATGTTGTTGCAAACAATCCTGCGCCCGTTCGGGTGTCTTGCAAGCCTGGTTGCCCTTTCCGAAAGCGCTGCATCAGCTCCACTCTTCGGAACTCCACTGACGTCCCTATCATCAAAGTGAACGACACCGTCGATGGAGCACTGAATGCCACCGCCTGGAGCCTGATCCTATGTTGTGTTTCTGCTCTATTCGACTGACCCTAACATGTCTCCTTCCTTCCAGTACAGCTATCCTCTCTATATCTTCGCCTCTACCGAGCGGAGTAGACTTGACACAAGCGGCACTTGTCGCAAACGCATCCATCACTGCCGACCTAGCCAATCCATCCCACATCCGCGATCTCGGTAAGAACTGGGAACCCACCATTCATCCTACCAGGGCAACTTTGGCACCAACTATGGACCCAGAGCATATGTAGCCATCAATGGCTACCAACAACAAAATCCAGATCAAACGCTCTACCCCGGCTACAAAAATACCGGCTTCACAAGTTCTGCAAGCTTGAGTTCTGGCCAATCTCTCCTCCTCACCTTCAGCGGTAAACCACCACTCAAGAAAACAGGCTTCTGGAGTCTATCCATCTATGGCGCGGATCAATATCTCATCCCCAATCCCATCGACGTCTTCGAAATCGGCGACCGCAGTTCCAATCTCACTTATCAGCACGGCGGTCTTGTTTATGGTGCAGGTGCTAATGCATCTTATGATGGACCTTTCCAGGGTTTGGTGCAGAATGCAAATTCTACTCCCCCTGCTAATTGGATGGGCAATTGGTTACCCGCTTCTGATAGTTTTTCGTATATCTGTGAGTTGACGCATCGTTCTTGCTACCATGTTATTGCAAATACTGATCACATGTCACAGTGCGCTGGTATGCACCTCAAGATGCCCTGACTAATGGCTCTTATGTGTATCCTACACAACAAAACATGACCCAGATCATCTAGTCAGGTATCAGCGACTTCTGCCGCCTTCATAATTCATCTAGCGCCTGGAAGAGAAGGTCTCAATTGGGAATACTTTTAGATCCTCCGTTACTGGAAGCTAAAGTTTATTTTTTGAGAAGACAGAGAACCAAGCACATACGGCCACAGTCAGCTGAAAACTGGGCATCCCGTCCGCTCCGCCATACATAAGCAGTTGAACGGCAGATTAGTACTACGGTGGGTGACCACGTGGGAATCCCTGCTGCTGTATGTTTCGTTTTGTTCTTAATTCTTTTCCTTTTGTTTTTGCTATGCATTTGTTCTAATCTTTATGACTGTTGTTCGCAAGTTCGAACACGATTATGACTATCGAATCTAGTCTAAGCTGTAGAGGTTGTATCTAAGCAAGCCAGATGTATGGCTCGGTGGTGTTAATGAACGTGATTCATTCTATATGTTTTTTCAATTTGTCAATCAAGATATACTAAATTGGTTATCTCAGTCGCCATCAGTTCCCTTATTAGCTACGAATGTAGCTGGGCGTCAACTGAAGCAGGGTGTGACGACCGATCAGCTAGGGAGCTCTGTGGAAGCTCCATACCCACTGCCGAGCTTTGTCCGCTCTCGTTTTTGGCGCCGTTCTTGCCCCCAAACTACAACGCAATTACTCGTCAATATGTATCACTCGAGCCATGCTGCAAGACACGGATGTTCTCCGGCGTCTACGAGACGAGCTTTGAAATTGTCAGCCGACGTGTCACAACAGTAGCAAGTGCTTTGCCGAACGTGATTCGAGATGCAGAATTAACGCTGCTGTGCCGCAGCGGCGCAGATACGCGCCAGCCCTACAGCATCAATCTATCACCGAATCACGCTTCACGCAACTTTGCTGTAAAGGATCGGAGCGATCATGAATGATGAAGGGCGGTGTTCCTCATCCTTTTGAACTCAGGTGCTCTGTCAAAGTTACGACGTCAGATTTCGAGCGGAAATATGAACTTCAAGCATATCCCATATATCGCTCTTGAGCGAACTACGACACGGATACCGAGATCCGTGATTTTTATTTGTTTCGGGAGTGCTGTTCTTTTGATTGCAGCCTATCAATTTTATACTTCGAGTGTCCATCCCAGCGCAGCTGCCCAGTCCCAATCGTTAACATTTCCAGCAACACCAGCCTGTGAGATATGGCCAGGCTGGCGCCCCACTATACCCAGTAGTTTTCCCGCTGATGATACGGTATTATCCTCCTTGCGTTTGGGAGCCACTGAGGTGATGTCGGGGATTTCAGAGCGAGGCTGCACACCTGCGAAAGAACGTCTGGGACCATTTGGCCACTCGAGCGGCGATACCCAACCGGATCATCCACCCTGGAGCGAGGTCACATGGGGAGCGCTTCAAAGCGACTGTGCAATCAAGCATTATGGTTCACAACATGCTGATCGAGCCATACCACGGAGAAGGCTGACACGCTTTGCACACGAGACCGCCAACGGATCGGATCGATATCCGCAAGATGATGCGACGACTGGCCGAACCGCGATTGTTCTACGTGTTTGGGATGGCTACGAGTACCCAGACAACCAACTCGCGTGGTTGCGCGCCATGATCACTGAGCTCTCCCTGGACACTGGGGGTCGCTTTCAAGTCTTCATCCTTGTTAACGTCAAGGACAACTCTATCGATTTGTTCGAAGAAGATAAATATCAGGAGGTTTGGGAGCGAAGTGTACCACCGGAGTTTCAGGACACGGCATTGCTCTACAATGAGGCCATCCTTCGCGAATGGTACCCCAAAGTTGGCGAATACAGTGCTCAAGATCAGATGTACCAGGCCTTGCAGATCTTCAGCCACACATTTCCCGAGTTTGACTTTGTATGGCAGTTGGAGATGGATGTGAGAGTCACTGGTAACGTCGCAAGGATGTTGTCTAATGCTGGCGATTGGGCTCGCGAGCAGCCAAGAAAGAACCTTTGGGAGCGCAACGGTCGCTGGTTCATACCCGGTCTATGGAGAGATTATGCCTCTTTCTCTGCAGATGTGGACGAAGAATTCGGAGACGACGAAGGTATCTGGGGACCCCATCCATACGCCAAGTTCTATCTAAACCCGCAGGGCCCTCAACCACCAGTCAAAAGAGACAGCACGTGGGGCATTGGCGAAGAAGCCGAACTGATCACTCTATCCCCACTCATCGACCCAGTCAACACAAAATGGACGTATGAAAACACAATCCACGGCTTCGAACCGGCACTGAACCTTCCTCGTCGCATGGCCATCGTCAGCATGACACGCACATCCCGTCGCCTCCTCCGACTAATCTCGTCCGAACAACGATCCACCGGCTCCTGGGTCGTCAGCGAATCAACACCAGAGACCTGGTCTCTCCTACACGGTCTAAAAGCCGTCTACGTGCCCCACCTCCTCGCCTTCAACTTTAAACCTCAGAATGCCAGCCACGAAGCTTCTGGCAAAGAGTTAGATAAGATGCTGCACAAAGGACCACGATGGAATCTTGCTGGGGGCGAACATGCTGGGTTGTTATGGTGTAATGATGTAGGGTTGTCGGAGCAGAGATGGTTGGATGCGAGTTATTTCTATTGGAAGGGTGATGCGCCGAGGATTTGGTGGGAGTATACTAATGGGACTTGTACCTATCCTTTAGTGTTGCACCCTGTCAAGCAAGATTAATGATGCGAAGGGATAACGAGGGGATGGGAGATAGGGATGAGAATCTGGCAACCATGTTTCAAAACCATTCGCAGATCATGTTCATGCCAATTTTAAAAGACGTGTTGTAATGTTGAAGATCTCCAGGACATTCTGATGTAGTTGTACCACTTTTGTTTTCTACGTATGTAAGGTGGATTATTTCTGGTGCTAAGAACTGGAAGATTTAGAAAGAGCGTAGCAGTTCACCAGCGGAGCAAGAGTGGCGGCCGCCGAACGATACATTTGTGTTTAGCAGCCAATGGGAGTGGTGAAATAGCATAAGTTCGCAATCTGGAAGCCAGACAACAGGGATGCGTCATTGCACTGAGTTCACCAATCGAAGATGCACAAGGTCAAGCGAAATCCGAAATGTATTATATTGTCAACTTTGACTCTACACGATTCTTCTCACTGATTGTTGGCGGCCAACTCATGTCTCCTACCGGTCGAAGACAACTCATAAGGCGCCTCCCTCAAAATCTCGGACTTGCCAACGGATGAGGTGCTGCGAAGAGAACTAAACCTGTGATCAAAGGGATGCAGTGATTTGTTTCCTCCAGTCTCATAGTATTGTCCGGGAAATGATTGAGAAGACTGATCATGCCATCTCTTAGCGTGCTTTGCTTTGCGGTGACGCCAGAATGCGAAGCCGAGAGCAGCGAGGAGGAGACCGACGCCGATACTCACGCCGACAGCGATGCCGATTTGAGAAGTTTGGGAGAGACCAGTGGGCGACATTGTTGAGGAGGGTAAAGCGGGGGCTATGCTTGCGGCAGGTGAAGATATGGTACCGACAGAAGTTGGTGATGCCTCAGTGTTCACTTTCGACAAGACCGGAAGGCTTGAGGACGTTGTCTGAGAGGAATTTGTCGTGATAGAGGACGAAGTGGAAGTGGAAGAGGGAATGGAAGTGGTGCTGGACGAGCTTGGTGTAGTGGTAGGTGTAGATGAAGCCTCAGCCACCGATGTAGTTGTCGCTGCAGCCGATGCGCTGGTAGAGCTTGAAGCGGTAGTCGCGGCACGGCCGTCAAGGGTTGTCTGGAACGCAATAACTACTGCGTTGCTCGTTGTCAAGCATCCGTAGGAATAGAACGAATAAGAGGAGCTGGGAGCGTATGTCGTGCCATAGAGTAGGATCGTGGAGCAGTAAGGGACTTCCGAGCCACTGGAGAAGGATTAGCAGCCGCACGTGGTATCTGAGGGAACACACAGAACGTACCAAAGGAATTGTTGATCCGAGATCAGCACACCTGCACCCCTGTTCGAGTTCCCCATTGCTTTATAATCAAGACATGTCGAGACATAGCCACAGCCAACACCTTCTGAGCAGCATCCAAAATTTGGAGCTGAATACGGTGTTGTGTAATACGTGCACGACTGCTGGGGACCACATGTCACTGCAGAGGACCATGCTCCGCTGGTGTATCCGCAAGTCTGAGCATTCGTCAAAATCGCAGGAGGGTTGTCTCGTCGTAACTCTTGGATCAGAGTTGTTTGCGCAACCGTTGACAAGGATGGTAGAGTGTAGGGTGAAGCAGTCATCTGAGGCCCGTAGCCAGTAATTGCAGATGTGAACATTGTGAACGAGAGATCAGAAGAGAACGATTCTTGAGAGAATTGATAGACCAAAACACAACAAAAAGCAGCATCAGAAACATATTGTGCTTTTGTAAGCACGAATGCTCCCAGCCACCAGATTGTGTTTAGCGACTTTGCATGCAGTCTGGATGAGGTCTTGCTGAATGGCCAACCACGTCGCGCAATAGGCGCTGAGCGAAGTGGTACATATCAAGCGCAAATATGTAGGGCGCGGCTTTTAGTAAATTGAAAGGCATATGAAACACTATCATGCGCCGTTGATGTGACGAACGGAGCGACACGAAATCATGCATGCATGCACGACGTATTGGTGATCAGTCTCCTACCAGCATTTCTTGGTTGAAGCATGCAAAGGGTGTACGGTAGAATATTCCGAAGCGCGCGCCAAAATTTGAGTGACTCGTGGTTACTCGGAACCAGACTGTCGGGTACCTGTCGCCTTGAAATTGGATCCAGAAATGTGAACCGGAACAACGGCGATATTACTGTTTGTAAGCGATGGGCGGGCGAGAAACTCATAAGTGACCCTCTCGCCAGAGTCGCAATTGCGACGAGGGTTTTCGTCTCAACCAGTCCATGAATTCTTCAAAAATCCGTTGAAGATCAGCGACTTCACTTGAACTTATAACAACTCACTCTGTCCGAACCTCCATCCACGTAATCGTCGACCAGAACTGCTTCATCCAAACGCTCTCAGGACAAAATGGCCATATCCCAACCATACTTTACCGCCACTGTCGTGTATGAACACGTTTGGAGGATCTATGAGACAGCCAAAGAGACATCTACATACACCACACACTATGTAGACTCACCAGGCAGTCACACTGGATATGCCATAATTGCCAACACCGCTCTTCCCTCTTCCGCACAGCTCGAGACAATTGGTATACCGTACTCGATATCGGCCGGAGAGTTATCCACCCAGTATGTCTTGGCGACAGTAGCGACAAGCATGCCCACGTCGTCCATTCAGCATTCGACTCAGACACCATGGCTCGCTGCCACGGGTATTCCCGCTCACGCGCCTCAATCGACCAAAGCGTCATGTCATACAACTCCGTTAAGCCATGGTTTCCCCTTGTTGCATAAGACTTACTCTGGCTATCTTCAGATGCTTCTGTTACTGCTTTTTCTTTGTGGCTATCTCTTGTTGCGTCTCCACAAGGCTCGACGTAGCCAGGATGACAGTCTTGAACAAGGTGGAGACAGGCTCAGAGATATTGGACAAGCGTTCGTCGATGAGAAAGACTCTGCTATCACTGCAAAGTCATAGTCGAGCAATGATATTGATCAACGGTCGCTTCTTGGGTTACCAGCACAAACCCGCCGCGCTTGGCCACGTTCTGACGCTTCGCCTTGCGACACATCAGTCTCGACGCTAAGGCGTACATCAGAGGCTCTGTGAACGATGTCGGGTCAGTCTAATGTGAGGTTTCAAGCATTCGACTTTCTCTGTGAGGGGTATTGCCAGTCGTCGATGATGTTATGGATAGTTGGCGCGGTAATGAGAATGACACGCTGTGGTGTTTGCGGGGTCAGTTTATTCGGCCGACACAGACTTTTGACTCTGAGCTGTGCCTTGCTTCTTGAATCTCCCTCAATCTCATTCGCTTGTGACAGTCTTGGTCGCTCCTCGGCATGTCTTTAAGGCTCCTTCGCAACTGTTGTTCCCTGAGATGAAGTACGAAATGGCAATATGATGAATTCTGTTGAGCTTGGCTGCCTTTCATCACATGCGTGTGTCCTGCTGACGCTCCGCCGCTTCTGCCAGTGCCCGCACGTCCCCTGGTCTCTCCTTCCTCCATGACGACCCCCTGACCGGTGTCTTCATAAACACAGCATGCCCTGCATTTTTCCCCATCTTCTCGTCTTGCTCAGCCGTGCGCAGTGTCACCAATCCCAAAACAACCCAGGCTGACGAGGCTGCAAAATCACATGAAATTTGCCAAAACGGTCAAAGGTCGGCTTCTCAGCTGAGGCAAGCTTTTGGGGCTGAGGCTTTCTGTATATATGCACGACTGCGGTAAGCCACAGCGAGGAAGACAAGGATAGCAATTTCGCATGTGCTGACCTTTCTTCAAGCCGGTCTCGAAAACATATCAATTCCCACTGACCCATCTCTCTTCTCATCTCATTTGTCCTCATCTTGTACATACTCCATTCCTCCATTGAAGCATTGATTTCACGTTTTCTTCCTGCCATCCGATATTCAAATCTACAGCCTCACAGCACAATCAATTGTCGCAATCACTCAACATGCGTCCCACCTCTGAACCTCAACGACTACTGGTCTTCTGTGATGGCACCTGGTGTGGACCTGAAACAGACACACGAACCAACATCCAGATTCTGGCAGAGATGACGGGTATCGACATGAACAACCCGAAAGGGTCGAGAGAGCTCGAAGACCCAGCACGAAAACTTCGTGCCAAGTACTTCAACGGCATCGGTCTAGGAAGCACTTTCTTCGCCTATCTATTCAACGGCGCAACCGCAAACGACATAGGAACAACTTGCGTCGAGATATATCAATACATCGCCCAACACTACCGCGAAGGAACAGAAGTCTGGGTGTTTGGTTTGAGCAGAGGTGCCTACACAGTCCGTTGTGTCGTGGGAATGATTAACAACTGCGGCATTGTCAAGAACCCTTCTCGCGATCTGTGCGACCAAGTCTATCGCATCTACTCGTCTCCTTACGATGCCGATAAGCCATCATCAGCGCAGAGCAAGGAGTTCAGAGCAAAAGCTAGTTGGGACGTTGCGACACCAGTCAAATTCATGGGCCTCTTGGATACTGTCGGTAGCATCGGCATTCCATCCCTAGATGCTGGCAATGGACCATCATACCCTACGCTTTGGGACCAAGTCGTCTCTAGCAGTGTTGAACAAGTCTATCACGCCTGCTGCCTACACGATCGCTTATCACTGTTCCAACCCTGCTTGACGAAGCGCGAACGCGACAACGGTAAACCGTCACCCACTATCCATGAGATGTGGTTCCCCGGTTGCCACTACGACGTCGGACGCCAACGCTTCAAGTTCTTGCGGCGAAGAGCAGTCGACCCACTCGAGCGAGTCCTCTCAGTGATACCAAATCTTTTCTCCGGCACGCTGGAGCCGAATGACGTATTGGCGGATGTCGTATTGCGATGGATGCTACAAGCAATCGATAACGAAATGCCCACTCAAACAGCCATTCCCGATATTCAAACTCAAATTGCCAAACTTGAACAACAAATCAAATCTGGAAAAGATAGTGTTGGCTCTGGTGACGTCTACTCACCACAGAAATCTCTCCTATACGCACCTTTCGGCAGAATCATCTCTATCCTACCTCAGCCACGGATAATCTACGACACTATCGCTGTACTCATGGCTCTCCGCGACCGTCGCATCCCAGATGAAGGCGCGCATGTCTTTCCTTTCGAGGAACACTTCGAAGGTGGAAAGAAGAGTGTCAAAGAGCTTGGCAAAGTTACAAAAGAGAGATATCCTAGCCGCACGTATGAGAGTTGGCAGGCTTGGAGTGCGTATTTTCCACAAAAGGATGACCCAGCATTCAGAAATGGCGATGTGTCTGGCCGTGGCAAGATTGATGAAGAGCAGGTGGGAGGTAGCGAGCAGTAAACTGACGATGTGTTCAGGCACGTCAGTAATCTTTGTTGGAGGACTTTTTGTTGATAGCATAGGTGTTGATGTTACTTTTGTTCGGCTATTTGACCACTGTTTGATCATCACCGCGATGGCTGTGTGAGCCTTTGTTTCCTTCTTTGCTTACGGTTTGACCTACAAGGAAGCTACGGCATGCTTGCACTTAATCCCGTGATTGATCACTTTCACGCCCGCCAAGCTTGGAACAGATAAGCACGACATGCAGCTTCCCGAACTTCTTCTGTTTGCACCGCACCTGCCATTTCATCCCATCAGTTGGACCTGATCTCCTTCCATCCATCTTCACTTCTCTCCCAACTCGCTGTGGCACACAGAAGCAAAACGCAATGCGTTCAACAACTTCAAGCGCCTATGGTGGCCGAACCTTGGACACTCTACCTACTGAGGTCAAGAATAAAATCTTCTCCCACTTCCTCTTGGGTAAGAATGTCAAATACTCTACCAAGGGCAAACAACCTGGCCACAGGTACAAGTTCGACACATCCATCATGCGTGTCAACAAGAAACTCAACCAGGACGCGTCCATGTATCTCCGAAGCCACAACGAATTCATCCTCATTCATGCCAAATGGTTTGCCTTCGAGATCGACCAAGGCAGATTCATCCCTTACGTCGCTATCGGAAATGCGGCCAAGACGTTCATATCTCCCACCGTAGAAGCCACGATCAAGCATCAGAGTACTAATTGTGGGTGCACTCCTGGCTCAGACTGTTCTGTCAGGCACCAGACAAAGCCGGAGAAGGTCACCCGTGCTCTGTTGATGGCCGAAGATCTGGACGTCTTCATCAGACATCTCAAATTGGCCTACCATATCTGGCCAACCCTTCCTATCTACGTCCACTCAGCGCCTGGTGACAGACCCGTCGAATGGTCAGCCAGTCCAGCCCAGACGCACATCGACTTTGTTTGGAAGATCCGCGAGCCCTTCCGTCAGGACCTTACTCAGGCCGAGCTCCGCAAGCGTCAGATCAGACTGTTGGATCCCATCTCCAAGCTTGTCAATCATGGACAGAACGTCAAGATACTTGGCGCCGAACATGATCTTGTCTCCAGCACAGTCAGAGTCATGACGGCACGCCTGATCTCGCTCGATGTCGTAGGCTGGGATCTTTACGACCTCATCAAGGCCGAGAAGCAGTACTTGGATCAGCTACCCAACCTTCAAACAATGAAGCAACGTGGACTGAGCGACGCCTACCAGTATATCGGTTTCCTTGGATGGCTCTTTCCTGACAACAACGAATCAATTTCGACAGCCTTCGTCTTCAAGGCTGACTCTCTCGGCTTCGACACAGAGGGTGTTCCCTTGGCGTACTGGTCTATGGAAAATGGACAAAACGACCAAGACACCTCCTGTTGGCAATACGGCGTACAAATCCTCAGTCTTGAGTGCACACTTACTCTGGTAAAGATGGCTTTGGACTTGAAGATGCATAACTCTTGCAAGTTCTTCATCCACTTCTGCAGCATCATCTTGAACACAGGCTATTTCACTTTTCCCGCCGAGATCCAGTCGGCCGTGTGTCATTACGACTGCTTCCTCTCGCTTTGGCAATCGGGCAATCAGAAACGTCCCAGTGCATATACTGATGTCTTGCTTACTCTGGACAACATCTTGTTGCAAGGCGCCTCCGATGGTTTTGAGGACGAGTATGTCCGTCAGGACAGGGATCGAGTTGCCCGTATTGTTTCAGTAAGTCTTTCCTGTTTCTTTCATCTTCACCAGCACATCCACTGACCTTTGTTTAGAGGGAAGTCAAGATCTCCAACAACGACGTACAAAACTTCCCTGGTCTCCATCGCCGCCAGCGTATCTGGAACACGGAGGTTAACCTCCACCGCCCTGAAGGTTCCAGTTCGATGTCACTGTCACCTTCTCTGTCTGCCAGCCTGGTCGCCTCCATCACCCGCAAGGCCGACAAACACATTACCGGTCAGGAAGATTCGGAAGAGGATGAGAGTGAAGATGAGGCCGAGCACCGCGATGATAGTGATTCTGATGAGCTTGAGGGCAGTGGTAAGGATGATTCAGACGAGGTCGAGGACAGCGACGACAAGGGCCACGTTTCTGTCGGCGTCTTCAACCCTCGTCATTCTCGCGGGGATAGCACCCTCCGATTCCGCACTGAGACAAGATCAGATGGAACGGGAATCAACATCGTGCATGTTCCAAACAGGCATTGATTTGCCTCTTGATTTGCCTCTACTATGGGGTTTAGGTATTCTATGCAGCAAATGAACCAACAGGGGAGACTAACTATGTCATTTTCGTAGTGAGCTATAAATTCACACCGAAGCAATTCTAATCTTGTTCGTATCAAAATCAAGGCTACCGCTCCATTGTCTCGGTAGAAGATGTGTTTAGGGAATATCGAGGAGTGCTTTGGCATCTTCGGCGTGAAATATGAATCTCAGATCTCCACCAACAGATGTAGCGTTCCGGGCCCATAAACTGGTTCTTCTGGTCATGGACGACGGCACTCCTGAGTAGAAGAGAACCTCGCTGCAGTCATGGACCCGATGACCTTTCTCTTCTTGCTTCTCTTTCGAGGAAGCACTACTACTCCTGATGCGTAGGAATCCATTCCTACAGGCGTTGGATGTAGATTTCAGGATGAGTATGTTAATTTTTCTGGGGCAGATTTCCGACATGCACTCGAAGTGATTGGTGGAGGCATGACTCTCAGTCTTCTATAAACGCTGCAAGGCGCCCGAAACTTAGAAGCCCTACAAGGTATTGGTAAGCTGTAAGTTGGAATTCCTCATCACCAATGAACATACGTTGTGCACTTGTTTAAGAAACACCAAGCTCTCTCGAAAGCCCTTGTTTCCTCACAGAGAAATCCGCAAGGCTTGCGAGGAGAAAGGAGATCTCTTTGGCAGCAATTGATTAGGAGATGGAGCTCCATATCGAATTGACAGAAGACCCGGACTACAGACCCAAAGAGAGCTGCTCATCAGGTCTGTGAATCGTCTAGTCTAATCTTCGCTTCCTTGTAAGATATCGCTGCACACTTGACTTGTCGTCTTTTATGGGGCCGTCTTTCGTGTAATGAGATTTAGGGACCTGTGGTCCTGATCTTGCTTTAACGTTCTGAATTCCCAAACTCGTCGACAGGTCTTGAAGGCCCAGACGTTGCTGATGTTTCCATGTCTGTGTGGATGGCTGCCGCCAGCGCGTTGTAGTCAGACCCGGATGGTGGTGGAAATCTCTTGTCCGATGCTTGGAGATTGGAGAATGGGTTTGGCACACTCTGGGATTGGCGACTTCAAAAGGCTTTGCTGGAAGCGGTGATTGAACCGAGGTTCCCGGTGGACGTCCTACGGTAGGATTGACAGAGGGATCGAGCGAGCGAGGTTTTGCTAGAAGCGATGATTGAGCTAAAGTTCCCGGTGGATGGGTGTCAATCAGAGATGCATCGAGGAATATGTTATGTTTATCCGTACATGCTCTCGGAGGTCGAAATAGGGTCAAGAATATCAACGTTTCATCAGATCTCGATACCAAGAAGTTTATGACTAAAATGGAAATTATGCATTAGTAGTGGGGAGGAAGTGTATATAACTCACATAACCGTTCTTTCTGACCTCGATTACCGTTGAGTGGAGCGACCGTCTCAACTCTGTGGAATGCATGTTGTGAAGTGCACGATATCGAGACTTGTCACCTACTTTTGATGCCGAGCCCGAGTGGCAGAGCACAATCAAGGGATCAGGTCTGTGATTCTTGCAGTTCTCTCCACACATCCGACTGCCTTCTGATGAGACGTCTGGATCCAAAACATGTAACACCTTTCAGGGACGAGCAGAGATAAACCTGCATCATTGACTTGATGACTTGCTTACATGTGCGTGCCTCCTTGACAATCTATCAAAGAGCATCACCAGTCTCGTTTCTATCACGACATTTCTAGTCGCAAAGGCAATCCAGACGTGCCCTCTCTTCCCTGATGACTTTACCCTCAGTGAGCTCAGACATGATTTATAGTCTGTCGAGATCAATTCTGATTCCAAGCTGGCTGTGTGAAACTGTAAGTTTTTGGATCGTAGTGAGCATGCCATCTAAGGAGATGGGTATCGCTTCATTTCGTCCTGAAGCATTCGGAAGGGGACGTTGAGATGGTGTTTTGACGAATTGGATTGAGGACCTAGAAGTGAAGGTATGGAGGATGTGAACAAGGAGACACGGGAGAAGTATGAGAAACACACAGTGCCGGAGTGCCAATATTAAAGCAAAATTTGGGAGATAAGGAAGCTACCACGGCGTATCGTATGTTCTTACAGTTTTCGACACCTTCTCTCCTCTGTCTATATACGAGGATATGTTGGCAATACTACAAAACTTCAAACTCTTTCTTCTAGAACATCTTCTCGTAGACTACAACTTCCGGAGCAGTTATCATCGAGCAGGTACTTCACAAGCTTTGGGAGGATGTGTCATTGCATCTCCTGCCTCTCGAGCTTCCATCCCCAATCAACGTACAGCACGGAACGTACTAAGTTGACCAGTTCAGTGATGCGTGATCTTTTCCATCATCTTTAGCTGTGCCATTGATGATTTTACTCGCAGCTGATTCACGTATTCGAGACTAGCCGACAAGAAGAAGCAGGAAGAGAGACCGAACTCATTGACCTCGTGGTTTCACTCGTCGTCCCCTAATCTGTCAATCCTCCACACAATGTAGTAGCACCGGGTATCACCCACGAGTGAGTTTAGCCATGAACTTCATGTCATTGAGAAGGCTGTCCTTGATTTAGAACCTTAAGTAATCATTTCCTGCTCGTGAGGACTAATTGGCTTGTACGAAGTGATGTAAGAGCTTATATCGAAAGGGAAGCACCTCGGTTTTGATGCTCACAGTAGCGTCTAGAAATCTGGTATAATATTCCATTCGAAGGATGTTGTCGAATCAATGAATGGATAGAAAGACATGTCAAACCTTAGCCCGATAATCAATTCGAGGCAACCTATAAACGGACTGTCTGCAAGAAACCATTTTGTATCAACAGGATCTTCGATTAGCAGGATGGAATGACCTTACGAACCAGGAATTGTTTCTGTGATTGGCAGCATAAAAGAACCCTTCTACACTAAACAACTATACTTAGCACAAATGGGAACAACAACAACTTAGCAGATGATCTCGGTATCCCCGTTTACATCTGTATAGTCCTATCTAACTAACTATGATTCTTTTCCCGAGGCCGGGCGACGAAACGAACGAGATCGATGAATCTGTTTTCCGGCTTCTTATCCCGCTTAGCCTTAAGATGAGATCTATGGTTGTGAGCCGAAATAGAGTATCGGCGTTATTGACCTGTGATTCGACGTCTGCTTCTATTCTTGCCGACTCGCTTTTTTTGAGTAATACTTATTGGCGCTGCCTAAGGTTCAAAAAGAATGGGAGAAGATAAATAAATTCTTAGATCAGTATAAAAACCCCAGTTGCTGCTTCCGTGCAAACGTCTCAAAGATATTCCATAGCGATGTGGTAATGAATACGTACTGAAGTAATGCACGAACAAATTCGCTTCATGACGTACAGCCAGAGAGATGGATGAAGTATGATAACTATTACATCCATCTTGCATTAAGGCAGAAGATGTTTTCCATGATCGGCTTCGAGTAAGGAGTCTTGAAGTTGTGGCGATGTTCAATCAGGAAGACTTGTCAGGCGGTGTTGAAACCGTATTGATAGCCGTCCAGCGTGGTAGTGAAGATGTGTCCACAGCATCATAACCTCCCCCCTCCATCTCAACTCCAATCTCAGACTCACCCTCATCCCCACCAGCAATCTCAGCACCAGCTTCTTCAACCATCTTTTGTTGTGTCTCGCTCTTCCCACCATCCTTCTCCTTTCTCTTTGCTTTTCCAAACCAACCCTTCAAATTCTTCTGTCCCTTCTCAACTGGCGGTATCCTCTCTGGTGTGGAATACCACTGCCATCGCGCACGTTGTTGGTACTCCGCAAAGGTGATCTTGTTGTCTTTTAGCTGTCGGTCGCAGCGTTGTTTGCGTTTCTGGTAGGCGGAGTTCTGGGCGCTGATGCTCGGAGATTTGACCATGGCCGATGTTCCGACAGCTGGGAGTTGGAGTGTTTGACTGAACAGGGGGCTAAGCTGTGATAGAGTGAATGAATGGAGTCCGGATGTAGTGAGGAGCGCTGATATACCAGAATAGGATTGAATTTGTGAAACCACTTTGTAATGGGGGGAGATTGTCCGACAAAAATAGATCGCAAAGATACAAGATTGCAGAAGAATATGAACGCGAACACGGTGAGAGGATGCAGCGATAGGATCTCGACAATAACACGCGCTTGATTTTCACTCCCCAACACGAAGGACGTGTCCTCGAGGGTGGATCACGAAAAGACAGAGTTGCAATACACAGACGATGGGATCAATACCCCTGTTTCTCAACATCACAGGCCTGGAACTTAGTCCGCCTCTTCTCTATAATCAATACTGCATCATCCTTGAGTGCCTCTACATCCACTGGGTCTTCTCTTATCAACTCTCTTTTCTCGCCCCATTGGGCAGACCAGGACTCATGGCCTTGTCGGAGATGTGGCAGCAGATCCCACCTGGTCAGACTTTCGACTTCTGCGTCGCTCAGATCGAGCCATGCGTACAAGTCTTGACGCCGTTCGGATCTTTCGCACTGAGGCATTGTAAAACTTCCCTCTCTTTTGCGAAGAAAGCCGGTCTTCTCGTCTTTGTGAAACTCCACGCTCGTCGGCCATTGGAATATAGTAGCCTTGAGATGAGAGCCTATCCAGCAGGTGTAGGGCGAGTAGCCAATATCTTGAGGCGGTTTAGACCATCGCCGATGGAGTCGTGAGTCATCGCATCCTACGCCGTAACATAGCAGCACTGTAGACCCAACGAGCAGAATGACGGAGTATATCTGGGCGACCAGTTGTGCCATTCCGATAGTCACAATGTGCACGGCGAATGCAGCCCATCCTAGCCATCGTAAAAGATGATAGAGCGTATCATTGAACGGTTCTGGCTTCCTGGTAAAGACTGAAACGATGAGACCTTGCGGAAGGAACATAGTAACCGCCTTCGAGTCTGGCAGAATGACCAAGGTCTTGGCGTACTCTACTTCTGTGGCTCCGGTATTAGCCAGTGGCACTGGTTCTCCTTGTTGGGCATCGATGGCAGAATGCTTTTTCTGGCATGTGTTGACGTATTCAAGAACGCGGTGATCGATGGCCTTTCGATTTGCAGACACTATAAAGGCCCGAACGATCACCGAGATAGCAACAACTAGCGCATTCGTGAAGCCGTACCAATCTCCAGACAGTCCAGTCATAATCATGAGTAGTCCAATGGAGCAGAAAGCAATAGTTGCCGATGCGATCTTGTATCGAAGCCAAATATTTGGCTCGTTAACGACTTCCCAATACACGAAACTTCGGGTAATCTCGAAGCCCTGTACTGCCATCCATCGGGTGAACCAAGGAGCAATGTCCGTAGAAGTTATGCCACTGCTAAGATTGTACAACTTGACAGCATTCGTCTTCTCTCTGATCTTGTCGGATGCAACGACAAAGGCGCCCAGTAGAGGCATGTATTCCAGCCACCGACTGGCAACCAGGCGTCCGACAGCGACATTGACTTCTTCGGAGCCGAGGAGGGTGACGAGGCCAAGTGCGTCTATTTGGAAAGGCTGCCACTGGAGTAACGAAATCCAAGGATATCCCATCGTCTACTTGTGCTGTGCTGGACGATGATTTGATCGTGTCTGAGGGACCAACATTCTCTGGTCAATTTGAGGGCGCGGCGTGTATTTGACCGAAGTCTAGTATCCTATCGATGGCGCACAGCCTTACCACACCACTGCATCTCTTCACTCTGTCTGACATACATGGTGCTTTCACGTCCGACGGTTAGCGTGAGAGCCCACTTTCTTGCATAGCAAGGGTATCCGACCAATGGCAATTGTTACCAAGGTCGATATGAGCAGTGTTCAAAGCTCACACTAACCGTCGGATGCAGCTACACCCTGTATTTTAGTCAGCCTGGTTTGTGGCGCGGGCGAAGGATTCCAGGTATCGCTGCATGTAGCCGCCAAAGAGCTGCGATCGACGTCCATGGCGTTTCGGATCCTGGCCGTCACACGAGAATACTATTGTAGGTGGATGACTGGACTCGATAGAGGGAGGAATGGTGGTTGTTTGCTGACTGATTGGAAACGCATAGAAAACGTGCTGGAGCCAGATTGAGATTGTGGTCAATCTTATTAGAGGTCACACAAAAGGCGACGTGCTTTGCGGGAAGGAAGGCGGGGCTGAGCTCAGGCGCTCTTGCCGCCTCTCAATCTTGGGCCGACACTCGTTCTGTATGTATATAAGACAGGAATGTCTCCACCCATTCCCAATCACCACGACTGCAGCATGGCGCAGCAAGAGCAAGCCCTCCGCCTCAGGAACGTCGTGAATCAAGGTCGCTTCTTTGAGCTGCCTTTCGACACAATCTTGTTCCTTATCAAAGCAGCATACTCGCACGAGTTGGAGACTTTGAAGTCTGCATATTCCGTCAAGTCAACGAATTCTGAGCCCGTACCAAAAACGCCATCTCCGTCTCAGATACTGTACCGCGTCGAATACGATGAAATAAACAGGACTCTGGCCAGTATTCAGGCACTGTTCTGGATAGCCAGGAAAGACTACACGTCATTTGTTGGCGTTCAAGCAGCCGAGACACGGCTCTCTGTCACCTCGTTCGAATGGATGGTCGCATTGTTCGAGAACACAATCGAAACGAGCGAAGATTTGTACACCTTGATCACGTCAATCATCATCAACGATCTGGGCAAGTCTCCCTCATTAGCATCGGACTACTACACCATCACTCACATAGATGTGGCAAAGGACAACCATGACGTGATTCTGTACAAAGCAATAAGAGATTGTCCGCATCTAGTACCTTCTCTACAGCATTTGAGTCCACAACAAAGAGAAGATCTGACAGCTGGAGTAAAAATCGCAGCGACGCTGAACTTTGGGCAGCTCGCACAAGCTGAGAATGTACCGGCTTCCCTGACCGGACTTGAGGCCATGAGAGGCCGTCCCCATGCTTTCAACATGCACTTCTTGGAGCAAACACTAGACGTCGCAGGAGCAGCTGGTCATGTGACGCACGGATATGCGGCCAAGCTGATAGAACCGGTTTTCGAGTCTTATAGGATAGCTCACGATGTTGCACAAAGTATCTTGAGACATGGAACCAGTTTGAGGACCGGCTATGATCTCATTCTGAAACATAAAATTCGATTTCTCGAAGCCGCCGGATGGGCTGAATCGGCATTTCTGGACGTCGGCAAAGCAGAACATAGAGCACTAATGCGACTGCTGTGTATTGGAGGCGCCTCAAGCGTCGACGATGCGAATTTGATATATGAGACATTTCATCACGGTCTTCTTGACGAGGAGCGACAGTTACTAGTCGAAGGGCTGAATCGTGATGGTTCGGCTCAGCATCCTGCAATTCAAGCAACATACATTCCTGCGATGTACCAGATTGCCATACAGAACACTAGCACTGGATCTGACCTTGAGAAATACCGAGCGTTGAGTGCGGTCCTTCGATATCTGGCCAAGCTGTTGCGTGTTGACGATGTGGAGGCTGGTAGACTTTTTCCAAAAGTCATGGTGATAGAGCGGGATGTGCGAGCGAAGCTTTGGGAACCCCTTATTTCAGGTCGGTTCCGGCAAGCTCCGAACATAGTTGACCGAGTTGAGCTGCCAGAATTTGGTCCTGGGATGGGGGTGATGTAGGGTATCTTCGACCAGTAGTCCCAGTCTCGGGAGGACTTCGTTTCTCAGAAACAGGTTCGCGATATCTTATCTGCTTCTCGGGATGAGACTTGCGACTTTCTGGAGTAACAACAAGATCAACCAATGGAAAGCGCTCCAAGTTCTTCTCATGTGCTCTGAAAATTCTTTCGTCCATGAGTCCGTCCACAACGGCTTCACCGACTATTTGAGTGTAGTCCCTGTCTTTGCGAAGGACATAAGGTGTTCGTGCACCTGGTGCGACTGCTATCTCATCTCCCGGCTGTGCCGTGCATGGCCCGAAGCCCAGTAGACCGTTTTCTGTACAGAACATCCTGGCGGTCGCTGATGGTGAAGAGTCGATGGGTCCGTCTACGTCTACTTGATTGGCTAACTCTGTCAGCTCGTGCAAAAGAAGGAACACTTTGCGCCTAATTACACCCTCTCGTGAGCCTAACGACCGGTCTGGATACTGTCCAGTGGGCATAGTAAGCTTGCATTGAGGCATTGTTGACAATCGTTGTGGATAGTCTCCAGGCACCGGGTCATCTATGTCTATCAATGGCCATTCTGTGGGCGTGAAATGCTTGTATTGAGCCATGATAAAAGCACTGAGCCACCTATTAGGCCCCAGTTCTGTGTCGGTGTCATTTTCCTCGGAGAAATTATGAATGAAGTATTGAAACCAGTCCATGGGAGTAGTTGTAGTGGCAGAGGCGTACATGGTAAGGAGAAACCTCCAAAACGACAAATGTGACTCTGTCGTCTTGGACTCTGCTGAAAGTTCACGCAATTCAGACATAAACCCGATGTCTTGGCATGCTCGAGACCATGAATCGCAGTGTTGGTGGCTATCTTCAGTGTTCCAGTCGTGGGGGGTGTGTTCCATCTCTCGGTATGCTTCAGGATGACCCTTCATGATGCTTTCCAGGTCGGTTCTCAGCATGAAGCCAAGACCATGATACAACACAAGTTCTAGCGGAACATCCTGGGTAGACCATGACATATGTCTTATGGTTCCCGGGTAAACAGGGTCCTTCACTCGGAGTAGTATATGCCTATTGTCCCGGTCCGCAACCCTGAAATATCTCCCCTTATCGTCCGAGAGTCGAAGATATCTCCCGAGATCGAGCGAGGTCTTGACCGTTTCTGTGCTTCCGTTGTTCGTGCATCGCTCAAAGGTGGCATCTAGAATCGGTCCAAGTTCCCCAACATACACCGTTGGCTCGCGCAATGACGCAATTTTGGCATGATCCATAAGTCCGGTGCCGAGCGGATTCAACTTGCCATCTACCAACCCCAAGTGCTTGTTGAGATCGATGACTACACGTTTGCGAGACTTTCCTCGAGGCCTTTTCTCATAGGGACGACTCGAGATTGAGAAGATTTCTAGTAACAGGAACTTATCAGAGGTGGTCCCGGTGTAAAGGTGAAAGTCGAATGCAGGCTTTGAAGATTGTTTTCGCACCGCTACGTCGTACCGAGAATTTGATCTAGTACGCTTTGGCTTCTCGGCTTCAATAAAGCGCAATAGGTCAAGTTCGAGACAGAGTAGCTCGTGGAGTAAGCCAGCGATTCTGTATGTTCGAGAAATATGGCGAAAACAATGGTCGAAGATGCTCGGGTTCCAACGAGGAGAGGGTTCAGAGAGTACGAGGTCGTTGAACAGAGATGAAGCCCAGAGAGCATGACTAAGAGATAAGCCTTGAGGGTCGCTCCTCTTGCCGTTTAGCTTCTTCAGGTGTTGAAAACAGTCCGAGTACGTGTTTGTACCGGCAAGAGTTTCCGAGTGGACGTAACGTATTTGATCTACATGTATACCAAGTACACTGAAGATTGAGCTCGAGTCCCATATACAGCCTCGACTGTTGATGTCGCTCCAGTGTGGACATGCAACGAGAGGTAAAGTCAACGGGTAAGCACACGGAAAGGGAGGTAAAATCAACGTTCCATATCTTGACCTGGAGATCCAATTCAGTCCTATGAGACGATCCTGTGAAGGAGGCGCGGAGAAGTCTGGTATCCATGGACGATCTTCGAAGCTGTGGGGCCAGGCCTCAGTCAAAATGTCGAGCGTGTGTTCTTGCATTATGTTGGAGAAGACAGCTTCTGTGTAGACCTGTTCGATCGCCCTGCTGTAATCGGGTACGACGTAATATTTATCAGGTTTGTCGACGAGACCAAGAATTCCAGAGACTTTGTCTCGAGGATCACTTGCAACTCTTGCTTGTGTTCTCAACAACCAATCTCTCAGAGAGTTCGGAAGGGGAGTCTCAATGTGTCCCTGTCTTATCGCTCTCAATGAAGCGAGCGCGATCGAGAACGCGCTGTCCATTCTTCTAGTGTCTCGGGCTACTATTCCCACCTTGCGCTCGCGAGGAACTGTGACAACACCCGAGATAGTTTCGAAGATGTCGACAAACTGTGTCCAAGACATTTCGACGTCACCATATAAGACGGAGACGACTTTGGATACTACAATCTCTTGTACCGTCCAAGTTCTCCGCCACCACGCCTTTGTGCCGTGCATAGTCAAGGTGATGATGATATTCAAGTCGGAATAAGTAAAGTCGTTAGAAGCGGGTTCTCCAAGCCAGACTATGACACTGCAAGCGGAACGATAGATGTCGCACATCTTGCCGATTTGCGCGTTACGCTCCTTCAGATTCGGCTGGTTGATGCATATTGCGTCGATCCAAAGCAGTTTCGTTGATTCCTTTCCGCGCAGCCGCCTCAGTGCGTTGAACAAATTATCTGTGACCTCGTAGTTCAAACCACACAGTACGATTCTTTTGCCGGAAAAAGGACCCCAAACATAAGACAGTGCCTCATAGTCTCCATTGGAATCTTCATGAGGAGATTCGAGCTGACAAGTGAGAAGCCCACAGCACACATCCTGATCACACGTTCCGGGTAAAAGTCGCATCAATCGGATTTGCTTTGAAGGATCCTCGAGGCGGACATCAGGGTAAGGGTTATTGCGGATCTGAGAGGCGACATAATCCTGTGTATGATCGATTTGTGCTTCAGCACTCGCGGCTGTTGACATGATGAAGCATCGATTAGGAGATTCGTTGGCGTTCAACAGCCGTAGGTCAAGGGGTTCGAGGAGACGACTGCGGTAGACAAGGCCGACTTCAGCACAGCAAGCAACCTAAGTGTCACTTGGGCGGCGATGAAAGCGTTGGATGAGGACCCGATGGTTGCGGAACAAATGTGTTGGCAAATAAAGTGCTGACCACTCGTGGCGTTGTCGCACTTCAACGTATTACATGATCGACGCACAGCCCGACCGTCACGCTGCGCAACCACGACCAACAGTAAGACGGTCCATTCGGTTTTGGCGAGGTCCAAACGAATGGCAGGAGTCCAAACAATATGCTGAGGCAAAGATATTTTCCCGGAGACAAGCTTGCCATTTACAATCGGCATATCCACAACGAAGAGCCTCAAAGCACTTTAAATCGCATCTGCGAACGTATAGCGGGTCCAATTTCATGACCAGGTGACGAGGATGACGCCGGTGCAACCCATCAGAGGAGACATCAAGGGCCGAAACAGAATTTCACCGGGCATATCGTCAACTACAGAGTGCCAGTCCATGGCGCTGCTTCCGAGAGAGGTATATCCATGTCAAAGTCGTTGCCGAGACGGGTAGCGTAGCTGATTCCATGGTGAATGCCAGAACTATAGAGTTGACCAAGGCCAAACAACAGAGCCGGTTTGGATCTTGAAAGGTTGGGCACAGCGGATGGATTTTGCAAGGGTGGTCGAGGGGGCGGCGCTTGCAGATGGGCAGTGCAGCCAATCAAAGGGCTAGGGATCGATCGATGTGCTGTCATCACTCCTTCCCACCATCAACAACAAAGTACCTCCCCACCTTCTTCCTCGCAGCTCCCAGCACATCCCAAGTCTTCGCACTCTCCCCCTCCTCGACTCTATCCTGATCCCTCCTGATTCTCCTGTAATATTTACCCTTGACCTCTTCCTTCTCAAACGCCTCTTCCAAATCCTTCATCCCAATCTCTTGCATCTCGATCCCAGCAGCAGTCTCATCCCGCAAACTTCGCAATGGCGTGAGGCCAGAAACATCCACTTTGCGAATCTCGTTTACAAAGTGGAGGTGTGAGGATAGTGAAGATAGCATTTTTGCTTCTTCTGCTGCATCTTTTGGAGGTGGGAGGGCGGAGAGGCGGAGGAGGTGGTGAAGTTGTTTGGAGGATATTGTAGGGGTGGAGGTTGAAGGTGTTGATGGTGGGAGGAGGGATTCGAGGGACCAGGTTGGTGTTGCTAAGAGAGCTTCGACGTCGATTTTGGGTGGTGGGGTTTGGAAGGCTGGTCGCGTGGTGTGAAGGTGTGCATGTTGAATACGTGTGCGCAATGAATTTGTAAGGGATCTGAAAGGTGGCATTTTTGTGGTTGTGATGTTGTTCTTTGCGTAGGAAAGAAAGATGGTTATTCAGATGTTCACATGCTTGAAGGTTAGAATTGCTATCAAGCGTACAGGGTCTTCTTATCCGGCGTGGGCACTCTCCCGACGTTTGGGATCACCAATACTAGCTGTCTGGATATAGGATATCTTTGGGGCATCAAAGAGTCCACAGACCTTCCCCATCGAATAACGAACTACTTCTCAACGATTCGTGCAATTCCTCAGCTCAATTGTCGTTCGCGACTACGGTGAAAGGCTTCAGACGCTGGATTGGAAACCTGATGCGGTCGATATCAGAAGGCAATCACGGCTTGGCACGACTTCGGGGTACGTCAGCGCCGAGTGGCAGGTGCCCGAATACCAACAAGGTGTTGCTGTCTCCTAAACATTTCCCGTACTCTGGAAACACACAACCCAACATACAGCAATAGCCATCTACTAATCATGGCTTCCTCACTCACAGCTGAGAATGACTTGCTGCAAAAGGTAATTACCTCTACCTTTGCAACGCTCCTACCCCTCTACGTCCAAACAACATCCCACTAACATGCGCTATCCCAGGCCATCAAGCAAGAAAAGAGCGCTTCAGGCGGCTTCTCCTTCTTCGGCGGCCGCGGCGAGAAATATGAAAAAGCCGTCGAGATGTACCGCGCCGCCGCAAACGCCTACCGCGTAAAACTGACCTCCATCGACGACCTGGAAGTAACCTCTCTCGCAATCCAACAAGGCGGCAGCGCTCTCGAAGCCGCCGCAAGAATCTGCACCGAAAACCTGGAAGAGCCTTTGGATGCGGTAAACATTTACAACGAGGCTTTCAAGTTGTATCACGAGGTGCAACCGGAAAAGGCGGCGACTATGTTGGAGATGGCCATTGGCAAGCAAAAGCAGTTGGGAAGATGGAGGCCTGCTGCTACGAATACCGAGACGTTGGCCACGCATTATCAGCAGGTGCTGGGTAACAATGCGAAAGCCATCGAGGCATACAAGGATACCCTGAAGTGCTACAAGCAAGATCCTGCTCCTGCGTGAGTGTTTCTGAAGCAAGAAGATGGTGGATGACAATGCTGACTGAGCAACACCAGACTCGAGAACAAAATCACCCTCGCACTCTCAGACTTGCAAGCACTAGAAAGCGACTACAGAAGCGCCATCGACGGCTACGAATCCGCAGCAGACAAAGCCCAAAACAACAACCTCCTCGCCTGGAACATCAAAAACTACCTCTTCCAAGCCGGTATCTGCCATTTAGCCACCGGGGTAAGCATCTTCTTCTTCTCACCCACCTCTTCCCACCCACGTCTTCCCACCCACCTCCTTTCTTCCTTCTTTGCACCTACCTCTTCTAACTCCTTTCTCCCACAGGACATGGTAGCCACCTCCCGCGCCTTTGACGAATACCGCTCCAAACACGCACAATTCACCTCCACCCGCGAATTCCAACTCCTCAACGATCTCAAAGAAGCCGTGGAATCTGGCGACCAGGATGTTTTCGCAGACCGTCTGTTCCAATTCGATCAGATGCAGAAATTGAACAAGTGGCAGACTACTGTGTTGCTGAGGATCAAGGAGAAGATTGAGAGTCAGGA
The DNA here is from genome assembly GCA_022813425.1 of Aureobasidium lini. Taxonomy (NCBI): domain Eukaryota; kingdom Fungi; phylum Ascomycota; class Dothideomycetes; order Dothideales; family Saccotheciaceae; genus Aureobasidium; species Aureobasidium lini. The sequence continues at coordinate 33,037 of JAKLML010000078.1, read as the reverse complement.
TGAGGATTTCTCTTAGATTGGGTGTGAGGGAAGGGTGGGAGGTGGAGAGAATTGGGGAGGGACTGATAGATGGGCGTTTTCTTTTTTCTTCTTGGGTGGGGGTTTGATATCCTTTGTAGTGAGTTAGCATGGTCTGTCGTTGATATTGACAGATCGAGTGTCGTTATCGTTTTCCGTTCACACACTCTCTGTGTTGAGTGTTTCATACTCGTGAATGTAGAAATGCACGATGACGGTTGTGATTGTGGATTATGACTTCCAAGTCTCAAGCCCAATCCTCAACTCTCATCACTGGTAATCTACACAACGACATGTAGGAAGCAAATCTGCGGTGTCATAAACTATTCGCTCAATTATATGACGACACTCAACCTTTGGTTATCCATATCTGTTCATAACTTCTTCTCACCCTCCCTAGGACTTTCACTTCCACCCTGACTAGCTCCGAATAAACCTAGCCCCCACCAAGCCTTTTGTGGTGCAACATCTGTCTTTGCTTCGTTTTTGATGTGTTGGATTTCAGTCATTGCTTCGTTTTTTGCTTCGGTCAAGTGTTGTTTTACTTCTGCGCCGATGGATTTGTTGTTGTTGATATCTGGTATCGAAGGGTCGTGGGATGTTGGGGGGCTGGAGATGGATAGATTAGTTGGGTGGATAGCGGTAGGGTGGGAGGGGGAGAGAGAGAGGAAGGAGGAGTGGTGGAGTGATTGAAGAGAAGCAATATGGAGAGAAAGGATGCGAATTTTGGAAAGAAGAAAAGAGGATGTTGAATAGGAAAGCAAAGAGCTCTTCGGACGACGATGAAAGGATATCCAACATATGGGATGGTGGTGGAACAGAACGCAGTAGAAAAAGTCGTGAAGTTGAGAACATGACTTACATAGCACCACCATGCTGCTCTTGAAACTGCTCTACATTCTTTCCTTCTCTTTCTGCCGCTTGTTTCTGAAGTTCTGGTTGGAATGCTGCAAATGCTGTATACATGATTCAGAGGAATTCGAAGGTTGAAAAGATCGAAACTCACCAGTAGCCACACCACAGACGGTTGCGAGGACTGGCGCAATTGCTCTATTCATTATTGCTGCAAAGTTCAATTGTTCTTGTTCTTGAGAAACATCAAGGTCGAAATTCGATGATGCTTGAGATGTCAAAGTCTTGGCGAAATCGAGGGATCGTGACGTCGCTGGATTTCTGTCGCGTGCACGGCGCGTTCGCATCTCAAATTACTGGAACGCGGTCTAGACGCGTCGAACAGCATTCATCGTCGAAAAGTCATTGTTTGATTCAACAGCATACCTTATGGACAAGACATGAGGGTGAGATCAAATGAGCGAATGGAGAGATCGAGGTTATGTCCTGGACTCGGATGAAGAGGATATTGTTCTGGAAGATGAGGATATCAGCACGCCGACGACAGCCGTAACACCACGACGAGAAGCTTCTCCGGAATTGAATGATGATATCGGACCTGGACCCGTCAATGAAGAGACACTGGAACCCGAGGTGCGGACAGCAGGTAACTCCAGGCCCTCATCGAGTCTTGCGACAGACACAAACCACGCAAAAGAGGATCAAGGCGACCAGGAAGAACAACACGAAAATGGTGAAAGAAGACAGGACGGTAGTATACCAAACTCTATCAACACCTCGGATCCAGGAATCGTCGAGGCTTCAGAAGAGACGGACAACCTGGACAAGACTTTCGACCTTCCACAAGACGATTCAGAGACACAGCAAAATGCACATCAGCAACCTTCGGCAGGGCAACCAATAGTCTTGATCACCCAGCCTAGAAGAGCAGAGTCGCCTCCAGAATCCACCAATCGAGATGTGAGAATGTACAGTCGGAAGTTCAGGTTAGGAGCGTTGAAGAGGATCAAGAGCACAATTGCCACTACGGAGCATGCCGGACAAGAAGAAGAGAAGGATGATGGCTTCATGGACATCGATGCATTGGTTGGAGGTGATGATGTTGAGATGGATCAGGCGCCAGTGTCGACGGAGCCGTTGTTCGCACCTTCCCAAATGGAGCGTCGCATGTCAAGTTCGAGTTCGGATCTGTCAGACGTCGACATGCAGGTGCTCTCGTCTCCTCAGCCCTTCTTTGGCCATTATTCAAGCACGGCAAGAACGACCAACCCCGCTCCGAACCTCCAGGGCCACCCTGAAAGAGCTGAACTAGAAAGTGCCATCAACTCTCTCACCGACCAAGACCTTGCTGCTCTTGCTGCTCAGCAACCTCGACGCAACCTCCGAACACGCAAAGCCATTCAACTGCATCCATATCTCATAGAAGTTGAACAATATCGCCGTTCTTTGAAAGCTCGGGGACTTCGTCCGATCCACGTCGCTACCAGTAGTCAACGACCAAGAGACCAAGGTGATTCACAAGATGCCGAGTTTCGTCAAGAAGAGAGTCAACCACCTCGTCGTCCAGCACAAGAGACTCAAGAGTCGACGCCACCAGACTCTTCTGCCTCTCCTGTGCGTCAACAGCCATTCCGTCTCGACCCGGACTTGATGGACGATGACGATGACTTCCCTGACCTTGATGATGCCGTTCGCAGACATGTCATGGGTGGTACTCAGATAGGCTACAAGCGCCGCAAGACGTTGCAGACTCCTCAGAATGCACTCAATACCCGCCATCCGCCTTCTTCTACTGCCGGTGCGAGAGGAAAGCTCAAGTCCCTGCATCTCGCTCGAACCAGTTCAGACATAGTGAGGCCCGCTTTACCAGATCTGTTACCGCCCTCTCCCCCGAGAACGTCCAGCCCCTCCAACTTGGAGCCCACACCTGCCGGTCCACCTCGCTTCAGGCTTCCACACGGTCTGACTCCTGCCGCCGTACCAACACCGCTCCCCTCTTCACCCGAGAGACCGACCTCAACGTCAGCGAGACGTCCTCGCCAAGTTGTTATATCCTCTGATGATGAAGCTGCCAGTGAGAACGATGTTGCTGCAAACACCAGTTCCTCGGAGGAGTCAGGGCATGACGACCGACACCTCTTACGCATGCGACGGAAGATCAGAGGTGTGTTACCCGCATCGTACCTCAAGCTGGACAGACAAGCTCGGCCACGGTCACCGTCTCCTGCAATCACAGAGGCGCAGACTGAGACACCACGGCCCACTGCTCCTATGAGGGGCGTGGCTCAACGAAGACTTACTAGTCACTCTGCCACTCTAGCGCGTCAGAGTAGCTATGTCATCTTCTCTGACAACTCGGGATCGGAGAGCTCGGCTGGAGAACGTCCTGCTTCACGTCTGCTCCAAACTAGGCTGCCATCACCTATTACCAAAAGACCTTCCGTCCAACGCCCTCAACCCTTGGAAGTTGATGAACATGACGACATCGATGCCATGTTCCCTAGCGAAGAGAGAGCACATTTCAGACTGCCAAAATCACGAAAGAAGCAGTCCAGAGTTACCGACATCTTCTCAATTGAGCAGAATCGGTCAAAACAATCTCGCACTGGTCACAAGCAGACAGTCTCTGGACCTTCAGCAGCTCGCAAGGCCAAGCCACATGCTCAATCAGGCTCCAAGGGGAGGAAGAAGACTCCAGCAAAGAAGCCAGTGCAACTCAGCATTCTAGATGCCACCGCCAATCCCGTACCAACGTCCCCTCAAGCAGTCCCTCGGCCCCAATTTGTTCGCCTAGCTGCTAGACAGGCTCGCCATCGATCCGATCATGGCAGACACAGTCCAACCAACAAAGACATCCGGCTGGCGACAAGAGAAGACACGCAAGACGCGCTTGAACCGCTGATCTCGTGGCGGACAGGCAATCTCGGCCGCAGTTATATCCCTCCTACACGCCGACCTGCACGCTCGGTCAGTAGTGCGGCTGATGCTCTGAACGCAAGTGAACCTGAAGCCTCGAAACCTCGATCACGCTCTCCCGAGCATCGTCCGATAGTTCGAAGACCCGGTGAACCGCGGCCAAATCTATTCGCTAAACTGACACAAGCCAAGAAGCCACGAATGAGGGACTTCGAAACACGAAAACGCAATGCTCGAAACACTGTCTTGCAGAATCAACGAAAGATGCTCGAACGTGATTATCGCATGCGGCCTGCCCAGATCGAGACCATAGCTCAGACTAGTAATCGTGATTTGGACCCTCTCACCTTTGCAGCTCCTCCATCTCGATTGATGGAGATCTTCTCTCGAGATAGAGGGGGACAATCGGCTTCGAAGTTTCGTCTTGAGCGCTTCTTGAAGGATAAGGAACCTTCCGCAGAGAGTGCTGCTCCAGCCCAGACGCAAGAACTGGACACGGACATGACCGGTACTGGTGACGTTCAACTCCCCCACCGAGCCCGTAAAAGATTCGCTCGCTGTTTCGATGTCGAGACCGCTCAATTTCGACAACCAGATGAGCCATTGCCTGTCGATGTTCTTTCAGTGCCGAATGCGGATCCGGAACCTGTTTCTGCAGATGCACCTCCCATGGCCGAGACACTTCAAGACCTTGGGCCATTCGGTACACGATACCCCACAGACTTTGATATAAGGCCTCTCGAACTTGGCACTTACTTTGCCGCCAGCACATTCGTAGGTAGTGGAGACTTCAATGATTGCTTGACGTTGCGTAATCGTGACCTTGACCTTCCCGCTGGTCGGATTACAGTTGAAGTTACAGGTTGCTCGCTTCAATGGAGTGCCTGGAACGAGGACGTCTCTACCGGACTTGGTGAGGTCCTTGCTGCTTGCACAGAAGACTTACATGCTGTAGGCGAATTTGAAGGCCACGAGATGCGAAGGTCTGTTATGGACGACACCACGGCAAGGTTTGGCTACTTTTTGCGATCAGTCGTGAGATACATTTCCGGATGCCTTCACTTCCTCGACTCTATCGATCGACCTGCCGGGTTGGACCGCATCTCTCGCTTTGTCAATGACTTTCTGGATATGGTCGAATCAGAGACAATCCTCCTCGTGTCACATGCAGACATACGAGTAGATGTTGAAAGGCTCGTTGTGGACTCGACACTATACTTGCTCTGCATATATGCACAATGTGTACGGATATCACAACATCCTGCGGTGGATCACAGGACTCAGGGAGCTCTTTCGGACAGATGTATCCAACTGAGCAGAAAGCTGATTACAGTCGCTCTGCCACCTAGATTCACAAGACTGCGCGAGTTTCTGGAATTGTCTCGACATCATACTGAACGCGACGCCGGTATCCAAGAGCAAGATCTGGCTGCCAAATGTGTTGTGACCATCAATCACGTTCTCAAGGCAATTGATGCATCCGCCAAGCTTCCCGAAATCTTGACTGCTCATCTGGATCATACAATCAGCAAGACTTGGAACATACATTCGCTCGATCAAATCTGGTATGATGTCTTTTCGGTACAGCCCCTTCTTGAGATAGACGCAAAAGGCATCTATCGTCCCAAGTCACGCTTTCAAGCAGGCAACGACGGTTGGGAACTAGTCAAGTCATTGCTGCAGCGCACATTTGAGCTCTACCCTGCAACAAGCAAGCTGCGAAAGCCGACTCTCAATGACTACGTTCGAGCATGTCTGATTAGAGTGCATCACCTGATCGTTCACTGGGGTTGGCATCGATGCGAAACTGCTCTTAGTACGATATACGATTTCTTCGCCCGACACAACCTCTCCCAGCTTCGTAATGAAGAAGGCAAAGGCTCACCCCATTTCCTTGAGGATCTCGATAAGAATCCGGAAATTGCGCTCGAACCGTCGGATTGCGCTTTCCACATATTCCTCAAGCTGATCGTGATCGGGTTGCGAGGTTTGCAAGAAGCCCTTCCGAAGAACAAAGTCCGCGGCTTTGCTTGGAGGTTCATCCCCAATCATGGCCGCACGTATCGCAAAGACCAAGAAGTGACACACGACGCCCTTGATGCCTTGCGCAATCATCACGACTTGCTCTGTACTCTGTACTGGGTGATGCCTCAGGGATGTGGACCTCGTTTGCAGATGATCAAAGATCTGGTAGATCATGAAAACTCGCATCGTGAAGCCTGTCGCCTCAGTGTTCATGCTTGGAGCATGCTTGCTCGCTATCAACTTTCGCAAGCTGGACCGTTCAAAGACTCAGATGTACTAGCGTCGTGGTTCAAGGACATGACCACTATCACTGTATCTCAATACAGACTTGCAAGGTCGGAAGCTGAGGCCGAGTATGCTTCTGAGAAATCCAAGGGATCGTTCGACATTTCACCTGACATGCTGGAGACCATCATCACTACCAACCAACGAAGCATTTTCGCTATCCTGCAAGATCTACTGTTGGCAATGCGCAACTCCGTTAAGACCTCAAAGTCGTGGCTTTCAGTCCGCCATGTCTTCCAACAGTCGAATGTGATTGAGGTGCTGAGGATGTATGACATCAATCAGCCGAGACTTTCTGTCGCCATCGTTCAGGCACTTGAGATCGTGGAGGCGCTGCTGCTCACTAGGAACAGGCTTATCAAGCCGGTGCAACAAGAGAGTCAGCCAGGTAGTGATGACAGCCAGGACTATGGTGACTGGTCTTTCATGGATCAAGTTGTCGAGCAGGAGCCAGACACTTCAGCAGTGAAGACATCAGAGGTAGCCTTCCTGCAGGAACCCCTTGCCGAACTCATCTCCACATGCTTCGGATCGGAGAAAAGTCCTGACGACGCATTGTTGAAGAAGATCGTCGACGTCTGGGCCACCACTGCTCAGCAGTTTGTACAAGATGGCTCTCATGACTGGTCAAACTTCTTGGATACCTACAGCACAACTTCATGGTTTCAACTTCGAGATACGGAACAAAGGCACAAGTACACTTGCTACTTCCTTGCTTCTGTCATCAAAAGCGACAAGTCAAGTCTCAACGACCATCGCAAACTGTTTATGAAAGCATGGTTCGTGTCGTTAATGGAGCGCGAGTCCATGCTTAAGTTCCAGCATCGGCTTACAGCAAGCCTTTTGGAGAAAGCAACGTCAGAGCCTCTTTTGAACAACCTGCCGTTTGCAGCCAACCACGAGACTGGAGAGTACCGTATCACCTTGAGTGAACTCCGTCAGAGGCGCTCCAGCCTGATCAGCACTGTACTGTCAAATATGCATGCTTCTCTGACTCTCGACTTTCCTTCAACCATCTCGGAACGGAAGAGACAATATGTGGATATGCTCAAGGCTGCTATGCAACACATGCGACAAACATACGAGCAACTTCAACACTTTTCTGGCCGGCTTGGTGGGTCATCCCACTCCGAGCTCGAAGGAGCGTACGTCAAATTCGTCCAACAAGTCGTCTCGTCGATGCAACAATACACTTCTGAGATCTGTCCTGTCGATCCGTTCTTTGTGGATTCGACTGCTTTCCCGCTCCCGCACGAAGACCCAACTTACGTCATCTCAAGACTCAAGAGCTACGTATTCAAGCTGGGAGATGGTCGAGCTCGCAAGCAGCTGGCTGTCTTTGTGCAAACAGTGAGCGAACGAGCTGCGTCGGATGGTCAGCAGAAGTATCTTCAAAAGCAAATGTACGAAGCTCTCGCTGGCAACCCATCCCGGGGGCTCAGGAACGTCATGCTCACGGCTTTGCTACCTGCCTACATCTCATGTACAAACACCTCATCACGCGGTTGGGTTTTGGCAACACCACTCGTTGATGCCGCGTCCGTGGTCTTTGACAATGTGATAGGTGACCTCGAGTTCCATGACCAGGAAGGTGTGGATGCGGACGTTGGCGCCGTCACCTCAGTGCTTATCACAGCGTACAACTGGGCCATCACAGTCACTCTTGAACCTGCGACGCTTAACGCTGGACTTCTACGCCTACTCTCGGCCATGTTCGGACTTGTGGAAAACAGTCTGACATTCATCGAGTACGTGAATCGTGTCACAGGCAGAGCAAATCAAGCTATCGAACTGTTTTGCAGCTTCAGCATCTTGGCAGACAAAATCGTTGTGCAGATCACAAAACCATCTGCGTGTCCATTAGATCATGATGAGATGCGGGACGACGAGTTCAAGAAATTTGAGAATATGCCATGCGCTTGGCAAGACACACTAGACTTTGCCACGCGTAGTCTATCCGAAGCGCTGAGTCGATATCCACAAAAGGAATGGACGACTGATCTCGAAAGCTCCGAGGCCGAAAAGATGAGCCTAGTGAATGCGGTTGAGACTTTCAGACGCAGTTATTCGCGTGTCTTGGGTATGCGAGATGATGTGGTGTCAGCTGTGATCGATGAGGATGAAAATGATGGTGATGATGAAGGAGACAGGCAGAAGCAGGAAATGCAGAGGGCTAGGCTTGATGATGTTATGAGACGAATGGAAGGATTAGGATGGCATGGGTTGATGTAGATGGCTCTTGCTAGATGGGAAGATGATGTTATTGCTAATCTCGAATGAAATCATACCTTCAACGTTGACATGTTCTTGTGTCTCAATTGGTCCCAAACCTTTGTGAAGCATTGTATCGGCAGTGCAAACATGATGCTATCATGATCCTGAATTGACCACAACCTCTGTGGCAGTATTATCTTGGTGATGAGTTAACGAGGAAAACATCTGAGGTGTACCATTGATGCTTTTTATTGATCTCGCGGTAGCTGTAGTAACAGTATGTATGTGTAGAGATGACCACGGCGAGGATGCAGAATTGAGTTGTCTAGAGACAGGGTTGCCCCTGTAACTAGTTCTCATCGGACGGAAACGGATGTGGCAGGGGCAGCGATGGGTCCATTACATAATCTTTACGCATCTAGGCTTACAAAAGGCGTTTACGTGTACCGCGAGCCACCCGGCCGTATATGGCTCGAAGTTGCTTGCTGAATATCGAAATTTGTGATATTCGTTCTCGAGTTCTCGGAAGCGGAATTAGAAAGGAAGATATCGGGTTTGGTTTTTGTGAAAATCGAGGAGCAGGGGCGAAAAGTTGGAATGGATCGTTATGGAGTAGATGATATGGGTTAAGATGGGGGCAAGTGATGGGGTTATATCTTGATGGTAGGGTGTCTGACACATGGAGCACTTGTGTAGGTGGAAGTGATGATATTCTGAGACAGGGTGACCGCCAGACATGGGCTCTACGAGAACGTTCGTCAGATAGAGTGGCGACACGGACTTGGTCTCATTTGAAACAGTTGGTTTACAGGTGGATTGCAGGATTGGATGAAGCAGCTGAGCGCACTTCATGGAGCAGATAACAAGACATTTGCATTTGTCGATATAGAAGAAGGTCAAGAAAACTACGAAAGAAGGTAAAGAAGAAGCAGAAACAAACAAAAAGTCAAGATCCGCTCCGTGAGAAGTGATGAGATAAGTTCAAACAGAACCCAACACGCGATAGCTCACTTCGATCTTACAGGAAGTTGTTGCTTCCTACTCGCGGAAGGACTGAAACTCGGTCCCAAATCCTCCTCCTCATCTTCTTCCTCAGCATCTTCAGTGATAGTCTCTTTGTTGATATTCCTCGGCGTCTTTGCCGGATCACCCCAACTCATAGAAAATCTGGGTGCTCCCCCGGCAGGTTGTGCAGGACTACTGGAAAGAGCATAATTATTCTGGAAGGGATTTTCACTCTCATCGCCAACACTGCCGTGGGATACGATACTAGCTGATCGCATCTTCTTCAGCAAGTTTGTGAAGTTGGAGCCGTGGGCGGACATGCGGCGAGCACTGCTGTCTTTGTCGATGGAGTTTAGACTGGTACTGATGAAAATGTCGAAATCTTCTTCGCGGTCGAAGAGGCCGGTGGCGACGGATTGGCGGCGCATGTCTTGAGCGCCCATCCCTGACATGGTGGAAAGACGACGGAGGGTCTCGTAGCCAGTGGGATTGGCAGCGGCCCAATTGAAAACGTCACGGCACATATCTTGTAAATCGAATTCAGCACGCCAGTCCAGATCTGAGGCTGCTTTGTCTGGAGAAGCGGTCACGGTGCCGAGATCGCCTGCGCGAGCTTCACCGACTGCGAAGGGAATGGAAGTTCCAGCGGCGTTGCTGAAGGCTTTGATGATCTCAAGTACTGAATATCCTCGGCCTGTGCCTAGGTTGTAGACGTTGTAGTTGGCAACAGGGTCTTGGCCACCGAGTTCTTCACCTTCAGGAACGGCGTCAGGTTGCTTTGTAGCTTTGCGCAGTGCTGCCAAATGACCCATGGCAAGGTCACTGACATGAATGTAGTCACGAACACCCGTGCCGTCAGAAGTGTCGTAATTGGAGCCGAAGACATGAACACGACTGCGACGGCGTTGGTATGCCTGGAGAATGACAGGTACAATGTTGTTGGGTGTGCCTTTGGGATCTTCGCCTATCAATCCGCTAGGATGAGAGCCAGTGGGATTGAAATAGCGTAATGAGATGGCATGAAAGTTCGGGTCCGCGATGCAGTAGTCGTTGATGATCTCTTCAGACATCCACTTTGAGCGGCCATAGGGATTGGTGAGCAAGCCACCACCAGAACCTTTACCAGCGACTTGGACCGTATCTTCCGTGATACCTGCTTCATGCCCGACGCCATAGACGACAGCACTTGAAGAGAAGATAAGTACATTGACATCGTGAGACTTCATGGCCTTGAGCAAGACGACAAGTGCGGCAACATTATTCTCGTAGTATTCGAGCGGCTTCGTGATAGACTCTCCAACAGCTTTGAGAGCGGCGAAATGGATGACTGCCTTAATCTTGCCCCATGTCGTTGGATCCTTCGTCTGCGGGCTCGGCTGAGCTCTCTTCGCAGGGTTCATTGTATAGTCAAGCATGGGATAAGCCTTGTTCGCGGAGACCTCTCCAATGCTTACCGGAAAGACAGTCCCCTCGGCACGGATCTTGTCAGACTGCCAGAAGTCGAAAACTTGGTTCATTGACTTCGTGCTTCGGATGTCGACTTGGTGGAAAAAGATTGGAGGGACCTTGCTCACTTGTCTGAGGCGTTGAGCTTCGGTACGGGCAATGTAGTGTACTCGGCAGAGAGATTCCATATGACTGTTGCACAGATTGTCGATGACCACGACAGCAACGCCAGCATTGAGTAGCTCGAGGACGGTATGGGAGCCAATGTAGCCGGCTCCTCCTGTGACGAGGCATACTGGGTAGGACTTGATCTCCTCGCGAAAGCGATCTGCTCTCTTCTGGAACGAGTCTTCAGCTGGCCGGCTGTGGGATGGCATTGTTGTGTTGACTGTCGTGTATCCTGAAAATTTGTGAAAGCGGCTGCATCAATTGGTGAAGAGATTGGTGACATCTGCTGTTTGCCTTGCTGAAATGCCATGATGGATCCAGGGGCACATTCGCATCATCACAGACTACACGACGCGTCAATTTCCACGTGCAGATCTGAAGCTCTACCGCGTTGACGATACGTGCATGCCGTTACATCAAGGCCAAATCCTGTGGAATTGACTCGGAAGCCGAGCTGATGCTTCATCCTTTCGACCATAAAAGCCGCATCGATGAAGCGCAAAGCATGTCTCGGTTTTGCTTGTCCAAAATCAAGTCAATGCCGGCAATAAAAGGGTTCGGAGTGGTGGGTCTCCAGTCTACTGTTAAACGCAACGTGTCGGCCAAGTGCCTTCATGGGTTAGATCAAGTTTTGCTTGTTTGAAAGTCACCGTCGTGATCGATTGCTGGTTTCATGGTTGTACGTACCAAGCATGAGGAACTGTCACTTCTTGACAAGGTCCATCTAAACACCAACATGGACATTGTCAGACCAGAAGCCGACGATGAATCTTCTCAATTTGTCGCGAACGGCGTGCCAGCGTAGCCATCGTACGCGATGCTGTGACTTGAATGCTTACACTTTGATCATTAACATCAAAGACCCACTCGAAAAGCTCAGAGCTTCGAGAGCTTCGAAGGCGAAACGTATGTTTGATGATTGCTGAAGGAAGCGACGACGCGGATGAAGGAAGCACGATGCGAGGTTGTTCAGAAACACGTCGTCCCAGAATGGAAGGTGGGGCGAGAATCTCGAATCGCCGCTTTGTAGCCCTGCGACAAACGCGCAACCTTGCTTTCTGTTTCATCACCGACCGTCTTGAGTTCGAGTAGCTGAAGCCTTTAGCGATTGACGCAAACAGCGAGATGTACACCTACTCATATATCCTGAAGCTCATTGGGAACTCAGGACCTGGTCGCCTTCTTGAAGGTAGCGACGCGTCATCAGTCAAGCGGTTCCTGGTTGCACGAATTTCTGTTTTGTGAGGGAATATTGTATGATTTCACAATCAGGGGTTCAAGTTTCAAGGCGGTGCAAGAAGCGTCCAGCGACCTGCAGCAAGTCAAGGTAGGCTGATGTTAACTTTAAAATAAGCTTGCTTTGCGCGACTTAGCACAACGACATGATCTGCCATAGTTCCCCTTGAGCTGTGCTCGCGGCTATGGGAAACATTCATCTGAACGTCATCACTGAGGTCGCGTCGTTACTCGGCTAGAGCATTGGCATACTACCGCTTCGATGAATTTTCGCTGCGGCATACCGATGAAGGCCGAGTTCACGCATTGCAAGCATCCAGAGGCCAGATAATCATGGCATCCTTCTTCCAGCCATCTTTGACTGGACCGGATGTCGATGTTGCTCCTGGCACCAAATTCGCAATTGTTTGGAATGCAACGCTGAAGCGATCTCAGCTCACTCTTTACTGGTACCAAACCCTTGTCATCACAGTCGGATGCACCTTCTTCGTCTTTGGGCTCGCAAACTTGATATTGCAGTACACACGAAAGAAGCGACGCTTGGAGAGAAACCCTTTACCGCCGAGCATTCAACGATTTCTCCAGCTTCCGAAAGCATCACCGAAAACACAAAAGGATGAACGAATTCCCGGTGAGAAAGCACCGCTCAAGCCTCTGTTCTCTCCGCCCAAACTGTCCCTGGTCAAGACCTTTTGCGTATCCGAACATGAAATTCCAGTTCAACGGTTCCGATCCAAATTCGACTTGCACGTTATTGGATTGACTGGGGAAAGGGTAGTCGAGTCAGCGCCAGAGCCTGTGCCTATCTCACCTGTTGCGACCCATAGCAATGGAGAGCGAGCGCCAGCCGAAATGCAGAGTCCTCCAGAAAGTGCAGTCTCGTCTCGACGTTTGACTCAAGAATCGCTAGGGAGCACCGCCCACAATACAGCTCGGGACTCGATGCACCCTCCCCGAGCGTCCGCCGACGTTCAAGATGCAGGCCAGACCCCGACAATCTTCTACGGCGCGCCGAAACCAACTGCAGGACTTTCAGGAAAGAGTATACAAGAGAAGGCTGCCTTGATCAACAATCTCCGTCTCAAACAAGGATTGCACGGTGTGGTGATATCATACGACGCCAGCAATTCTGCTGAAGAAATCAATGCGCTTCTTGAGGCGTTGAGAAACCTCCATGTATCGACTGTTCTCATGGGCGATCCTGATTTGAAAATCCTCGAATCAATTCACTTTGGACTCATGGACGGCCTTATAGTCCAGAACGCCAGTGTTCTGCCTGATGGTCAACGTCGAGATTTCTTCCGAGCAGTACAAGTAAGAGAGTGTGTCGCAAGGTGCAAGCGTCAGATGAAGCTTCGTCCTGAGTTTTTTATGGGTTTCCTCGAGGTGTGGACATTAAGGCCATCTGCAGCAACGCTTCGACGAGCTTTCAAGCTTGCAGACTTCTTCGGAGCTGTGATCCAAGCACAAGCGACTTCTCAGCACAACACTCGGACCGAGATGTGCCTCAGCGGATTCGACTGGCTCAAGCGCCCTGAGATCGTGTATCTTCAAAAGTGTTGGATTGAGAATCCTGCGACAAAGGAGGTCTCGAGTTCCGACACTGGGAGCAATCATCTTGATATTCAAAAGCTATCGGAGGTCCTCGGACCGGCGGAAACACTTCTTGCACCGGCCCCCCTGCCTCCAGATCTGCTTTTGGTGAAGGACGAACATTTGGAGACTGTCTTTAGCCCTGATTACATTACGGATGCTCCGAGAAGGGACAGCATCTGGGACGTAGCTAGTTGTGGAGTGCCACTCTGCAAGCTTGGATGTTTCTACTTACGGGACCAGATTACCATGGAACACTATGACCGGATCTTGCAGACACAGCGTGGCTTGAAAGAGTTGAAAATGCTTCAAGTGTATGCAGACATCGAGATCATGTCGCTGTCCAAAACTATGAGCACAGCACTGAAACATTCTTCTCAACCAAAACTGTTGCAAGGAATGCTCGACTATCTTACCAAGGGCCGCCTGCGGATCTACAAGGGGTTGGATAGTGGTCTTAGTTTGCCTGATGATGGTGGACATTTGCTCGGTCTATCGGACAGCTACCAGGAACAAGGGCATCGTGTCATTGACATATACATCTCTCTCAAGAATGTCCACGATGCGGCCACGATTTGGCACGTGTGGCTTGCTCGTCATGGCATACCGCGTCTGCAATGCTACGAAGAAGAACTCATGTTCTTTCCGGGCGCGCGTCTTCCGAAAAGTCTACAGCAAGAGCTGAACCAATGCACGGAAGCCGAATTGATTTCGATTGTTCAACAAATCAGACTGGCGAACACAGAGCATCCATTTAATAAGGTTATTATCGAAGTTTGTACTGCCCTGCTGCTCGAAGACAGTAGCATGACCACCTGGAAAGCCATACATTCCCGCGCTTGTCTCGATGACTCGATGAGCATGCCAGAGATCATTCAATTACGCCTCGAACAGTTTGCAAAACAAGGCGCCCACCAACTACCTCAACTGGATAGACTTGTTGAACTTTCCGAGCTTCTCGAACGAAAGCTACAAGACGCATTATTAGCCACCGACAGATCCACCTTGAATCAGCTGTCAGGTCCCTTAGTTGATGCCTACAATTCTATCGGTACGGCTCGTCCGGCTGGATGCGTGCTCGACCTCTACGGGCTGATATACTTCTGTTCTTTACGAAAGCTCGCGTATGAGGACGTCTATCTCGAAGCCACCGATAGATGTCCACTGTTCTTGCAACAACACGACCAAGCTGGAGTTTTCTCTGAACTTTGGGTTCTAGGCTCGCAGTGCGAGATATACTTTGGCATCCTACCACGAACACTTGGAGAAATCACCTACGACAGGTACCATGAATATCTGACAGGTCATCCGCCACCACCCGAATCATGGGATGGCAAGGATGTGTTCACCGCATACTCGAACACAGAAGCTCGGATCAAGCTTGAAGGTCACGGTGTCATGTCAGGTTCTGGGTCTCCTGTAGAGCTGCCGGGGCAAGCACCTGGCTACAAGCCGGACGAACCAGATTCAACGAAATATCTTGCTGATGCCGCCGGTGCGTTCGGTGCTCTCTCCATCTTCTGTTTTCCTGCTGTCATCGATGTTTTGTTGCTTTCCTTCCTCGGCCGTGGCTTCTACTTGACAGCTTACATGGACAATGTGGTCGTAAACATGGCCAACTATGCTATTCTTACTGCACTCCTGATGACAGGTGGTATCACTGGCTGGGTGGGCAGTACTGGTGGCTTTTATCTCTTCAGCGTAAGTTCGGACTCGTGAGTAAACCATGGCTAGCCCTAACATGCACAGTTCGCGTTTGACAACATGGCGCATTTCATTGTTCAGCGTTTCTCCGCGGCGTTCATCCTGACCACAATCGTAGCATTCTGTGGCTTCTTCGCGTTTGGCGCCCAGGTGTCCTGGTTCGGTGGTTTCATTTTCCTCATCTACCTTTACGCCTTAACGACTTTCCTAAACTTACTTGGTAGGTCAACGCAATCCGTGTTCTCGACTGATGCTGACTATATTGCATAGGTATGTTCGCTACGATGCATCGACTCGGCTGCCCTCTGACTTCTGGTCGCACTGCGATGTGGAGATGCATACCCATCCTTTTCATATCGCCAATCCTCACCACCTTCGTCAACGGCCATGATCTACTGATCTATCTCCTCATCATCTACACCTTCATCATAACGCTCCTTGTTACCTTCCGAAACCTCCTCCACGAATGGACAACTTGGCTGGCGAAAGTGCCATCAGTGAAAGAGAAGGATTTGATGACGTGGTACAGCAACAAGATGAAGGACGAGAAATCTGTCTTGGAGAGCGACTCGCAGAAGCTGGCAGCCGATGCTCGTCTTGCTCTGAGACAGGAGGTTCACAAACATCGAAACAGAAACCTGTTTCGCAAACTCATGACGGACGAGAAAGATATGGACCCTTTCGTCAGGAAAATGGGTATTGGTCATCCGTATGCTCTCTGGCTTCTTGAGAAGGAAGCTGGTGGAGCAGATCTGCCTGAAAGTTATACAACCACTTGGTTCGTACAGCTTGAGCTTGCTTTTGCGAACCAGCGGCAGTTGATGCGTGGTCTGAAGGAGCACAGTCCGTTCATCACGTTTCGCTACTCTAAGTACGATGTAAGTATCTTCGTCTCCTGTGCACTTCACGACCGATTGACTCATTGAACTATAGCTTGGACAAAACGTGGGACTGTTCCTCGGTGCTCTCATGGACCGCTGGATCGACATCGTCATGAGCGCTCGACGGCCTGTGATTGTCACCTATTTTGACGATCGGGCGCGATATGGAATCTGCTTTGGCCTTCTTTACTTCCTGCTTGGTGCCGTTGCAGTCGACTTGGTGCTGCAGAAGTATTGGCCGCTATCATCCGCGCTTCCAGATCGTAAGATCACAGACATGTCTGTCTACAACGAATTGAAGAGCAATCAGAAACGGTTTGTGTTGAGAGCTGTCACGAAAATCTCTTGTGCTAATGTTATTCAGTCTTCGCAACATGTATTATCGCCGCGCTTTAGCAGAGCTTTTGTCTTACTTGGCAATCATCTTCGGTGTCATGACCATCTTCATATGGGTCTTTGTGATCAATCATCAGTCCATCGTCCTTTATTTCCTGTATGCTTCGGGATATACGGCAGTGTGTCTGTTCCAGGTAGAAAATCCGACATCGCGGCGGCTCCTAGCAAGACTAACACCTTTTTCAGTTCAACCGATGCTTTACTCAGAACCCCAAAGCGCATGTAGTAGCGGTGCTCATATGCTGCGGTGTGGGGTTCATAGTCGGGTGTGTCCTCCGTGCGGCGCCTTCGACATCTCATCTATTCTACGATTATGTCATTGGCTTGAACGTCACCACCGTCTCGGCCGCCGTGATCACATTTTTATTGACTGGCTACTTCTCTTCACCTTTCAACAACATAGACCACGTCAAAGACGATATAACGAAAGAAGACAAAACTCGAGGGAAACGCTCATCAGCCAGCAAGCAAGCTGAACCAATGAGTTGGGCAACTTTATTCAAGTCACATGGCGACACTTTGTGTAATTTGTCTCACAACACGCATCGCAAGATCTTACAACACCTGTCTCTCGATATCGATGTAAACGTACAATGGACGAAAATACCAGAAGACGTTCGCTGTCTTGTCTTGTGTCGTTTGCTGGGAGTTGATGGTCACACGACCTCCTCTGCTCGAGCATGGCTAGCAGCACAATCGAAGAGCATAGAAGAGTCGGATGAATTGCTCGAAAATTGCTTGAGAGACTACAGAAGAAAGGTAACCAATGTCAGTCAGGATTCGGACAACGCGTTCAAGATCGCAGGCTCGTACAGAGATCCCGAGTTGACCTCAGCCTTGGGCAGAAAGTTCGGAGTAATCTCAAAGCTCAAGCGGTCTATCATGAGTATAGGCTTTACTATCTATGAGATCGTTAGGTGGACAGCCCTGATCTCTGGCGGCGCTCCAGATGTCAGCCGTGAGCTGTGGTTCGCTCTGAGAAATAACTCATCACGAAAGCCACTCCTTTGGCTGTTGCTCAAAGTTTGGAAAGCCTGCTGGTTCGTCAAGAACTTTTGGACCTACCTGTTTCTGATTCTCGGCAAGCCGTCTCTATCTGTTTTCCTGGATATGAAGAACCGAGGATTACCAAGGACGCTCCACGGCGATATTATCACAGTTGACACTCCCTTCTCAAAAACTACAGGCTTCCTGTCACGAGATGTGGATGGTAATCTCGTGGTCGCGGCCTTCGACGGTATCCATGCGACTCCACCCGAGTCTCAACCGCTCAGAGGTTTGGCAATTTACGACTCATCGTATCGAATCACGCATTACGAGACGACACCAGGTGATCACAAGTTGAGAACAACATCAACCTTCGACTATCAGAACAAGGAGTGGAAACGTTGGCCGACTAGGATGATTACCAAGGAAGCATCAGGCCGCGAGGTCGTTTCCACATATGATAAATACGGTCGTATCGTCAGCGGAAGATTGTTCCGTGGGGATGTTGAGTTCTCTTTCGAGTATCTGTATCAGAAGAGGCCGAAAGGCAACACCGAGATCCTCAGGGCCAAATACACTCAAGAGGATACGGAAGACACTCCACCTACAATCTCGGTATACTGGAGCGTGCAGCCTCGATCTGGTTCCGATAACGTCAAGCATTGGGTTCCTTCCGACAAAATTAGACGAGTTGTCGCAGTTTTGGATGGTATGACCTACGAAGTCGATTGGGTATATAAGCATGCAAGAGATGCAGATCTGGAAACGAAAGTCATTGATGAGACCGGGGCAGTATGCACAGGTGTCGAAGCTCCGGCATCTATCTTGATGGATGAATTTGGGCTACTCAAAAAACCAAGAGATCTGTGCTTTGACAGTGATGACTTGCTCATCTACCATCCACTACGCTGGCTTCAAAGGTTTCCAAAACATGGAGCTACACCTTCCAAGCCACGTTCGTGGGTTTTGTCTCTGATGCCCTTTGGCTATTCACCAACAAAAAAGAAGGTCATCTATCGCAAGCTGCCGACATCAGTGTTGAGGACTGCACTCTGGACGTTCTGGGCTAAACCACCTCATCTGGATGCAGTGTCTGCATGCTTCCTAGACGAGATGATGCTTCGAAAAGAGCCTCTGCTTCAGGAATATTGGAGCCTTCGAGATGCTGGTCATCTGCTCGAAGCTTCACAGGCCCTGGATGAAGATTTGGACTTGATAATATCCGCCATCGAACCATCTGCCGAGGCGTCGCAGACTTGTCCACTTCTCATCAAGGCGTCAGACTTGTTCGTCATGGGTCTCGGAAAAGATGCAAATCAAGTCACAGCTCGTCCAGAGGATGCGTATCGCGATACTTCAAAGCTCACTTCTGTGATCTTCTCTGACAACGGGTGCTGGCCAGATAATCCTGGTGGTGTCTCAAATTGTCGACGAGATTTGGTCAACGGACATACCACTATCCGAGGTCACTGTCTGGCGGAGTCGGCCAATGACTTCGGTATCCCTAGGTATCAGATTGAACAAAACATCAACTCCCTAAAGATTCTTCCCCTTTGGGGGTTGGACGGAAAAACGCCATATCACGGTGTGATTGACAATCTGCTCCAGACTCAGATCGATGAGAGGATCTACGGAACGAGAATAGAAGAAGATATCAAATTCATCTTCATTCCTCTTCTGACATCGTTTGTCAAGGGCGCACGGATGAGACGCTACACTCGTAGTGACTTGGTCACCTTCAGCAATGTTGTTCTAAAGATGAACAGATACTTTGAGAAGTGCGACTTCAACAAGACTTGGGACAACAAACACGTCCAAGATGCCTGGATTCAAGCCTGGCTGATTGACTACAATGATTCCAACATCAGCAACTACCGTGACTTTTTCGAGATTGAGCAAGCAACCATGAGCGATTTCAAAGGTGCTCTTGATCTGTACGTCTGCTATTTCTTCATCTACTCGGTTGAACTCCCAGCAGAATGCCCTACCGTTTTCCAAAGTACTCATCACGGAATCAGCAGTCTCTACGGTATGCTGCTCAAGTATCGACGCGGTACTACTTGGGGCATCTGGGATCATGCAATCTTATGGAGAGAGACATGCTTGAACATCAGTCCAGCGCAATGTTTACTCCCGATACCAGTTCAGTCAATGCTTCTCGCTGGTATCAAGCTAGCTTGTCACCTGGCTTACACTCATGTGGACATTGTTCTGCCATGTACGTCCGTCTTCAATCCTGATTGGGAAATCGATCTTGGCACGGATCAAGGACTGCGTGGTAGCAAGAAGCTCTTCGCACGCAAGATCGACCCAATTGTGAACGGTATCGGAAACATGGATGCTTTCCAACCAGTCATGGAAACACGAAGCAAGCTGCCAACCTGTGTGATGCTGTCCAACGTCCAATTCATCAAGGACGTGAAGAATGCTGTCCTAGCTGCGGATGTTATCGTGAACAAGTACGGCTTTAGCGATTATAGGTTGGTCGTTTATGGTGCTCAAGACCGTCAGCCAAGCTATGCACTGGAGACCACAACACTGATCAACAATCGTAATCTGAACGGCAAAGTTATTCTCGCTGGATTTGGTTCACCGAAAGAAGTTCTCAAGGATGCTTGGCTATTCATGAACTCTTCGCTTTCTGAAGGTCTCCCTTTGGCCATTGGAGAAGCTGCACTGTCTGGTATCCCAATTGTCGCAACGGAAGTTGGTGCCACGGCACTCGTGCTCACGGATCCAGACGACTCTACGAAGCGTTACGGAGAAGTCGTACCTCCCAATGATCCGGAAGCACTTGCAAGGGCGCAGCTGAGCATTCTTGGTATGCTGGGTCCGTGGACAGAGTATACGAATGACAAAATCAAACCACCACCGCTTCCAGACTCTTTCAAGCCCGAAGATGTTGCCTGGATCCTCGCGCGTATGTACGAGAAGGCGAATGATCGTCGCGCTCTAGGCCTCAAGTTGCGAGATGTCGTCCTTCGCAGTTTCCACGGATCGCGATACCTCAGAGAGCACGAACAGATGTATTGGATACAACGCAGCTGGGCAGAAACCCGTCGTTCTCCGCACAAACTCAGTCGACACCCGCCAGCCAATGCCAACTTTGGTGAGTCGAACATCTACGAATACGATGATACAGCGGATACTGGTGAAGATGCCAAGGCTCGCTGGCAAGACTTCCAGCTGGACATATTGCAAGCAGACAGTCACCCAATGCCTCGCAAGTACAGCTTGGGTACATATGAAAGGGGAATGTCAAGGGCATAATTATCTTGGGGCTTCCATGGACGATGAACAGGGGAGTAGCGGTATGTCAGAGTTCAATTTCCTCAAATTTACTTTCCCTTGTTCTTGGCATACATGCTCGTATGACTTTTCAATGCCCGACAGTGTGGATTTAGGTTGTAGGTAGCACGTGGGAATGGTTTCGAACACTCTTTAAATCGACTCTCATGTACTCAAATAGGAGGAGTGAAGCGAAGAAACTCTTGTGATTCGCTCTTACAACCACTCAATGTACCCGTTACGACGCCAAAGCCATTTTGTCTGAACGTTTCGCCCAAGCGTACGTTTTCTCACAACGAGTGACATCTCTCAAATTATTGAAACATTGGCGAACGAGAGTACGGGTACCATATCTACGAAGATGCCGCTGTCAAAACGAATGGCTTTGTTCTCATCGAGTTCTAGATCTCGATTTCAGAAAATATTCGGAAACAAAACATCGACTTTCAAGATGGCGATGAACATGCATGTCGCGCTTCCTCTCTACATATACCCATCATCCGGGGCATGGCAACCTCTTTACGATGCGGTGACCAACAATCCCAGCGTCACATTCGATGTTATCATCAACCCGAACAGCGGACCCGGAGGATCACCACCAGACTCCAACTACATCGCCGGGGTCTCCAAAATCAACTCCTACAGCAATGTCAACATGGTCGGCTACGTGCATACCAGCTACGGTGACCGCGCCCTCTCCGACATCGAAGCCGACATCGACACCTATCAATCCTGGTCCACGTACTCGAACGCCAATATCGCACTCAAAGGCATCTTCGTGGACGAAACACCCGCCTCCTACAACGATTACAACTACATGAACACCATCTACAACAAAGTCAAAAACACAATGACCCATGGAAATCTGGTTTGGACCAACCCTGGCGTCCCTGTTGACTCTTCTTTCTACAACATCGCCGATATGATCAATGCTTATGAAAACACCTACGATGATTGGATCAACAATGGTGGAAACACGAGCATTCCGGTTCCTCTGCGCAGTCAATCTACGGTGTTGATCCATAGTTATCCGAATAACACGAATACTTTGATGTCGGATGTGGATGGCTTGGTGGATGCGCCGTATTATGGCGCATTGGTGATTGTCAATGATCAATACTCGAGTTTCGATGATTTGTGGCCGACTTATACGTCAGAGGTTGGACAGTCGAATGTGGATATGGTGAAGTGCAAATGATCACTCTGCTTCATGTTGACGTTCAGGCCTTCGGGGCAATTGTTGGGCTAAGGAACCACAGGATGGTCTTGTGGGATGGTGGTTCGGGTCATTCTGGACTGTAATGCGTATTTGGCCATCGTTGATGGCGATGTTCGACAAGCTCGAGGAATTTGATGTATGGTCTAATTAATGTATACGGTACATAATCTGATGCACAGTTCTGCATATCTCGCTCACTCGTGCATATTCTTGTATTCAAGACTATTAGGATTTTGAAAGTTGGTGGGGGCGCTTTAACCTAGTTTTGCTCGATATTAGCGATATCCATCAGCATTTCGAGCATTATCTTACTGTTTAGAGCCTCTAAGCTCTCAAATCAGCTGTATAGACATCGCCGAGGTGTAAGAAGTTAGTGATCATGTCTAGGCACAAGTTCTGACTCTAAAACAGCATACCCTCGTCGTCGCCGCCCTCGCTATACCTCCCTCGTCGCTTAACTAGCTTAACTAGGACTAGGTCGAAGAGATGTTTAAGGACGGTATATCGGTAAAGGAGATACTATAGATTATGCCTCGAGTAAGGCGCTCCTCGGTCTACCGTATGCGCGCGAACTAGGAGACCTTTAGATGTGTTAGTCGACCGAAGGATGCGCGTATAAGAGATAGGCCTAAGTACCTAATAACACCGGCGATGGAAGAGTTCCTAATAAAGCTCCTAATGAAGCATAACGACCTATAGTAAGAGGAGCTAATCTTTAAGCTCTTTATCGAGTTTAGTGTCGTCGTTAGTTAGCTAACGATGTCTCGATTCCTACGCCGGTTAGCCTTCTTAAAGAAGGTCGCTATTCGTGTTGCTACGTAGAGGGACTTCGTGCTTAGAGGCGTATATAACTAGGCTATTAATTAGTTTAATGCGCAAGATCTAGTGTTTATTAATAAAAGCGCATATAGCGAGAAGACGATGTTTAGACGTACGTCTTAGTTAGCAATTAACCTTCCGGCCTTTACTAAATCGGTGTTACGCTATGCGACGAGATGCTCTATATTACTAGCCTTAACGATTAATAGATTCCTAGATGCGACTTTAGTTATAGAAGGCTCGGTTACTTAAGCTATCTACGACGACTAGCTAGAAAATAGACTACTCCCTTAGATTAATAGGAAGGTCTTAGTTATAGATAACTGCTCGACATACTACTCTAAGCGTATTAGATCTATGTATAAGCGCGCCGGCGTGACCTTAGTCTACTTACCGCCTTACTTACCGGATTATAATCCTATCGAGTTAACCTTCTACTTGCTTAAGTAATGGCTTCGAAGATGGCGAGAACTAGTACCTAAGTAGGGAAGTCCTAATTATTCTAACAACTAGATAGATCACTTATATAGAGCAGTAGATGCTTGCCTTAAAGATGTTAATATTAGAGCATTATTTAAGAAGTGTAAGATTAGGTACTAAGTTATATAAGAGCAAGTAACTCGTCGTCCTCGTCCTTAGAACTACTATCTACTTCGTCCTTACTACTCTTAGAGCTAGATTGCTTATCGCTTAATGCATCGATATCGTTAATATTAATAGGATCTACCTACTTACCCTTGCTACCGAGAGCTCTAAGTTCTATCTTAGCTAGCCTCTACCTTCTCTACTACTTAAGTTGTCTAATATATAGTCTAACAAAGTCGCTAATAGTATTACAAATTCTACCTTAGGGGACGAAGAAACAGAACCTCTCGTCCTTATGCCTTCTATTAGGGTCATCGGTAATTCTTTTAATGCCTTAAAGAGTCTATACATCATCGATAAAGGAGTCTCGTACTACCTTAATAAGGTCCTTACGAAGCGGTCTCTTAACTATTAGTAAGTTAAAGAAACCTGCTAGTTCTATGTTATTATTAGAGGTAGCAGAAAGGGGACTACTTCGAGGAGGCTCTTAGGGTGTAGGAGCAGGGTTTCTAAATAGTAACGACGACTAAGGTAGCTAGCCGTTCATGCTAGGTCTAAAGAATAGGTTCATCGAGCAGTTATCTACTATACTAAATAGCGACTACGGTATAGATAGGGACCCCTTCTGTTCCTTAGTTTCCCTAGCTAGTTACGCACGATAGGAAGCAATAGCAACATTAACTACCTTAGCTAATAGCTACTTAACTATAGCTCGACCCTTCTTAAGTTCCCGCTTCTATACCTAAGCTAGGTAACCTATTATAGGTACATGGCCGGTAGCCTTAAGTAGTAAGCATGCGAGCTGTCCTTTAGCTCTATTCTTATAGTATGCATCCTAGTAGAGGTAGCGGACGCGAACCTCCTTCTAGAATAAACCCTTAAAGGACTCATAAATTTTAGTCTGCTTCTTTAATCTCTCTAACCTTTTAGCATCCCGTTTGGACCCTAAAGAATTAGCTATTTTAGTAGCGTTTTAGTCTAAATCTACGGTCCTTAGCGGGTTAAGAGGAGTCGGTTCGATAACTTAGGGAGTCGGCATTCTACCCTACACCCGAGACCATTTTTCCGTGTATATAGCCTTATGTCTAGTCTTACGGCTTAATTCATTAAAGCGGATTAGGTCTACGAGCTTGTCGATATAGGTATCCTCCTCTAGTTCGTTAACGGCTTATCCTAGATGTCTAAGATCGACATTATCTAATATAATGGCTCGGTTAAACATATAGGTAACGACAGCATTACGGTCGACTAGATAAGTAGAGGACTCTAAGGTACCGGTATATATAGTCGCCTTTAAAGAATAAGCCCTTTTAAGATCCTTAAGTTGCTGCCGAGCATCGTCGGTAGTTATAATAATCTAGCCTTTATCTAGCTCTTAACCGTCGAACTTAACTTTCTACCTTACTTTAAAGGCGACTAGCATTAACTTCCGACGTTAACTTTAACTCTGCGCGCTAGCATTAACATCGCCATTAGTCTTAACTAGTCGTTTATTCTTTAACGTAGTAGTAGCTAACTTCTTAGCCTTACGCGTAGTAGCTAGAGTAGTCTTCTTACGCTCCTTCGCCTTCGTAGTAGCGGCCTCGAGCGCTACGATTTTAGTATATATAGTAGCATCTTCCTTCGCTTTACGCGCGGTAGTAACCCTCTAAGTAGTAACCTCCTCTTTACTAGCCTTCTTTAACTTTGTTCCTACTAGTTTAGTCTTCGGCGCCTTTAGTAACTTCGACTTCGATACCTTCGATGCCTTTAACGGCTTTAAGGGCGTAGGTGCTAGTTCGCTCGCTTTAATAGCTCTACTTAAGGCTCGCCGAGTGCGACGTTCGCCTTCTATAATGTTATTCTAGCTTAAACTATCGAATCTAACCCCTACTATAGCTCTACGCGATGTTAGTGTCTTATCCGGTGTCGATAACTAACGCGTCTCTAGGTAAGGATTCTAGACTAGGTCGTCGCTATTAAAGGCCTCGAGCAACTTATCGACCTCCTCGTTAAGTTAGTTGCCTTCGGTATCTTAAGACGAAGCAGGAGACTCCATTTAAAGCAGGTAAGGACGACGACGACGTAGTATATAGGTGTATTTAGAGAGATAATAGCTAATAGGCATCAGAGAACGCGACTTACTAGCGGGTACAGCCGAAACGCGTTTTCAAAATCCCAATAGTCTTGAATACAAGAATAATTGTGTAGAAGCTTGGCTTCGAAGATGAGACTTCCCCGCTCACCATTCCAACTAGACTTCCTTCTCCAACACTCAAAGTTCCCATCCTTGAGCAATTTCCAGCATTTTCTTCTCTGATCATGCCTCGATGATAATTGCGGTGAGAGCTGATCTTGTGGATCTGTGGAGGATACGCTTTCGTCGAGATGACCTTCATGCCGCCACTACGACGCGTTCTTGCAGAAGCGTGAAGCGCAAGCAACTGAAGTCTATGTACTTCGAGCATCATTACTAACGCAAAGTCCAACGGATACATCGATCTACATCAGCCTACTTAAATCCTGGCTGTGTGTCGCGAAGGTAAGTGTAAGTGGCGTGGGGACATGCTGAACTTAAGCCGTGAACACGCCACCACCACACTCACATCCAGTGGGGAATAGCAAGGCAAACAATTCAGAGACGGCGATGACGATGCTAATAATTCGACATTTGTTTTGTGTAGGGTATGTGATCTGAGCTAACCACACGGTGAACAAAACCTGAATAGCTGCACTGCACGTACGATCGTTAATCGTCCATTTTGCTTGCATTACGACGCCGCCTTATCCCCATGAACAACATGCACCTCTCGATTATGCCCTCCCCACCTTCAGAGAGCTTCATCGACGAACATCCACCAGTATCACCAATACTCTTTGCGAAAGAAGATAACCAGAACTCACCTCAATGGAAACATGACTGGCGCGCATTGCTCGTCAACCGAGTTCAGTCATTTTGTCCGAATTGGAGGATTGCCTTGCGTCACAAGAGGGACGCCATGACTTGCAGAGGGACTTTGCGAAGCTGTAATCTCGTTATGGTTCAGTGAGGGGCATCAACACTGTCTAGTCAGTGGTGAGCCAATGACGCTCTGACCTGGAGGTCAACAAAGGCAGACGATCGAGAACCCGTCATGACAACAAAACTATCCCAGAACCCAGACCTCGAGTTCATCAGGTTCATACCACTCGAGAGCAAACATGCGTATACCAATCTCTGACCGTTGCCATCTGGCACGGGCAGCCAGCACTCTCGTTCTCGGTGTTTCCATATTCTCAGCTCTTGTCAATGGCCAGGTCAGCAATTCTACTGGCGGAACTACTGTCGCCAACACGATTCTGATCTTTGCACGCGACCAACCGTCTTCCTACTCTGCTACGTCAGGTCTCTCTGGCTATGGCATCCCATTCCAGCTCCAGCTAGTCCCTCAGGCGGGTATCACACTGCCAACGCTTAACTCCTCGGCCACTCAAGGAAACTTTGGTGGCTTCATCATCCTCGGTGAAGTGTCTTATGATTACGGCGGCAACAACTGGGCCAGTGCTTTGACTGCAGATCAATTCCAGCAGCTATATGCGTACCAAAGTGCCTTTGGTGCAAGAATGGTCCGCATCGATGTGTATCCTGGACCTGCCTTTGGCGTCACTCCTACTATTCCTGGCGCTGGATGTTGTGCAGCTGGCGTAGAGCAGCTGCTGAGCTTCACGAATACTAGTGGTTTCCCCACAGCCAATCTCAAACAAGGCGCCACGATCAGTACACAAGGCATTTGGCACTATCCAGCAACCATCACCGACCCTGACAATGTTTGGGAGGTTGCAGGACTCGCGGCAAGCTCTGATGGCACCTTCTCAAACCCTAGCTCTGCTGCAGTCATCCATCAAGCTGGAAAACGTCAGGAGATGGTTTGGTTCTCGAGTTGGGCCACCAATTGGGCATTGACTTCCAACTACTTGCAACATGCGTACATCGCCTGGCTGACTCGTGGCCTGACCGTCGGTTACCGCCGTATCTACTTGAGCACTCAAGTCGATGACGTCCATCTCAACACTGCTTTGTATCAGCCTTCGAATGCTTTGTTCAGACTGAGAGCAGCAGATCTGCAAGCTATTGCTGATTGGACGCCTCAATTGAACTCGAGACTTCCTGCTGGCTCGAACTACTTCATGGAGCTTGGCCACAATGGAAATGGAAATATCGTTGCCGGTATCACGTATGAGAACACAACGACTTGTAAACCAGACCCTGCCATCATCTACACTGGCGACATGTCTTCGACTCCACTCGAATATCAGAAGCCGCTAGGAACCGGAACCGACATCTGGCCTACCACACCAACACTCTTTACTTGGAGCAAGGCTTGCTGTCTGATCGATCCATTGTTCAAGTGGTTGTCTACAACAGAAAACTTGAACGCCTTTGCCCACGTCTCCCACACGTTTACTCATGAGTCGCTGAACAACGCAACTTACAACGACACCTTCAAGGAGATCACTTTCAACCAGGCATGGGCAAATACCACTGGAATTAACAAAGCAACAAGATGGTCATCAGGTGGCCTCATTCCTCCAGCTATCACTGGCATGCACAACGGCGATGCTATCAGAGCTTGGATGACCAATGGTATCACATCAGTAGTTGGTGATAACACCAGATCTGTGTTGATGAACCAGCAGAATGAGTTCTGGCCCTTGATCAGTACCGTAGCCAGCAATGGATACGATGGACTCGAGATCATTCCTCGCTGGGCTACCACAATCTTCTTCAACTGCGATCTTCCCGACTGCACCACAGCCGAATGGGTCAATACATCTGGTGGCAAGGGTGGCTTCACGCAACTGCTCAACGACGCCCGTACGACCAATGTCCGCCATCTGATGGGTCTCCACCACGACCCCTTCATGTTCCACCAAGCCAATCTTCGCAACGCAGATGTCAACAGCACCACCATCGGCTCCATCACCGGTCAATTCTCCCTTATCCAGATCTGGACCGAAGTGGTCACCCAAGAGATGTCCCGTCTGACCAACTGGCCCATCATCTCTCTCAAGCACGATGACATTGGCACCGACTTTATGAACCGTATGGCTCGTGACAAGTGCAATCCCAACTTGAGCTATCAGTACTCTGCTGATGGAAAGAGTGTTACCTCTGTCACTGTCACCGCCAATGGAAACAGTTGTTCTGCTCCTATCCCTGTCACTCTTCCTGTTGGCGCTACTAGCAATGCTCCTGGACTTGTTAGGGAGACTATTGGATCTGATCCTATGGTTATTTGGGTGCCCCTGACTGGAAGCCCTGTCACGTTGAATCTTACATTGCCTGTTTCGATATTGTAAGGGGCATGAAGGGAGGAGATTGGTTATGCCCTTGAAGGGGCTTGACATGAAGGAGGAAGATGGGAGAGGAGAAGAAAAAGTTGACATATTGTAATCGTAATCTCTAATTGTGCTGTTGTATGTTTTTTCCATCAGAATGTAAACACTCTTCTCCCACTCTTCAGCCTTGTGCGTGTTACAAGAGCATCAGGTTCTTTCCATTGTTAATTACCATTTTCAAGCTCCATCGCTCTTTCTGGAGCAGATGTAGCAAACAAAGCACGATGCAGTCAATGCGCAATATTTTGACCACATCGCGCCTTCCTCGTCATCGCCGCCTGCACACTGTCATATGCGAGACACCAATGATGCCGATCTCATCTAGACAAGCCCTGAGACCGGAAGGTGACATGATCCGAGAACATAAGCTTCATAACAAGCTTACTTTTTGACGCGTCCCGGGACTAAACCTTGAGAGTGAAATCTTACACGGATGTCACACCACCCGATGATCATCAGGGTAGAAAGTATGTCTACGCTGCTGAGATCTACAAGACGAAAATTATGCTTGAACTGCTGAGATCTGCACCGAGCTAGGAAGTATGCCTATACTCCTGAGATCTACGAAATGTTAAAATGACACGAAAGACATCAGACAATCTGTTAGCAAAGTGCAAAGGTTTGGCTTTAGTAACTTGCTCACATCGCAAACGCTCGAACGTGGAGAGGTCTGAAGTAGCATCAGACGAATGTACGGACGTAGATGAACGTTTGCAGTGGAGATGCGTTGTTGGAAGTTTGAGGACTGCTCATGAGGGGGGATAAATTATGCTCAAGGCTCAGAGGCTACGAGTCAGCGGATGGAGGGCTAGATGGGAAGACCAAGCGGTCTTGCGGAAAGCGCTTCTGGAGGAGAAAGGGCTGTGGAGGCATGGACTGGAGACAAGAAGATGATGGAGGCAAGAAGACGATGAATTACGATGATTCTGTGGCAGTAGCGGTGACGAAGTGTCTTGAAAAAAAGCTTCGGCCAGGCAGAATACTGCGGAAAGAGCGACCGTCGTGCAAGGTGCTGACTCTGAGAGCCAGGAAATCGAGGACTACCTGGCTCATGACGACGAAGATGAAACCAAGTTGTGCAAAGCAAACGTGAATGATCATGGCAGGGACACCCTGGTTGATTAGAACTCATCGATCATGGTTGAAACGTAGGTGAGGACATCTGATTAACTATTTTATCAATCCCATAACACCACTTTGTACTGCTCAACGATCTTTCTCTTACAAAGTGGCGCTATAAATGTAGATTCAGATTACGATGTGACGGCCCAAAAGGTCTCGGACGAGCTTATCCATATCTGGTCGGTAGTCGATGTTCGATGTCGGTACTCCTATGTAGTTATCCACGCGGAAAGAGAGAGTGTCTAACGCAAGGAACGAGGCAGATTCGTGATACAAATATCATTTTCTCTATCCCTGACTCCTTGCAAAAGACCATATTCTGGGCTGATATTTCATCCTCGATGGTGGCCGATTGTTGCAAGAAGGAGACGGATTCAGTGACCCGCTTGCTTCTTTTCTTCGAGTCCCTTGTCTATCTCGACATAAATCACCGAAAAATCACAGCGCCTCACTCAATGCACGAGATGTGTTCGAGTTCTCAACTTGCGGCCTCGAAAGTGTCTCGCTGGTCTTATGGCTGCTATGATCAAGGAAGAGACAAATTTATACTCACTGCGAGGCTGCGAGCCATGCTATTCAACTACAAGTGTGTTATCTCCGTTCGCCATGCTACTGCTCCAAAGGCCTCTGGACTTGATACCATACCACCGAGCCTGTGGTATCACTAGCATATCTCATATGCTGACCTCACATCGGAAGTAAAGGATTGCATCCCAAGCATTCTCAACAAAAGATAGACATGCCAAAACAAGTCTGACGAGCTTTCCGGATTCAGATCAAGATCATAAGAAACATATCAAGTGATAGATACTGAAATTATGCAGGATTATCTAAGACATCGGATCATCCTCATTGTGCGACCTAACAGCCATACTCCCAGTGGATGATGTTCGATTCCAATCTCACCACTTCGAGGATCAGTACTCTTCAAGAAAAGATCAGGGAGTAAAGACAAGAGGTACCTGATGCACGATCTTCACCCGCATCCCTATATTATCCTGTACTCACGGTCGATAAACAGAGTACTGAGATGCTGTCTCATCTCGGTGGAACACTGACCCACCTCATTTCCACGGCATTTTGGCTATATGGCGTTGAGGCACAGGCGACAAGAACGACCGTTTCCATCAGCAAATGGGTGGATGTTGACGAACCAAGGCGAGTAATCTCAGATCGCCCCCAATGTGATATTTCTCCATTGCCCATGATGACAAGGTACAGGCAGGGGGATAACGAGTTCTTATACTTCTCGTGGAGTCGAGGTCGCCGTCTGTGTATGATCTACATACCATAGTATTTGGTTCACAGTACATATGCTTGCTCACCACGATTGTATCACTGGTAGGTTACACATTACTTTTTGACTCCACATCGACTACAGCAACCGACATCTAGTATTGTACAGCAGTGTTGAAAACAGTACCATCACAGTACTCCACCCAACCACCAAGATCTTTCCCCTTAATGACCTCCGAATATCCCACATTGCCATTAATCTTACAGCTCTTAGCCAAATTCTCCGCACTGACTTTTCCAGGCGCACCAGCCGGATACTCGATTTGGAACACTGGTTTACCAGCAGCGATGAAATTGTTGTAGATTGCGCATTCGTTGTTGGTGATGCAAGATTCGATGATGGAGAACTCGACCATGCAGGTGGCGTTCTTGGCGATGGAACCAGCATTCTTGAGGCCGATGGCCATGTTGTGGGAGGCGGCTGTCAAGGAGAAGAAGGAGAGGTAGTTCAAAGCTGTGCCGGCATTGAGTGGGAAGCCTGTTTTTGTTTCCTGTCCTCATTGTCAGTCACATGTGCCTGATGAATCATGCTGGTGACTTACAAATCCATCCATGTTGTCCGGGTCGACGGCGTCACAACCTTTATCCGCGGCCAACTTGATTCGATTGGCCATGATATCTCTTACAGCCTTGCTATCTGTGTTCAGCCACTTCTCCCCAGGCCAGCCGCTCAGATCGTTGCCAATGTCTTGTGGAGGGAACATTCCAGCATCAGGTCTGTAGACCTCCCAACTACCGGCCGAGAAGTAGCAGACAGAGGTGTTCATGGATGGATATGGATTGGATTAGCACCTCAATCCAGTCCAGTCCATTTGAATTGGACTGGATTGGATCGTAACCAGTCGATCCATGGTTTATCCATGGATAATTACCCAATGGAGTAATTTTAGGGGTCCTTAGGTAGAGACTTTGGGTGCGCTAGGGGTGTGTTTAGGCAGTAAAATTTGACTTTAGGTGACATCAAGCATCGATTATTATGACCTCTAGTTCCTTAAGTGTTTCTTCCTCATTAATGCCGCTACCCTCTACGGTTGTTTCCTCCATCTAAGAAGTAAAGACTACTATAGTAACCGCTTCGTTCTTAAGCTAGTTCTTCAAGAACTAGGTCTTAGTAATGGTATTAGCTTTTAGAGACCCTCGGTGAGGACGAACTATAAGGCCGGCTAAGCTAAAGGTCCTCTCTAGGTCATCTAACATAGCAGGTATAGTGAATATGTCGATAGCGAGGCGTAAGAGGCGAGGCTATTAAGAGCGCGCGTTACTTAATGTCTAGTATTTAAGTAGCTAATAGATCTCCTTCTCTTATGCTCGCTTAATCTATATAGCGTATTTATCGACTTCCATCTCTTGTCCTTGTTCGTCGTCGTCTTTAGAGTTACTCTAGAGGAGGTTAACTTAGTGTTTAGTGCGCGGAGGAGGCCGAGGCCGTATACGGATAGATAGTAGTAGTAAGAAGGCTAAGTAAGGCTTCTAAAGTGCGCGCATACGGTAATCGGCGGCCTTAAGCTAGTCTTGTCGATAGTTCTACTTCTTCTTTAACTAGTACTAGTTATAGCGAGGGTAGAGGATAAGAGCAGCTACATATGCTGCAGAGAGGTTAGTCTTAGTGTAATACTTTATAAGT
>JAKLML010000077.1:0-116243 GCA_022813425.1 Aureobasidium lini | reverse complement strand
TAAGGATAGGAGCACGCTTAGGTCTATAAGGATAGGGTAGGTAAGATGTTTTTAATAAGGGCGCTAGCGTTATCCTATAGTAACTTATAATATTAGTTTAGGATGCAATTAAGCGATTAAGGGGAGGGACCTAGCTTCCTACCTAGAGGGGGGGGAGAGGGGCACCTAATCTTATTATCCGAGGACATTATATATAGGGAGGAGGCACTAGTCGTTATCTAAGGACATTATATATAATAAACTTAGAGAGAAGGTAGAAGGGAGAAGACTTTATAGATAGTAAGGCCTACTTCTAACACTTACTTCTCTAGGTCCCTAGGGCCTATTAGGCCCTAGGGCGGGAGACATATAACGCTAAGCTATAGAAGTTAGATTATAAGGTCGTATAAGGGATAGAGAATTACATACTACGTAGATAGAGTCTTTAGGACCCTATATAATAACTTCCTAGAGGAAGGTAATAGGGCCCTTAGGACCCTATATAATGGCCTCCTAGAGGGAGACGTTACCCTCTTCGGCGAGCTATATAAGTATTCCTAGTATAGGGTTAGTCGACTCCTAACCTAGTTATTAACTAAAGGCTCTACCTAGGTTCTTATAATACGTTAAGTAGAGTAAGCTAGCAAGTCTAAGTAGCAGAAAGGGGCGTAGCATCGACTAGTAGGATAATCTAAGCGTAGGCGACGGGCGTAGGGTAAGAGGACGTAAGCATACATTAGCCTCTATAGTGCTTTACTACCTGCGTAATACGTAGTAGCTATAACTAATAAAGGAGAGAGACCGAGGGACGAGAATAGAGGGTTTATAAATAGCTAGAAGGTAGTTAGTAAGTAAAAGAAAGTCTAGGTATAAAATACTAACTTATAAATTGTCTGTTCGGTCGTCGTTTAGTTATCGTTTAGTAAGAGTAATATATAGAAATCGACTTTAGTAGCTTAAAGCTTATATAGAACAAAGCATAGTATAATGTATTAGTAGTTTAGTTGTAGTTTAGTCGCTATTCGTCCTAACCTACTAATCCATTAAATAGAGATTCTACTAACTACCGCTCGTAGTTATTAGTAATTCGATAAGTAACTACTAGGTCCTCTCGTCGCTCTAGAGCGTTATACGCTATAGTAATAGGCTTAGGGACTCTAAAATCGCGTGTACCGTACGGCTTATTAGACTAGGTAAGTACAGGTTTAAAGCTATTAAGTTAATATTTAGTAATAGCTCTACGAAGGAACATATAAGTAAGGTAGTAATAACGGTTACTATACTAATTAGCATTAGCATCGTCGATAGTGATCCTAGGGAATGCCTTAGCTAGTCTTAAATGACACTAATCGAGCGTAGCTAGGGGTAAGTATTCGTCGATGTCGATACCCTTAATGTCTTTAAAAAATGGCTTAAGGCATTTAGGTAGCACTATGTAGCCTTACTAGCGGGCCCCCTCTAACTTAGGGTAGTTATAAAGGATAAGCGGAATGCTAGGAATAAGGTAAGGTCGCTTTAGCTAAGAATGAATTAGATAGTTGTTCTAGTTAATAACGTATTTAAGTAATGCCTAGCGGATAATAGGGATATAGATAGTAAGGAAGGCGATTTTATCGGCGTTAATACCCTTCTCGAAGAGGTAAGTACGAGATAGTTACTTAAACTAGACTCGCTAGCGAGAGATATAGTGCTTAGATATCTATGCCTACTATAACTTAATACGTTAGTTTTGCTTGCTAGTTCTAAAGGCATAGTAGTTATCGAACTTAGGGTCTTCCTCTCCGTAGTAAGCGCGAACGATCTTACTAAGTTAGTAGTAGGCATTAGTAGCTATTATTATCTTAGAGCCTCGGTCTAAGCGAACGGTATAAGGCATTACACCGTCTCGGGATAGGGTTATTAAGTATTAAATAAGGATAGAGACTACGGTCTTACTAGTAATGCTAACGTAGAACTATATAATATACCTAGAATATTAGTCGATAGTAGCGTAGATTTATATGCCCTAGAAGTCGAGCTTATAGTAGGCATCTATAGACTAGACGTAGTTAGGGCCTAGAGAGCGGATTACGCTACGGCGAGACTTAGTCTTAAACGTACAACGTTTAACACCTTTAGGGTTAAGGGGTCTTACTATACTAAATAGACGGTCTCTACGACTTATTAGTTTCGTATTCGGCGGCCGTTTAGTAACTATTCGGCCGAGGGAACAATTGCTTACCTACTAACTTATTAGTTTCTTATTTAGCGGCCGTTCGGTAACTATTCGGCTAAGGGAACAATTACTTACCTACTAATAATATAGTAGCTCTAGTATCTTCTTCTAATGCTAGAATAGAGAAGCCGCTTACTAAGGTCCTCGATATAGCTATTAGCGTATTCCTTCGTAAGGATCTTATATATAGTAGTACTAACTTCCTCTACCTTCTAGGGAGAAAGGCGTCTAGCTAGTCCTATATCCTTACGAAGGCGCTTAAGCTTATAGCGGCTTATATTAAAGCCGCGTAGACAAAGGATCTTAGCTAATTTCTCGTCGTTTAGTAGGGTCTTAAAGAAAAGGGAAGCAATAGCGGCCCTAAGCTCCTTAGAGTCTTCGTAGAGGCGTAGCTTTATACTAATGCCCTATCTATTAAGCCTTCTCTTAAGGGTATTACGACTACATTTAATGTTATGTATAAGGTCGAGCTTAGCGATAACTTCTTTAAGAGACTAGTGCGCATCGTTAATAAGAGCTTCGATTACTATACGTAGCGGTACGAGGTCGATTATAGGACGGCCCTAAGGCATAACGAAGAGCGGAGGAGTGCAATATATAATATTAGTAGCGATAGGGCGAGGGACGAGTATTTAAAGGCATAGTAACTATAACTAAAGCGAGGGAAGCTTTAGTAAGCGCCCTTAGGGCTAAAGGAAGGCGCGTAGGGAAATAAGGTAAGGCGTAGAGGGCGGCGACGGCGGCAATAGTAAGGCGCATATAACTAACGATGTTGTAGGTAGAGAGGGTAGCGAGTTAAGCGAATAACACAAGGTTTAGAGGCTTCAGAAAGTTAAGTGACGGAAGATTTGAGACTTTTGAGCCGATGCGCCGTTCAGGCCGCCGTCCGTCGGCATAATTCTTGAATCAACTGCATAAACTCTTGAATTCGTGAGTTTGTATGTGATCACCTGACTCTATAGAATGAAGTGCGCATCTGCTTGTTCCTCATGTGAAGACTGTTGACCTTGGCCCATCAGATGCTATCGCTTGGAGCTCTTGCGGCAAAGTTGTGCAGCAGAGGACCTTGGCCTGCCTTCCGACCGAACATGATGCCGAAAGACGTCCTTATGTTTTCGACGAATCTTTTACTCGTAGCCTACTGCAGTTCAGGGTCAAACTGATTACGCGAAAGCTGGGTGAGTCCATTGATGCTTCCGCCGTGTTTGAGGTAAAGCTCATGGCAAGCTGTTCATGGCGTCGATCGATATGAATCTGTGTGGTTGCGTGTCTTGGTGGATGCTAAAGCGATATTGTCGTAGTTGGAGCGATATGAATCCATGAGCGTCTTCCAAATCTCCGGAGACAGAAGACCAGCTTGGCTCAGGTGGATGGTCGTGTTTCTCACAAACCTCTGTATGACTTCCGTGAAAAAGCAGCCTACTCAATGAGAAGAGGTGTCCGGGTCTTTCAACAGATAACCCCATCGTTCTCCACCTCAACCTTGACCTCTTCCTCTCCACCTTTGTTCTTCCTCCTCTTCTCATTCCTCCTCCTCCTCTTCTCCGCCCTCTCTTTTTCCTCCTCCTCCCTCGCAACCTCCAACCTCGTCCCCAAATCCACAGTCTCTTTCGCCTTCTCCTCCTCCCTCTTCCTCTTCAACCATTCCAATCTCTCAACCACATCCTCCAATGTCGCTCTCTTGACTTCTCCACTCTGTCCAGTAGCATACAAATGCTGCTTACTGTTCAAATGCTCCACGAATTGTAAATTATCCTTAAACGTCAAATCACACGCATCACACCAAAACCCCGCCCCTTTGCCTCGTTTCCCCACCGCAGAGCCCGCAGGCACCAACATTGTCTTGCCAATCTGTGCGGAAACATCTAGTCGTGTTCGTCTTGCTTCCGTGTCTCGTGCGTCGGGTGGTGTGGACGCGCGACGGTGGTATTTTTTGCCAGAGATGGCGGCTTCGTATTTGGCTTTTCCTTCTTCTTTGATGCGGGATTCGCGGTCGAGGGCTTTTTGTGCGTATTCTTCGCGGTCCCAGGTTTTGCGGAAGGATGTGTCGCTGGCTGGGGCGCCGCCGTATGCGCCTTTGCGGTCGGCCATGGTTGTTTGTGTGATGTGTTTGGGGCGGATGGAGTGCTGTGCGATTGTGGCTGTGGATGGTCGCTGGAAACAAGAGAGACGTAGTGATGGAGTTGACTTTTTGTGGTTGATGGTTTCAAGATGACGAAGTCGAGGCCGAGCTGAATGGGAGAGACTCTGAGAAAGTGTGGGGAAGCTCAAAGTCAGGGTCATCAAATTTACATGATTGTTTGAAGCAACGGCATTGTTTCACGATGTGCTGTGGTCAAGAGTAAATTTACATTGACAAGGATGGTTTGGCAAAAGATATGATTGTGCGGTAGAATGGGTTAGTTCTTATGACTCCCACATATTTTCAAAACTTTCTGTAGACCTTCTTTTGGGTCGATTACCAAAATAGACGCCTAGTATCTGTCGTAGCCTCCTCTGCCACGACCACCGCCCCCTCTTCCGCCACGGCCACGATAACCACCGCCGCCGCCTCCATTATGGCCACCTCCATTATTGTAGCCACCGCCTCCATAGCCTCCACCGTTGTTGTTGTAGCCGCCTCCATTGTTGTTATAACCTCCACCGTAACCACCTTGTTGATGTTGAGGAGGGGGAGCAGCCATACCAGGCATCCAGCCCGGAGGAGGAGGTGGAGGCAGACCACCGCCACCACCGCCGTTTCTGCCAAAGTGTGCAGCAGCTTGTGCAGCCAATCCAGGCGGCAGGTTTTGGAAGCCGCCAGGAGGGGGAGGTGCACCATAGCCACCACCACCATTTCCGCGGCCATATCCATCGTTGCGGGGACCATTGTTATAGCCGCCGCCACCGCCTCCTCTTCCACCTCTTCCACCTCTGTAGCCGCCGTTGTTGCCTCCGTAGCCGCCACCCGCGCCGTAGTCAATGCGACCGCGACCTGAGCCTTGGTCATAGAGCGGTGCACCACCAAATTGTCTACCTGACTTTTGCGAAGCTTGTCTTGTCGACTCAATATCGCTGTAGTCAAGAACTGGGTTTGGGGGCTTCAAGCCGGGCAACAGCATACTCTTGTGCACGGTATTGGTCGGAGGCATGACGTAGTGTACAGTGATACTCTGGTCATCATCAACATCCTGGAATGGCGTGGCACCGGGAAGCGGGAACGACAGGGAAGAAGATGGGAGGTATTCCTCGTTCTTCTCAACTTTGCCAGCCAGACCCTCGGAGACCTGAGGGTTGATGTTGA
Organism: Aureobasidium lini; assembly: GCA_022813425.1. Lineage (NCBI taxonomy): Eukaryota > Fungi > Ascomycota > Dothideomycetes > Dothideales > Saccotheciaceae > Aureobasidium > Aureobasidium lini. The sequence continues at coordinate 110,766 of JAKLML010000077.1, read as the reverse complement.
ACTCCGCAGCGCCGGCCTTCTTGGAGTAGAAATTCGTGGCAACATCCTCATACAATGGGTGCTTTGTGCTGAACAACAGTGCGTCGTGACCGAAAGCGTTTCGCGATTTCTCATCTTCAGTGAGCAGGGGGTATTTTGTGGCCATAGCATCTAGCAAGCGCTTTGAGTCGATGAAAGGCAAGAGGGCAATTCCCTGCCAGGCAAATTTCTTGCCGTTAAGATCTACCACAAAGTCTACGGGGTAGAAATCCTTGATGTCGGAGTCTTCGTCAGTCATGAGAGGGTGGAAGACTGCAGGCAGAACGTGGTTACTGCGGGCAGGCATGACACCCATGAGTTGTTCGTATGGTCTGAAAGGCTTTCCCTTCTGGAAGTCGAGCTTCATATCCTTGAGATCGACGAAATCGGCTGCGAAAGGAGCGTAGTGGTGAGGGTAGTACCAAGTCCAACTGGCGCATCCTTGGAAGTAGTAGAGCAAGACCCAGGCCAGGCCTTCGACATAGTCGCGGCCAACTTGGTGACGGAAGTCAATATCACCAGCTTTGACGTGGAACTTCTGCTCGTAGTAACGATCGGCATAACCAGGCTCCCAGAGCATGACAGTGTCTTCGGCAGGGCCTTCAGGATCCTTGGCTGGACCGTTCTGGGCCGGATCGGGAGAGTTGCGACCTGGAGTTCCAGCATCGTTGTCCTCGTCGACCTTGCGCTTGCCGAGGACAGAAGCCGGTGAGGTTTGAGCTGACGTATCAACAGTTTCCATCAGTTGGTCGACAGCATCCTTCTGGGACTCGGCGGGAGCTCCATTCTTCTGAGCAAGAAGCTTCTCCTTCAAGACAGCAGCAGCGCTCTTGTTTGCGACATTGGCTTTGTTAACCACCATATCATGTGTCATGTAGCGAGGGTCTGAACTTGTTTGGGCGGTACCAGGATTGAAGGTTGGTAGCGCGTTGATATCGGGTACCATTTCACCACGCTTGCGGCTACCCATGAAATTTCCTGCGGGCGTAATAGGAGCATCGTCTCCGTTCGGACCACCTCTGCGTGCACGCTTGTTGGCTTGTTGGGCTCTACGCTTTGCAGCAGCTTCCTTGCGCTCCTCGACCTCCTTTCTGCGCTTGAAGATGGCATCCTCTTGCTTGGCCAGTCCCTCGAGAATGAGCTGTGCACGAGCAAGATCGACATGGCCATCCTTGGTGACATAGCCTCCCATGGTGGACATGTTGTCGCGCCAAATGGCAATCAGAGTGTCTATACCCTGTTCGCGAATGTCCAGAGAGGGCAAATGAGGCAAGAAATCGTTGCCGACGAAGAAACACATGAATACCCAGTCGTCCAGGGCACGTTCGAGGTCGAATTTGAAGGGCTGGTTGGGGACACTCATCTCGACAGCTAGATACTCACGCAGCACTGCGACGTGCAGCCAAATGAAAGGCTTCAAGGGAGCACCACCCTTCTTTTCACCGAACTCGCCCTCCTTCTTTGCAGGAACACCCTTGCACTCAGCAGCCATGTGTCCAGGCTGGCCGCAAATGCGACAGCATCCAGGCTTTGTATCGTTGGCAAAGACATCCTCACGGAGAATGCGGAAATGCGGTTCGTGTGTAGCCAGACCCAGCATGATCAAATCAGCATCCAGACCATACATGACGTGGCGAGTGTTGGGATCGTGCTGAGGTGAGTTCCTCTGCGAGCGGACGAACTGCATGATCTTGTGCTCTCCCTCACCAGGAACGGTCGCATCGGAGATGATAATCTTCAGCTTCTCCCAGGCAGGGTCGGTGTTGAGCTTGTAGGCGCACCAGTAGCGCAAACTGGCAGCAAGGATATCCATGAAGGGAGTTCCGGGTGTAATGGCGTTGCTGTCCCAGGTCTTCTTGGGCTTGCCGTCTCCTCCCTCGGGCTCCTTTCCTTGCGAGCGCAACATCTTGTAGAATTCCTCCTTTTCCTTGTCCTTGTCGGCGGCTTCTTGTGCGGCGCGGAAACGTCTTGAACGCTGCTGGTTCATCTTTGCTCTGGGGGCGACACCGTCGACGGCGATCATGAGGAGCTTGCGGGGTCTGACCATGTTGACGACGCGCTCGGTGTACTCAAAGACGGCCAACATCATATCCTCCTCGGTCTCGGGCGGAGGGCGATCCTCGGGATGAGAACAGGGATGGACGATACCGTTCATGTCGAGGTACAGGTTGTCGAACTCTTCGCCATTGGGATTCGGCTTACGGGCATCGATGGGGATCTTCTGGCCATCGACATCTACCGGGTGCTCCTCGATGACAGGCGAGATGATCTTAGGGTACTTTTGCGACAGCCATCTGAACAAGGCGGGGACACCCATGTTGGCGTCCTTGTCGAGGTTGGTTCTTTCTTGAGAGCTGCGACTTCTAGATTGCGCTCATCAGATTGCGCGAATGTGACTATTTGATCGAGTTTATCCAGAAATCGAGCTGAAAATGGATCGAGTTGAAGTTGGCGACGCTGACAATAAGAAAAATAAAGGCGACAAATGTGTAAGAAGGCACGAAAGTGGATAAATTCTAAGAAGGACAGGCAGAGACTTGCACCATAGACTCGCCTCGCTGCCCTTGCGGAGTTTCGGTCGGCGTTGCTCCAAAACTACGTCCGATGGGGCCGAGCTTCCTCTGCAAGTGCGTGACTCGCGTCAAGGTGCTCGTATCGATACACGAATCACGGAATAGGAGCTGTCCAGATTCCAGAACATGGTCATGATTGTTTTTGGAACTTGCAACTTCATGTCTATGGCGTGAGATAGAGTCGATAATGTTAAAGGCGCCAATCAAACAAACGGCCGGGGACACGATTGCCACTCTGTCCTCGCGCCTGTCATCGGCCACTCTTCTCGAAGACAGGAGAGCAGCTATCCTCGGCCTCCGCTCTTTCGCGAAACAGTATCCCGCTTCAGTCGCCAGCGGTTCCCTTCGCGATCTGATCGCCGTCTTGCGCACCGATGGCCTTGGTTTGACAAAAGATGGAGAGGGTGATGTTGATACAGTACGGCTGGTGCTCGAGACACTGCTCATGTTGTTCGAGCCAGACCGAGAGAGTGCCGAGGCCAGCGAGGACATAGCCCTGTGGTTGGCCGATGAGTTTAGTCAGGTATGTCGTTATACAATTGCTTCTACACTGTTTGCGCGAAACTGAGCTAAGGCCCAGCGTCAAGACAACATCACCATCCTGCTAGACCTCCTCGACCAGCCCGACTACTATGCCCGTATATACTCGATCCAGCTACTTACAGCTGTCTCCGCCGCCAGACCCGAGAGAACCCAGGAATGCATTCTGCAAGCACCTCTTGGAACAGCCCGACTGGTTGGCGTACTGGATGACGGAAGAGACGCTGTGCGCAATGCTGCCCTGCTACTTCTGGTTGATCTGACCAACGTGTCGCAAACTGAATTGCAGAAGCTCATTGCTTTTGAGGATGCTTTCCAACGCACCTTCAACCTTATCCAGTCCGAGGGAGGTCTGTCAGAAGGAGGCATAGTAGCCCAAGACTGTCTCTCCTTGCTGGCCAACCTCATTCGACACAGCCATTCCAACCAGGCTCTTTTCCGTGAATCCGGCTGTATTCCCCGTTTGATCGACTTGATCAAGCAGGCTTCAACTCCGCCTGACGAAGAGAATGACTTCAGTCGCAGCGATCGCGAGAAGAATGCTTGGGGTCTACTCGCTGTCTTGCGCCTATTCCTGGAACGAGGCGAATTGGGCACCAAGCAGAATCAAGACGTCTTCTGGCGCAGCGGTGTCCTACATCTCGTCTTGACTCTTGCTTTCGACGAGAGGGCCGCTCCGCATATCCGTATGAATGCTTTGAAGACCTGCGCCGACGCTATCATCTTCAACGCCCCGCTACAAGAAGCCTTTGCTTCCTTCCAAGTGCCCGTCACTTCCGAAACTCCTGCACCAGTCAACGGCGTTGCAGGCAAATCTCAACAAAAGACCATGTATGTGATCGAGGCTTTGCTGAATCTTGTACTCTCTGCTTCATCGGCCCGCACTCTGGATCTGAGATCTGCCGGTTGTTCTCTTATCAAGGCTTACTTCCATGGCCACGATCGCATAAAGCTCCACTTCCTTCAAAGAGCTATTGCAGGATATACTGAGGGAGAAGAAGAAGATATCAACATTTTGAGCACTCTCCTAAATGGTCCTCAACTCGGCCCTGCCACCCCTGACCCACCCCGCTTTGCTTTTGCCAGCGACATCACATGCCAGCTCTTGTTCAATCTGCAAGACGCAAAAGCGATGTTGATGGGTGTATCCGAAGGCGATGCTGAGAAGGGTGAGGACGTCATCACAGCTATTCAGACACTTTCCGGCCACCTCCTTTCTTCTTTGCAAAATGACTTCGACCCTCAGATCTCCATTTCATACTTGAGTCTGCTCATTACCTTCCTATTCGATGAACCAGCCGCTGTTAATGATTGTCTGGCCGAAGGCTCTTCTCTCATGGGCGTGTTGATTGACAATGCTCTTCTTGCTGCCAATTCTCAAGTCGCTGCAGACCCGATCAAATCTCTACTCCCTGGTCTTTGCGCTATCTTGCTTGGAACAATCTATGAATTTAGTACCAAGGACAGCCCTATTCCTCGACGGACACTTCATCCTCTCTTAACATCCAAACTTGGCCGCCAAAAGTACTTTGATGCACTGATGCAATTCCGTCAGAACCCAATCATCCGCGATTCGGAGTTCCTCGCACCAGAGATTGAGGGTGCTGCCATCTTGTTTGATGATGAATTCGTAGACTGGTTCAAAGACGAGTATGGTCGTCTGAAGCGAGTCATTGATCGCGAACCTGGTATCGAGGTAGTTCGTCCTTCAGACGTTGGTGTAGATCGCGATGTCCTGGACGATTTGCGAGAGAAGATCAAGACTCGCGACGACAAGCTACAACAGATCGAGCAAGATGATCTAGCCGCCAAACAAAAGGCCGACCAAGCCGAAGCCGAGTACCGTCATCAACTCCAAAGTTTGCAGTCTTCACAACGATCAATGGAGGCCGAGGTCGAGCGCGTCAAACGTATCAACGAAGCCCTTCAACGCGATCATGATCTTGAGTTGCAACGAGTATCAGGCGAATTACGCAGTCAACTCGCTCAATTCCAACTAGAAAGCAGGAATAACCTCCAGACTCTCCGCGATCAACACAAGCAAGAATTGGAGCGTATGAAGGGTCAACACGGCGCAACTCTAGCAAGCGAGCGATCCCTGTGGGACGACAAGGCACGCAAAGCCGCTGAACACGCTGCTCGTGAACAACGAACTGCCGTCGACAAAGCCACGGAAGAACACCGTAAGGCGACTGAGCAGACCGCAGAGGAACACCGCATCCGCACCGATAAAATCACTTCTGAGCACCGCAAAGCCCTCGAGGAACTCAATACTTCCATCCAGACCAAGGACAAGACGATCAAAGAGCATGAAACCGCAATTGCAGATCACGCCCGCAGCGAAAAGATTCTCAAGCAAGACCATGCCGCCACTTCCACCACACTCGAAAAACTCCGCACCGAGTTTGACGCAAGCAAAGCAGAAAAGGCCAAGCTGGAAAAGGAGCTCGAGACCACAAAGACATTGCAAAAGGATCTGCAACAAGTAAACACAAAAGCCATGGCGAGAGTCAAGACCTTGGAAGAAGAAGCAAAGTCCCAGACCACAAAGGTCCAAACGCTTACCCAAGAGCGCGATACCGCAAAGTCAGAACTCGATACCAAGCAGCAGAAGATCTCGGAACTGGAACAGGAAATCTCAGGTCTCAAACTTGAACTCGAGGGCGAAAGAAAAGGATATAATGATTTGGAAGCTGAAATCAATGAACTCAAAGCTACAAACAGCAAATTGGAATCTGCAAATAAGAATCTCGAAAAGCAGGTCTCAGAAGCCAAGGCCACATCTGCAATTCCCGACCACAGCGACAAAGTCAAAGCACTGGAAAAAGAGTTGGCGGAACAGAAAAAGCAACTCGCCGAAACCACCAAGAAGCTTACTGCCGCCACCACCTCCGACAACAAATCCAAGAAATCTGACAACGACGACAAGACCAAGACTCTGCAGAAGGACCTGGAAGCAAAGACCAAGGAGGTTGAAAATGAGAAGGAGGAAGCTACAAAGGCTAGAACGGAGCTTGAGGATATGTTGATGGTATTGGCGGATTTGGAAGATAAAGCCAAGGGGTATAGGGAGAGATTGAGGAAAGCTGGAGAGGAAGTGAGTGATGAGGAAGACGAGGACGATGATGATGATGAGGACGAGGACGAAGATGAAGAAGAATAAGGGAGCGAAAGGCCGCAGGATCAGGATAGCGAGTAAGGTGGTCCAGTCTATTCCAACGCCCTTTCCTTCTTGTGTTGACGATGGTCAGGTTCTTCATGTTCAAGGGTGTGAATTGATCGGTGTCAACAGAACTCAGCATTGGTAAAAGTACCCCCCTGCCACTGGTGCCTTGTTGCTGGGTTCGTCATTACCTCCCAGACATCTACTTATGCGCCATGAGCGCCCCCTTCTTGTCTTCCAAATATCGAGTCCTCCTTCCCCAACGTTACAGAAAGTTCAATATATCGTCAGATACCCCCGCCCCCCTGTTCACTTACCTGTAGAGCTCATCATTTCGGTTCTTGAGAAGTTACGGTATGATCAACAGACGTTGGCATCTTGTATCCGCGTCAATACGATGTTCTATGATATCGCTATTGACATTGTCTGGAGGGAGCCTCCGGAACTTTTCTATCTAGGACAACTACGACTCAGAGTGGGTTTGAGTCATTTGTCTACCAGCAAGTATTTTGTATTTTCTTTCTGGTTCTTTTCACGACCCCATGCATCATCAAATTCATCAGTCACCACTACCGCTACTACAACCTTGGGATTATCTTATCGCGAGTATCGCAATAACTACGATGGATCAAATCTTCCCCTTCTCGAATCTGCCGCCAGAGCTCCAACTTGATGTCTTCGAATGTATGGACAGAGCAACACTACACTCTACGGTTCAAGTCAACAAACGATGGCACGATCTCAGCGCCCGTATACTTTGGAGCTACCCATCTGCTCAACGAATGGCAACTTTGGCTGTGATACAGCCGCTGGAAAGACGTCAGTATTACGCCTCAAAGATACATGTACTCCACATCAAAGAGCCAAAGCGTTGCTCTGCTTTCAGCGGTCTGGTATTCTCATCCTTGAGGTATTTTGGATTGTGCGGTAACACCTGCGAGCCAGGATCGAGAGTCAGCATCCAGGCTGGTCCGTACTTGCAGGCCAAACTCCAGGCGATAAGCTTTCATCACTGCATAATGCATCAGAATGCTCTGAGTCAGATAAAGAGTCACTGTGCTTCCATCACGAAGATCGAGCTCCACCATGCTGTCAGGAAATTCGAAGACGACGTGTTTGCAGAGTTCCTCCAATCTTTACCCTGCCTGCGCGATTTGACGCTGGGTAATGAGTCCACGACTGCGACCATAGACTCGCTTTTCAGGATCACGGCGGATACTTTGGCACCACGACTTGAAATACTGTGTCTACCATATCTCACCGGGTCTGTAGAACCAGAAGGTTTTCGTAAGTTCATGGCCAATTGCAAATCGCTGAAACATTTCTGCCTCTACAACACAAAAGAGAGCAGACATCAAGGACTACTGTCTGGGAAACTACTGGCGCATGTTCTGCATGTCAACCCTCTGACGTATCTAGATGTAGACTTCCTCACTCCAGAACTCATAGAGCAGACTTTGCTGTATACGTCTGCTCCATTTGCAAAACTGCAACGTCTACGCTTGAAGACCGATTCCGCAACCATAATTTCTGCTCTACGCCACACTTCCACTAACCTCCGTACCCTCCATCTCTTCCCCAGCGACATCACCACCCAATTCTTTACCTCCATCTCCCGCCAAACGAACCTCCACGCCCTGGTTATCTTACTACCCGCCTTCCAAATCATCACCAACGCAAATCTCCTCGCTCTATCAAGTCTCAAAACCCTCAGACTTCTGGCTATTGTGAGCCAAGTACCAGTTTGGAGGCCCGCGCAAATGCCCAATCTTGACGATTCCACTTTCCGTCAGTGGGTTGCCAATTTTCCGGAATTGCAGAGGTTGGAGATGAGATGTGAGTGTCCGGAGCTAACGGTCATGGCTATTCAGGCACTGGCAGATGCGTGTCCATTGTTGGAGACGTGTACATTGATGTATACACATGATTTGAGTGTTTTGAATGCACTCGGTGCATCGCTCCCACTTTTGCCCAATCTGACGAACCTACAAATCCATGATGTTGATGACTTCATGTGGATATGGTTGGCGGGCGAATACGCGAAGATGTTGATGAGGATGGCGCCGAAATTGGATAGGTTTGGGGTTGAAAGTGATTCGGAGTGGGCGGCGGCTTTGGTGAAGGCATTGCATGAGGAGAGGCCGTATAAGCCTTTGGGGGAGGGAGATGTGGCTGGGTTGCCGCCTTTACGTACAGAGATGGGTGCGTTGCCGTTTAGATATTCCTGAATACATGGCTGAGAGGGGATGATACTTATTCTTATGTATCAAAGGGTCTGGATTCAGAATACTGGAGGGGTATCTGGTGAGGGAAAACAGAAAGACACTAAATGGAGACAAGAGAGAAACCAAAAAAATGAAATACACAAATGGTCACATTCCTAGAGCCAATCTGACAACGTAAGAGAGTCGCAGTTCGAATGAGGTTCGCGACACTCAGGTGTGAAAGCAAATGCAACAATCTTGGTATACTAGTAACTTCTTGGGAGGCCCAGAGCCTTCTCTGCCACGTAATTCATAATCATCTCCCTGCTCACCGGTGCAATTCTGGGAACAAAACACTCTCTCAGATATCGCTCGACATGGTATTCAGCCGCATATCCCATACCACCAAGCGTCAGGACTGCTCTCTCACAAGCTGTAAACGCCGCTTCAGCAGCAAGATACTTTGCAGTATTACATGCCACACCAATAGCATGTTGTGTAATACTGCTGTCATGAACAGAAGCATCGTAGAGTCTAGCTGCATGATAAGTCGATAGTTTAGCAGCTTCAAGATGCATATACGCTTGCGCAAGTGGATGTTGGATGCCCTGATTAACACCAATGGGCCGTCCGAATACAACTCTCTCCTTGGCATACTGTGACGCCTTGCGCAGAGCTGCATACCCTAAGCCCAGTGCTTCTCCAGCTAACAAGCAGCGTTCTGCGTTCATACCGTGAAGCACGATCTTGAAACCTTGGCCTTCTTTGCCGATGAGCGAGTCGGCGGGGATGCGGTAGTTGTCGAAGAAGACTTCATTCGCATCCACAGCTCTTCCACCCATTTTGCGGATCTTCTTCAACTCGAGACCGGGTTGGGTTTTGTCGAAGTCGATGAAGAAGAGGGAGAGGCCTTCGGAGGGTTTGGTGACTTGTTCGATAGGCGTGGTTCTAGCCAACAATATCATCTTGGTCGCAACCTGAGCAGAAGAAATCCAGATCTTTTGTCCTGTGACGTTATAGTGGTCTCCATCTTCGAGAGCAGTAGTTTTTAATTTCAGGGTTTCTAGACCAGTGTTTGGTTCTGTGACGCCGAAGCAGGCTCGCCATTCTCCACTGATGAGTTTAGGAAGCATACGATTGAGTTGTTCTTCGGTTGCGAATTTGGCCACTGGCTGTGTAGCGTACACATTTGCATGTATCGATTGAGCTCCCGCCATACCAGCACCAGATTCGGAGATTGTTTGCAGCATCATGGTTGCTTCTGAGATTCCTAGACCTGCTCCACCGAGGGATTCTGGCAGGGCGATGCCTATCCAGCCGTCTTTTGCTAGGGCAGCATGGAGTTCGTGAGGATATTTCTCTTGTTGGTCGTGTTCGAGCCAGTAGTCATCTGTGAAGTTTGAGCAGATTTTTGAAATTGCTTCGCGAACTTCCAATTGTTCTTCTGAAAAGCCGGAGGTCTCCATTAGACGAGTAGGTCTGGAGACAGAGAAAGTCCTGGCCCATGGTAATGGTTGAAGAGCACTTTTGATGAGGGAAGGTCTGGAGAGAGCGCGGAAAGGAGATAATAAATGTCTGGACATTCTTAAGGAGACGACGAGGGTGCAAGAAGAGATAGACTTGGACGGGGAACAAACAGAAATGCGCCAATAGTTATAATACTTGTTTAAACAACCTACTGTTATAATGCTCTGGTACTCGGCTAGAAGATGAAGACGCCGATTGAGGGGTTTCAGACGATGATGATGGAAGGTTGATCGAGCGGCGGGGAGAAAGCAATACGGGCCGGTGAAGCGTGATTGGTCGAGGTGGCGCCAAGACAATGATGGGCCAAAGTTGACGGGGATAAACATGCATGCAACATGTCACAACAAAGCAGCTTCGAGGTCTCATCTTTGCGCCTCCCCAAACACGTCGTCCGGAAACTCGACACCAACCAATTACGACTAACGACATGATCTAGCCTGATCAACTGCACGTCCAGCTCAGACAACTTTCGGCGCATTCATTCCCTGGCTAGCTGCCGTCGAAGCACAACAACAACGCGTCAAACACACAACAATGGCGCCTCGTTTCAAGACGGCCCCTGTCGGCTCGTCGCAATGGATCCAGACTGAGCGCGACCAGGCCGCCGAGTTCGTGGACATGGAGGTCGAGGAGTTTGGCTATGCTGCTCAGAATGAGATGGAATGGCTGAACGAGCACATGGCCGAGATTTTCAGCAGCAACCCTGTGTATGCTACCCTTGGTCTTTGCTGAGAACACGCGCTTACGTTTGTGCAGAAGCTTTGCCGACATTTTTAAGACTCCTGGAAAGCTACGAGGAAAGACTCCTCGTACTGCGCGCAAGAACGCCGCTCGTGCCGTAAGTGATGTTCAATCATGATGATGATGATGATGATGAAAAACAAGCTAACAAGATGTCTAGCCTCTGACTGACCTTTTTGCGCCCAATCCTCAATCTACCTTCAGCCCTGCTCCCAAGAACGATTTCTACTCCAAGGTCGCCCAATTCCAGATTGCCCAGGATGCCGACCAAGAGCGCCCTCGCTCAGGAACTTCTAGAAGAAGCCCTCTACGCGTCGGCAAGGAGAACACCGACTCTGGCTACCACGGTATGACCGAGGATGAGATGGATGTGGACTCGCAGCAGTCCATGATCAAGAACAGCCACGCCCAAGCCCCCGATCTCGAGCCTCTGCAAGAGCACGTCACAAATGATCCCGTAGTTAACGACACGGCTTCCTTTGTTTCGGCCAACGAAGATGCCGAGAACGTCGCAGAGAACGTCGCAGAAGACGATGACCAGGCCACTGTGCCTGATCCCGAGTCTAGTAGCCGACCCGTCACACAGGACTCGAACGCGCCGTTCGCCGACGAGAACTGGCAAGCCGAGGAGGCCCAGGAAGAAAACGACATGGCAGACGAGGAAGAGCTGGAGGAAGAAGACGAGAATGCCAAATCGCCATCCGACACATCTACACCCGACAAGCCATTGACGCGTAAGAGCAGTTTGACTTTCGCCGCCCTGCCTGCTCGCGAGCCTCTGACTGCTAAGCGAAGCATTGGCCCAAGAGGTAGTCACATGGACGCGTTTGGTGGTGCTCGTACCAGTGCCTTGGGTAAGAGCTTCGGTATCGCACAGCAGGGACCCTCTCAGCCGGTAGACGAAGCAGATGAACATAACAAGACGTCAACTCAGAGACTGCACGAGCGTATAACTTTACTCGGCCAGCAAAAGGAGCCTCGCACCTCAAAGTCGATTCACATGCCTACTTATCCTTCTCTGCCCGCTCATGAACACAGATCTACTGTCGGTGCTTCTCAAGAGAACATGCCTGGAGATACCCAACCGCTTGTGGACGACGACGATGACTGGATTGCTCCTATCCGTACCAGCTCTCGTGCCGCTAGTGGCGTCGACACTCAGAAGCTGAACGACCAAGTCTCTGATCCGGCCTCGGTCGAGGAAGCGCAGCCAGCGTTCACCGGAATCCCCAAGCCTGCACTACGCGAATCGCCATCCAAGTACTTCATGGGTCACCACAAGTCGAACTCAACAGCCACCCTTGCTTCTCCCGCAAAGGTCGCAACCGCTCCTCACCATGCTCATCACCAGAAGAACACTTCGGTCTCCAATCCCAACTTCCCTCCCACTGTTGGCGCTTCTACTCCTACCGCTTCTCCTCTCGCTTCTCCAGCAAAACAGAAGTTCGCAGATGCTCCAATCAGTGCTTCCAAGGCCAAATTCTACTCGGTCATTAAATCTGCCAAGGGCATGTTTGGCAGTAGTGCTGCGGCCAGCGCCCATGCGAAAATGGGCTCACTCTCTTCTCCTCGTCCACTTTCTGCTGCAACTTTCGAGCGCCCTGATCCGGACATGTCTAGGATGCCTGGTGGATTGTACCCTGATCTTGGCCAAAACAGGCCGGCCACCGCTCTTGCTGCAACCGGTGGAAGCAGACGCACCCGCAGCTCTACTGAACACGCCCGTAAGAACAAAGACGAACAAGGTGCCATGGACGATCTGGAAAGAGTTAGACAGCAAGAGGCACAAAAAGCTCACGAAAAGGCAGAGAAAGAAAAGGCTGCCGAGGCTGCACGATTGGAGAAGGAGAGACTCGCAGCTGCCACTCGCCCTGGAGCTGCTTCTCAACAATCATGGAGGTCAACTGCGGACGAGGGAAGCGATATTGATGAGACAGGCCCTCCAGTACCCCCGAAAACTGGCGCTCCAGCAGGCAAGCTGAGAGCACCTGGCAGACTAGCCAAGCCTTCTAGATTGGGTAGCATTCAACCAAAGCCTGCTCCTGTCAGCATCAAGGTTGCATCAGGATCACAGAGACTTGGTTCCACTCAGCCTGGAAGCTCTTCTCAAGACACGAGCGTCGCTCCACCGACCCGTCAACAGCCATCTCGAGCTGGCAGCGCCCAACCTCCTACATTGTCAAAGTCAGTCGGTGCTGGTGCCGGCTCAGTTCGCAGTGTCAAAGCCCTCGAGGCTGCAGCTAGAAAGAAGGAGCAAGACGAGAAGGTGGCTCAGAAGAAAGCAGAACAGAAGCGTGAGATTGAACGCAAGCGAGCTGCCAAGGCCGAAGAAGATCGCAAGGCAGAGCAGGAACGTAAGGCGGCCGAGCAGCAACGACTTCAAGAGATCAGAATCGCGGCACAGAAGCAGGCCGAGCAGAGGAAGGTTGAGCAGCAAAGACAGGTGGCTCTGCAGCAGAAGAAGAGCGCTGAGCTGGTAAGTTTGGAGTATCTGACAAGCTGTCTACATGTACTGACTACTTCAGGCTGCCACCCTCGAGCAAGAAAGACTGGAGAAGCAACAAGCACAATCTACACTCCCCCGTGGCGACATTGGCGGCACACTGAGACAGCTGTCCAAACAAGACCGACCTGCACCTCAAGCCAACACTGCAAAGCCAGCCAAGCGCCCACTCCAACAAGATGCAGAAGAGTCATCGCAGCGTCCTACTATTGGCAGAGCGCCAGCATCGTACCAGCAGCAAGGTGACAAGAGACGCAAGACTCTGGAGGGCGAGGATGATGAGGTCGACCGCCCCTCAGACAATGCATTGACAGCTCCTCCCAAGAGACCATCCAACATGCGTAAGGAGTCTACCTTGAACAAGTTCCCTCATGGCTACACGCATGCACCTCCACCGGCTGCTCACCATTCTCAGAACATGTTGAAGGCTACAGTTACCGCACAACATTACGCACAGCACGCCAAAGCAGGCATGCACCCCAATGACATGATGAAGCTGGCAACCGCCCGAATTCCTTTTGCAGAAAACTCCAATCCTCCTGGAGCATCTTCGAGCAAGGGACCACCCCCATCCGCCTTCAAGACTCCTGGGCGACCGGCAGCTCAGGTTGTTTCTAAGAAATCGGTGCCCAAGTCTGCCAAATCCTCGCCCTTGTACCCCAACGGCGACAACATCAACCTGCCTGAGATTGCCACAGACAGTGAAGACGAAGACTCGGACGATGACCAAACTGGTGGCTTCCGAGCACCATCTTGGGTTGCTTCACCGGCACTTCGCGATTTGCTCACGCAGCAGCAGCTTGTGGATCCCGAGAGCATCTTCGGACCCATCGCACCGCTACAGATGGAGGAGGTGTTCCGCAATAGCAAGAACCCCGAACGTTTGAAGAAGTTCCGCGAGCGTGGATCTTCAGCTCGCTGGGTTGATACCGGAGATGCAGTCACGAAAGAGGAAAAGGTCAAGGATCGCGAGATGCGTGCACGCGTGGTCAAGGAAGGTGGCTGGAGGTTCGGACAGGACGCTTAAACATGATGGATGGCATGAGCACGTGTGCATTCAAAGGCACAAGAATTTCGTATTTCTTTTATCTCTTCTTGTTCTGGGCATGAGGCTCATTTTTCAGCCGCAAAGGAGTTTTGGGTAGCGGGTTCGTGGCTTTTAGTGGTCGATCTTTATTTGTTTGCGATGCTGGGTGGATCCGAAAAGGACGGACGGCACGATACAGCGTCGGGATAGGACGGGGAATTGAATAGAAGATTCTGGCAGCAAGTTGATGGTATTACTCTCTGAATGCATTATTATGTGTTAAACAAGATTGGGTGGAGTGGATACCGGAATATGTGTCTTTGTGGCTGGAGGCAGCAGGAAAGACAGCGAATCGGGGAAGGCACGATCAATGACGAGGGCAGCAAAGTTCCTTGTGTTTGTTGCAACAGTCGTGCATGTGAAAGTGCACGGATGGCGGATTGTTTCGCGTGAATGACGTTTTGCACCAAAAATCAGGGCGCGAGCTTGGGAAGCTGCCGAGCTGCGGGTGTTAACATCTCTTCTGTCGCGTGCTTCTTCCTCAACGCATCCTTGTCTGTCATCTTCACCTTTTCCCATCTCCTATTCCAATTGATCGGTAGGCATCATCTGCACCTGCTCGCCCTTGCTTCCCCGAGCATCGTTTCTGAACATCTCACAGACTAGCCGCCGCAATGTCGAACACAAACTACCCCAACCTCAACCCCCAGCTGCAAAACGCAAAGGACGCTGTCGTTAACAGTAAGGTACGTGGCCGACTTTCTCATATCCATAGCTCTGGCGACATGTGTTCATCGAGAAGAGGCACGCTGTGTGACGCATCAATCTACAGCGGCAGCTTTTTCTTGGTGGGCGTTTGCTGCTTCGCTACCCAATCAGCCTTATCAACAAACTGAAGCTGCCCTCCATTTCGACTTCAATCTTGCTGACTTCTTTCTCTCCACAGTACTCGTACACAATTGAGCAAATCTGAGCTCCTACTCACCATGTCTTCAGATGCCAACGCTGCTTACCAAAACATCGCCAACGGCCCCGCTGCCGAGAAGGCCAGAATTGAGGGCGAGAAGACCTCGCAAGAGTACTCCAACCTGATGGACTCAAAGAGAGTGCCCGAGCAGCCCGCTGCCACTGGCCAGTCATTGACCCACTACCACTCCTTCTTCTACAACCTCCTCAGCTGGGAGAACCCCCGTGTCACCACCATCTCCTTCGCCTCAATCCTCACCTTCATCTTCTTCACCCGCTACGTGCCCATCCTCAAGTACCTTTTCAAGGCGCTCTACATCGTCCTCGGCAGTGAGTAGCTCCACCAAGTCATTCTGATGAGATCTCCAACTGACAAGCCTCCAGTTACTGCTGCCGCTGAAGTCGTGGGCAAGCTTGTCATGAACCGTGGCTTCGCCTCGCAGATGCGCCCTCGCAAGTACTACACCATCCCCCGTGAGGCCCTCGAGGCTTCTCTGGACGATGTTGAGCAACTCATCAACTTCTTCGTCATTGAGTTCCAGCGCATCATGTTCGGCGAGAACGTCTTTGTCACCGTTGGTGCCTTCTTCGTTACCTTCATCTCTTACTTCCTCGTCAAGATCATGCCTACCTGGGGTCTTGCTCTTCTCTTCACCACTCTGATCTACACCGTCCCCCTCGTCTACATCAACAACCGCGAGGTCATTGACGCCCAGATCGAGAATGCTAGCACCATCATCAACGAGCAGACCCAGCAGGTTCGCACCATCGCTGCCGAGCAGACCCAGCACGCCACCGACATCGCAAAGAGCACTGCCACTGACCTCTCCAACCGCGCCTCCGAGCTCATCGGTCAGGCCAAGCACCGTGCCGGTCAGGCTGATGCCCCCAACCCTGCCAACCTGAACCCCGCCAAGAACGAGCCCGAGAGAGAGATCAAGAAGGAGGACATCCAGAACGCCGCCAACGACCTCACCAACAAGGCCGCTGCCACCGCCCAGGATGCTGCTAACAAGACTTCCGCCACCGCTCAGGACGCCGCCAACAAGACCTCGGCCACTGCTCAGAACGCTTACGACTCTGCCGCCAGCACCGCTCAGGTTGCTGCTGACAAGACCTCTGCCACTGCCCAGTCTGCCGCCGACAAGACCTCGAACGCCACTGGTAACTCCTACAACTCCTTCGGCTCCCAGAGCACTGCCTCGCAAAGCATCGACCGCTCCACTGAGCCCTTGACTGAGTTCAACGCTCCCAGCGTCCCTACCACCGAGCCCAGCGCCGCCTCACACACTCTTCCCGTTCTCAAGGACGAGAATGTCTACCACGAGAACTCTGCCCCCGAGCAAGTCAGAGAGGAGGCACCTCTTCTGTAAAGAGCCAACGTCACCACCCATTGATACGGTCGCGATGATGGATTCAACGAAGATTGATGAAACTTTTTCACATTACCCATGAACATCACAAAAAGCACAATCGGAACAAAGAGTCGATAATGTAGTCTTTAGTTTGTTGAAAGGAGGATTGCGCCTGGGGAACACACAGATTGATACCTAGGGATCCTTTTTTGTTGTTTGTCTTTCGAATGAGCGAGCAAATATTTCCATTTCTCCACCTGCTTCCTTTTGACCTACATGTGTCCTTGATCGTTATGTGTCTTGACTGGCACAAATCTTTTTGTGATCGACGTTGACGTTGTGTCTCACTCTGAAACGCGCCAAGACTGGTAGAGCCTCTCTGACAGGGTGACACCATTTACAATACCTGTTTCGACATAATCGACGATAACACCACCACGATTAGTTCTACCATAGTACTTTCATGGTTTTTATGTTCTTATAAGGTATTTGTAGTGGATGTGTGAGTTTCAGAAGTGTAGACTGGATAATGCAGGCGTAAGTTGGAATCATGTGTTCCAACTCTGGCTGTTTGGGAAAATGAGTGTATACCACGACGATTTGAGCAATACTTCCGAACATGTGGAAGGGTTTGGAAGGAATAGATCTACGTCATGATGACGATGGATGTTACTGTCGAGGAAAGTAATGGAGAAGTTTAATGGATGGTTTAATTGTGGTATTTGAGGGTATGGAAGGTATAAGCGTGATGGGTATGGAACTGATGATCAGTATGACATTCCGGCGAATACGGACGTTATACTTCCAACAGCTATGGCAGGTAGATTACAACCCGAACAATTTCCAGAAGAGCAGCGAGATCACGTACGCATGCCAGTCGAGAAGAAGTATGCTGGGTCAAAAGAGACCCCTTGTCTGTCTCACAGAGTCCAGCTCCAAGTCCTAGGCAAAAGCACTTCTTAAGACATGAAGGCGATCCATGGTGACGATATAGAAGTGCCCAAGCCGTGGGATGGGTCATGCTGAGAGATTGTTGTCTTGCGGTATGACTTTGATGCTCCCACATTCGAACCACCAGCGTCAAGATGTTCTGGGAAAACATGGGCGACGAATTCGTGCGATTATCATGCACTTTTCTCGTGAGGATACTGCTCATAGGCCTTCCCTTCCAGCCACGATCGTAGGTCTTGGATGAATCGTAAGTTGGTTGTGTCGATTCCTAGAGGACGCCGAAGAGAAATGATTTCCGCTCAAAGCGTTCCAAAAGCCAACCAATTGTCGTTCATGAAATCCATGTTCGTATCCATCCAAGTCTGGAAGTCCTCGGGAAACGCCATATCACCCAACTGTGACTGCGGCGGTGGTGTTCCAAAATCAGGCTGCTGCATTGTGTTCAACACCAGTGTTTGACCCGCAGTCGTCATGGCTCTGTGTTCATTATCTGCACGCAACCTGGCAGCGACAAAGTGTTTGGCGAGATTGTAAAATGCTTGACAGAGTTGGCCGAATCGTTGGAGGGGTTCGCGTTGGTTCTTGTCGTTTAGCCATTCTATAGAGGTGACGAAGTCCTCCAAGAGTTTCAGATCATCGAGATTGAGGTCGGTGATTACATTGCGGAAGAGGACGATGAAGGGTGTAAACGGACACAGCATGATGGACCTGTGATTCTGTTAGTACTCAAGTGGAGGTAGAGAATGTGGAGGTTTGACCTACCAAGTCATATATTCGATTTTGACACCTGCACCCATGGCTTCGACTTTCTTGCTGCAGCTGTAGTGGACCTGCATGGTTGATCTTGCTGCTTGGAGAGATAATTGGTGAGCGTTGGAGACATCTGGCATGGCTCGATAGACGAGTGTAAACAAGCTGTAGAGAACAACGTCGCCGGATTCTTTGTAGAAATCAGTGTACTCGAGTAGCCAGTCCCCATTTCCGAAGCACTAGAGCTGGATTCAGTATAACAAGTTAATGTATCGAGCTATTTTGACTGACTTTGTTGTTTAGTACCAGTATCTCGTGGATCTTGATGATGAGATCTTGTCCAACCTTTTGTCGCTCTGAAAGACTTTTCGTGCTCCCCGGTGAGTACAGTCTGTCATAAATCACGCCCTAGAACGATGAGTATCTGCATGTATCGAACAAACGGGTTGAGTGCTCACCTGCAGCGACGCCATCTCGATCGACAGCTCAACCCACCCCACGAACATTTTATGGTGACCTCCCTCCTGGCGGTCCCAGACACCACAAAGGTCCTTGAGAGAAGTCGAGATATCATAGTCCTGCATGGCGGATGCACGACCGAGGCGTAGTGACAATGACTTGTCAATGAAGTACACTGACCAGAACAACACAGCCTTCCTATGGTACTTTTCATCTCCACCACACCTTTCAGGGGTCAAACGATGCCATCCCAGAGATTGACATAGCCGCGCTGCAGAGCTCGTCATAATCCAAGCTGCATTGACATCAGCCACATATATCGCGTACGCGCCCTAAAACCGGTCAGCATGTGTACTGCCACGTATATCCAAGTAGAGGGCTACATACAGCTGCAGATAGAGCTGCTATGTTGAGTTCAGTGGGCTCCAAGAAGAGGCTGTAAGATGATATCAATGACTCCAGGTGCCTCTCGCATGTGGGAACGTAGCGAGAGTACTTGGAAACGTCGACTCCCGCTCTTGTCATGATCGGATTGCCGTCTAAGAGCCAGCATAACGCACAGTATACCAGTATAGATATTGCAAGTGGACAGTTTACCGGTGATTGACAGAATTCGTCATACATCTTGTAAAAGTCCTCGATGTCTTCGAACAACCACCAAGTGAATAGATCGCTCATTGGGTCCGCTAAACTCAGGGTTAGTCAGGCTCAGCAGTAAGAACGGGTTAATCAATACCTTCGACGTAAGCAAGAAGCACCAGCACCTCCTCTCTCGGAGGTAGATCGGAGTATTGTAAGTCTTGCGGAGACCCATCCTTCGACAGTAGGTTAAGACTAGGTGGTTCGGATCGATGTTTCTCGAGTAAATTTCGCAAAGCGGCCAGAGCGCTGACTGTGTTAGGGTCGTTTCGAATCGTGATCGGTGCTGATTCTAAGAGTCTTTGTAGGGCTTCATGAGCTTGTCTCGAATGAGCTACCAAAGATGATTCACCCTCGAATTGTTCGACTTGAGGAGTGGGTACGGCTATAGCTGTAGTTCCAACAGGCGTAAAGTTTGACGAAGACGATGTAGATTGTTCGTTGTCTGAAGGAGTCTTCGCTGTCGAGGCTAATACTTGCAACAACTTTTCGATACTCTCGAGTCTTTGTTCCATACGGTCTATTTTTTGTTCGCTACTTCAGGTGAGGATTAAGCATTACGGAAATCAAGAGTCAATTACTTACTACTGATTAGAAATGAGCACTCTGGATCGTGGTTTAGTGATATCATTCTGCCGGCTAGTAATTTTGCATGTAACCCCAGCAGTTCGACAATTGGAACAGGGTGTAGTCTTGTCACAACGGACCTGAGAGCTAGTCAGCCTTGCACAATTGCACAATTCATCGAGTGGTATCAAGACCCTACTTTTCTGACACGACAGTTGTCACACTAGAATCGATTCCACGTCAGTAAAGAAACGGCGCATTGGCTTGATAGACATACAGCTCTTGGCAATGACTTGCTGAAAGCAGTCGACCCTCCATCCTCAGAATCTGTCATCTTGACTATGAAACGTTCGATATCAACAGGAAGGAGCAGTCTTGGGCTCTTCCCGGATAGCAAAATGACCGAGGACCCGAGAACGTAGTCAATGACCAGCACCGTACAGCGTATGGTAGATGTTCGATTTGCCCTGAATGCTTTTGCAAGATGCACTAACCAGCGCCTTCAATGAATATATTGCATGAGCCAAGACTGGGCGCGTGGCAGGCTGCAATGATCTGCAGGCAGCGGAGATATTTTTGCATCGTCAAACAATTCTCAAAGGATGATGAAGAAGTGGACGATTGTTTGTTCCTTCGCAAGCTTCGGTGACCCGCGGACAGCGAGTGTTAAGCAAAGAACGCATTGACCTTCCTGATCGTCATAAATGCGCAAAGCTAAGCTGCCAAGCTGTGTATTATACACCCTTTCGAGCTGGTCTCTGGCTGTAGCCTCCCTAGAATGTCCTGCGACAAGCCGGGCTCCGCGAACACCGAAAAGACATCGACATCAAACGATTTTGACTGATGACAGCAAGGAGCCTGTGTTGATCTCTAGAACATAACATCGTGGCTCCTGCTAGACTTTCGCAATGCAGTTTCACAGGCACAACTCAAAATCTCCAGAATGTCAGATAACGGAAAGGCGTCCTCAGTCGCTAGCTCGGAAGGCGAAACAGCAAAAACACAAGGATGGTCGGCGTATTTTGTAAGTCTGGTCATGTTTGCCGATGTACATCAGCTTATGTTGTGTAGCGTATGTTCACATATGCCGACCGACTCGGTATCATCTTGTACGCAGTTGGCATCCTTTGCATGATTGTATCAGGAACCGCCCTACCTCTCTTAGACTTGATCTTTGGCCAATTCGTCAACACCTTCAATGATTTCGCCCAAGGAAACATCAGTGTTGGACACTTTCGCTCTGAGATTGCACGAGCCAGGTACGGATACCAGTTGGTCGATCAATGAGAAATAATGCTAACCTCTTTCTTAAGTCTATACCTTGTCTACCTCGCAATAGCGAAACTGGTTGTGTTCTATGTTGGAACAGTCACCATCTCGTTCGCTGCCATGCGGACTGTGCGAGCCCTACGAATCGACTGCATCGATAAGACATTGAGGCAAGAGATCGCCTTCTTTGACAGTGGCAACACCGGAGCTACTGCCGTCAAAGTGACCACGAACGCCAACCTTGTGCAGCAGGGCATTGCTGAGAAGTTTGGATTAATAGTTCAGGCCATCAGTGCGCTGGTCACAGCATTCATCGTTGCTCTGGCCGTACAATGGAAGCTTGCGCTCATCACAATCTGCATTCTACCAGCCATCGTCATCACAACTGGCATTGGTGTTGCAATTGATGCCTCTCAGGAAAACAAGTGCATGCAACTATACGGAAAGGCCGGTGAACTCGCCACGGAAGTGTTCTCCAGCATCCGCGTCGTCCACGCTTACTGGTCTCAACCTCGAATGATTGAGAGACACAATCAGATTCTGGATGATGCTAAAAAGCAAGGTATGCGCAAGTCACTCAACTGGGGAGTGCTCTACTGCAACGAGTTCTTCTTTGTGTTCGCCGGCTATGGCCTCGCCTTCTGGCAAGGGATTCACATGTATGCTAGAGGCGAGATTGAAGCTCCTGGCAAGATTATAACGTACGTTGTATACTCGACCTTGACGTCTTTGGAAATAACTGCTGACGTGACTCAGAGTAATCTTCGCTGTCCTTGTCGCCGCACAATCTGTCACTCAAGTGGCTCCTCAGATGCAGGTTATTGCTAAGAGTGCCTCGAGTGCCGAGGAACTGCTTGAGGTGATTGAACGGAAGTCTCTCCTTGATCCCCTCGAGAAGAAGGGAGAGCGTCCTTCAACTGTCGATGGAGAGATCGAGCTGAATGGCATTAACTTCTCCTACCCCTCAAGACCAGACGTCCGAGTCCTTTACAATTTCTCATTGAAGGTTCCTGCAAAGAGTACGATTGCTTTGGTCGGTGCATCCGGTTCCGGAAAATCAACCATCGTTGGCTTGATGGAGCGTTGGTACGAGGCGGAGTCTGGAACAATCAAGATCGATGGACGAGATGTTCGCGATCTTGACGTCCAATGGCTCCGTACTCAGGTCAGGTTCGTCCAACAAGAGCCAGTACTATTCAACACTACCATCTACCAGAACGTCCGACTTGGTCTTGTTGGCGCAGCAGATTTACCCGAGGAAGAGGTCGAGACTAGAGTTGTTGAAGCCTGTCGTGATGCAAATGCAGACGATTTCATCAGAAACCTTCCAGATGGATACCAGACTGTTGTCGGCGAGCGAGCCGGTATGCTTTCAGGCGGACAGAAACAGCGAATCGCAATTGCCCGAAGTATCATCTCGAACCCCAAAATTCTTCTGCTGGACGAAGCCACAAGTGCTCTCGACCCTGAGGCTGAACACCAAGTACAGAGCGCACTCGATCGCCTGCAAGGATCAAGGACGACTGTTGTCATTGCACACAAGCTTTCCACCGTCAAGAATGCCGACAGGATTGTGGTACTCGACAAGGGTGTCATTCGGGAGCAAGGAACCCATGCAGAACTCCTAGAACAACAAGGTGCCTACTACCGTCTCGTGATGGCTCAAGATCTTGGAAACGACGACGAGACTTCTGATAACAAAGACGCCGTTTCCACAGAATTTGGTGCTCAACGTGTCTTGTCACGCAAGGAGTCGGCTGGTGTTGGTCAGGAGATTGATAGATCCCAGGATGAACGCTCACACACGCTCAATTACAGCTTGTTGAAGTGTTTCGCCATCTTCGTCAAAGAGCGCCGGGACTGCTGGCTGAATCTGCTCATCATCGGTATTGCTTGTGTGGTTGGAGGTCTAACCTATCCCGCCATCGCAATTCTCATCAGCAGACTTATCACCACATTCCAGCTGCAAGGCTCAGAGCTGACCGATCGAGGAAATTTCTACGCGTTGATGTTGTTCATCGTGGCCATCATCAACGGCGTTTTGTACTTTGTCGCTGGTTATGTCTCGAATGTCGTCTGCCAGGTCATCTCGAGAGCCTATCGTGAAGACATGTTCAAGAATATTATCTACCAAGACATGGAGTACTTCGACCTACCAGAGAATGGTACTGGAGCAATCGTGTCTCGTCTATCTCAAGCACCTGCGAACTTGCTCGAGTTCATCGGTCTCAACGCTGCGCTTCTCTTCATCGTCCTGATCATGCTGGTATCCTCATCCGTAACTGCAATTGTCTTCGGCTGGAAGCTGGCACTTGTGGCTATCTTCACGATTATGGTGCCTGTTGTCGGCATGGGATATGGCCGTCTAAGAATGGAAGTGAGGCTTGAAGAAAAGACCGAGAGACTGTTTTCTGATAGTGCAGCTACCGCGAGCGAGGCAGTCTCAGCCATCCGAACAGTTGCTTCCCTTGCACTGGAACAGCACATCATCGACCAATACCAGGCACAACTCAGAAACATTACCAAGAAGTCGAGCAAGATGATCCTCACTGCCAACATGTTCTTTGCTGTGGCTCAAGCCATCGAATTCGCTGCTATGGCGTTGGCTCTGTGGTACGGTGCTCGATTGATGTCGTATGGTGAATACAGCACGACACAGTTCTTCACCGTGTTCATCGCAGTCGTCTTTGCTGCCGAAGGTTCAGTCCAGATGATCGCGTACAGCACTAGTCTGAGCAAGGCTCGTGCTGGCGCCAACGAGATACTCTGGCTTCGTTCTCAAAATCCTCGTATTGGTATGCATGACCAGTGTTTTCAGCCGTCTGAGAACGAGAAGGACCGGAAGGACTCTGCCACATTCGAGCTAGAAAAGGTCGAGTTTGCTTACAGCACTCGCCCAAATAACACAATCATAAAAGGCTTGAACATTGAAATCAGTCAGGGCGAGTTTGTGGCATTCGTTGGAGCTTCAGGCTGTGGCAAAAGCACCGTGATCTCGCTACTTGAGCGATTTTACGAGCCATCTGCTGGAAGAATCAAGCACCACAGCAAAGAGCTCAGCTCTTACTGTCCTCGAAAGTATAGAGATAGCATTGCATACGTGCAACAGGAGCCAAGTCTTTTCAACACGAGCGTGCGCGACAACATTCTTCTGGGATCGGTCGACACAGCTACAGAAGCCGAGGTCGAAGCTGCCTGTCGTCAAGCAAATATCTGGGACTTTGTCACATCTCTTCCTGAAGGATTAGAAACAGGATGCGGAGCAGGAGGTACGCGACTGTCAGGAGGTCAACGCCAGCGCGTGTCGATCGCCAGAGCACTCATCCGCCAACCACAAGTCTTGCTGCTCGATGAAGCAACGTCAGCACTGGATACCGAGTCTGAGAAGCTGGTACAAGCAGCTATTGCTCAGGCTTCTACTGGTCGTACCACGATTGCGATCGCCCATCGTCTTTCGACAATCAAGGATGCAGACAAGATCTTTGTGTTGAATCAAGGCAATGTGGTAGAACAGGGTACTCACATTGAACTGATCAAAAAACAAGGTGTATACTATCGCCTTTGTCAGTCGCAGTCACTTTGAATGGACTGATAGAACTATTCCTCTATAGATTAATGATTAGACATCTCTCTTGCTCCATGTCCTCGCTCCAGAAGAATTCTTTGTATCTTGACAGCTACAATTTGACTCCGCAGGATCCATGAGATACATGCACGCTTGATAATCACTTGCAGCAAATCCATCTCACATTTATAATGATGCTTGTCCTCGGAAGTTATATCGTTCCGCAGCCGTAGGGATAAATGTATAACTCCGGTTAAATCCATTGATGACGAAGTACCCCACCCGCCAAAAGATCACGGCATATCACGAAACATGACCTTCATAAGAAGCTGACCAGACTTGTCTATTCGAAATCTTCACACATTTGAATCATTCACGACACAGCAAATCATGGCAAGCTACACCAACGGCGAAAGTAATCACGGCGACAGCAAGGGTATCCAACCCAAGATCACCCTCTACACCAACCACCTCTGCCCTTTCGCCCACCGCGCCCACATTACTCTGGAAGAGCTAGGCTTGGACTTTGACGAAGTAATCATCGACCTCGACAAGCCCCGCGAACAATGGTACCTTGACATCAACCCTCGCGGTCTCGTGCCATCGATCAAATACACAGTCCCCGGCCTCTACGACGAGGAAATCATCACCGAGTCCAGCATCGTCGCACAATTCCTCGCCGACGCTCGTCCTTCGCATTTGCTGCCTAGCAGTCTTCACGACCCTTTCTCCCCGCTTTTTAGAGCCAGATTGGCTTTCTTCGTGGACACGTGGAACACAAAGGTGCAGGGAAACTTGTATCCTATGATGAAGGCTGAGGGTGAGGAGAAGGAGAAGCTGGCCAACGAGACTGTGGCTGCTATTGAGAAGGAGATTGAGCCTTTGCTGGCCAATGCTGGTCCCTTCTTTGGTGGAAAGGATAAGCCTACGCTTGCTGAGGTGTGTTTTACTGTCGACCGCATCGATGATTATAGTACTGACTTGAGGTATAGGCTATCATCGCTCCCTTCCTGATCCGCTTCTTCGCTTTCTCCAAGGAGGGTAACCTTTTGCCTTCGTCGCTTAAGAAGTCTATCGAGGCTCTGCCTAACACTGGCAAGTGGGCAAAGGCTGTTGTCGAGCTTCCCAGCGCTCTCACCATCTGGAATGAGGAGGATGTCGTCAAGAGAACATCTGCCCGTGTGGCCAAGATGAAGGAGGCTTCCAAGTAAGCGTCGGCGAAATCAGCGTAAAAGAGGAGGAAAGCTGAGAGCGAGCAGACTGTAAAGACTCAACATGAATGACATGCAGAAACGGCAGTTTGACATTTTCAATGCAACAGAACATGATCCTTTACCAAGATTGAGAGTTGCAACAGTATTGTGAACTAATCTTCGTGTTTTCGATATGGCCTGACCTTCCAATTACATCAACCGGTTGTTCAAATTGGCAGCCAATGAGCCGCAGCGTGTATGCGCCCACTCGAGTTGTGCGCCAATCTCGACTCTCCGGGATATGTATCTTGCCGACATGGACCAACACGAGTAGTTCTGCTTAAGACGTCTATGCCTCCACAGCTTGCTTGATGCAATGCACTTTTCTCATCGCATACATATTGACTAACCATGGCTTCCTGGAACCCGCTCCCAAATTCGGCCCATGAATTTTGCTCTCATCTTGCTGCTCTTGTGGTCGTCGCTGGTATCTCTCACGCGATGAACACCCCTGACACGGTGGTCGGATGGCTGTCTATTGTCGTCACTACGGTCGGTTTGACTACTTTGATCTCTCGAGCCACTGTTGTAACGGATATGCTGGATCCTTTCCGCGACACTCGTAGCATGTTGTACTTGGGCGTATGGTCCCGACGCCAATCACAGTTTCCATTCTACAAGATTGTCAAGCCTCCGCCACTTGGACCCGTGTTGGCTGCACATCATGAAGGTGGATTTTGTAGCCTCGAAACTGTTCATCTATCGCGTGTTCCGCAGGGTCAAGCTGGCTTGGCTGGGTGGACTATATACTGTCTGTTGTTCATCAAGAAGCGATCAAGACATCCAGAATCTCATCTGTGGATAGCGAGCTTGAGAGCGATATCGTCCGGCCAGGAAAGGGGGTGGAGCTCAAAGACCTTGCATCTGGAAATTGGAGTAATCTCAAGACAACACCTCTCATACGTAGAGGGACTTCTGCCTGCATCACTTTGATCAGAGCAACTCTCATGACCATGTTGGCTCTGACGAATGCTCGACCAGTCTATCACCACAGCGATGCTGCAGGTCACCGTGTCGCATACAGCTGCTATTTTGGCCAATGGCGTATCGATTGGCCTTTAGGCGGGCCTGCCATGATCCACTTTGAAGCCCACGGTTCACACTCGGCAGGAACGGATGTGTATCCCCCTTCGTTTGAGCGGCGAGTAGCACCGTGTATGAAGTTGATGGCCGGCATCGTCTCCAGTGAATCAAACCCAACCTTCAAAATTGCCTTCTCTGGTCGCAAACGTCCAGGCCGTTACATTCTAAGGTTCGTTCCAAAAGGATTTCCTGGAGCTCACAGTGGACGTCATCTGTACAACATGCTAGGAGGCAGGGTGTACGAAGTCGACTGGCTCAGAGCCGACCTCCTACAACCTCACGACCCAGATCCCCAAGATGCACTCAAACTCATCCTCGACAGCACAGAAACAGACAAGAAAGTCGAAATGTTTGTGGGAAAGGAGGAGCAGAAAGTGCTTGCTCAAGCTCTGGACTTTTTTCCATGGTCATCTCTTTCTTACAGCATACATCGTGGTTTGCGAGATATCCTGGTCGCGTTCAGCAAATCTCGTATGAACCGCCATCGAGCCGAGTTGGCCAATATACTGCACAATGCTGTAAAGCAACATACGACTGAGCTGGAAGCCAAGGGGTGGGAGTCTAAGTTTGTCTCTGATTACATGGCAGACATGGCGGCTGCAGCAGTCAGTGCTGATAAGGGAGATTCTGGCGACTCTGTGAGAGTGGTTACTGATATTGCAATGTGTATTGCCCAGACCAGCGATGCGAAGAAGTTGGATGTGACTGAGTTTTGGACTTCAGAGAGGGAGATTTTGGGCACGATGGATGTTGTTGCTTTGGTGAAGTGCTTTATTCTGGAGTGGAGCACTGATTTTGACTATCAGATGTATCATGACCTGCCGTTAACGATGGAGTTTGCTTAGCATATGAGTATTATATAATTTTGATATGGTCGTGAAGAAATTGTATGCAAGTTGTGATTCCCTTTTCTGAGCCATGTTGACAGTGGCTTTGAGGCGAGGATTTCTTGGTAAAGTCGGAGTTGTGTCCCCAGTGAGTGAGCAGAGACAGCCTGCTATAGACGGACTATTCGACCAATTTCAATACCATAATTCAGTTTGACAGCCCAGTATGCACACTCATAAATGTAAAAGTATTCTGCACTTCTTGCATTGCTCATGAGTTTTGTATTTCTTTGATCAGAAGAGCATTCAACGAGTGAAGCAAGCTGACAGTTTCGGTTATTTTGTGGCGGCTTGGCGTTGTGCCCCGAGCGCATTCCCACAGTTTGCAAATTCCTCGAACCGCTTGAAGATTGATTTCTCTTTTGATTTCGTGCGCGCTTCGATACTAACAATCCCAGCAATCCAACACCGTCAAAGTACGTCGAACCGAAATTCTGCATCAATCGTGATTGCAAACGTCCTGGAAAGAGTCGGCACAGTTGCTGACAGACACGACAGATGGGCGCCCTCAAATACGTCGAAGAGCTCCAGAAGAAGAAGCAGTCTGATGTCCTGCGCTTCCTTCTCCGTGTTCGCTGCTGGGAGGTACGCGCTACATGAGATTGATGCTACTCGTTGAACTTTGCTGAGAGTACATCAATATAGCTCCGCCAGTTGAACGTCATCCACCGCGCCTCGCGCCCTTCGCGCCCCGACAAGGCCCGTCGTCTTGGATACAAGGCCAAGCAGGGATACGTTATCTACCGTGTCCGTGTCCGCCGCGGTGGTCGCAAGCGCCCCGTGCCCAAGGGTGCCACCTACGGTACGATCGAAGTTTCTGCAATGCGAAAAAAGTCAACACTTTCTGATATTTCCCTACAGGCAAGCCCACCAACCAGGGTGTTAACCAGCTCAAGTTCCAGCGCTCTCTCCGTTCCGTCGCCGAGGAGCGTGTCGGCCGCCGCTGCGCCAACTTGCGCGTCCTGAACTCGTACTGGATCAACCAGGACTCGACCTACAAGTACTTCGAGATCATCCTCGTCGACCCCCAGCACAAGGCCATCCGCAAGGATGCTCGCATCAACTGGATCGTCAACCCCGTCCACAAGCACCGCGAACTCCGTGGCTTGACCTCCACCGGCAAGCACAACCGTGGCATCAACAAGGGTCACCGTTACAACAACACCTCTGCCGGTCGCAGAAAGACCTGGAAGAGACAGAACACCCTGTCTCTCTGGCGCTACCGATAAACGTCTCGCCCATCTGGGTGTTGACGTGGTGGTTGTTAAAGGGGTTCTGGGCAAGGGTCTTTGTTTCATGTCGTCAAGATATTGGGACGAGGGCATCCACAAAATTTCTGGGATTAGCGGGCATTATCATGAACTAGCCAAATTGTTGTCATTCAAAATCACAACACTACCCGCTCACTTCCTTTTGTTCGAATGTGTATTGTGAATCGTGACATGTTTCGAGAGCCAAGATATCAAAATGCGAAGGCTTACGACGCCCGAAAGTTGTAGGTGGGGACGACAAGGAAACGGACGGGATTTGTCGCAGTTTTCAGCTGTACTTTTTCCGGACAAGAGGGAACAAGTGGATTGGACTTGTCAGTCGCGGCTGCCAGAATCATAGATTAGGTTCGGCAACGGGACTTGTAGGCAACCCCAGAAATAGACAGTGGTGAGTCTAGTGAGTCTAGTGACGGGCCTCGAGGGTCAGGGATTCAATGTCAGGGAGTGGTTCATTCGCATGGTGCAATAGTGGTGAACACGAGCTCAACCGCTCGGTGCTTCGTATTTACACCTTTCAGATAATCTTTCCTCTTTCGAACTGTGTCCAGGACATGACTGTCGTTGATTCTGTCGGTACGCCCAGCGACCGTTCCTGCTGCTGTTCGTTCGTGTCAACAAGATACCCCTCCACCCTCGCCTTCAGCCATCTCGAGCCAGGAGCCACTTGAAGCCTCAGGGGAAACCATGTCTCTGTGGCCGCCGCGATTCACATCCTTAACTTCGAGTTCTTCGGGAAGCACGAACCGTCCCTCGCCTACTTCTCCTCCGCGCCTCACTCGCGACCAGCAACAGCCACCGTTGTCTCCTCGAGGCGGTCAATCCTCGAGTCCACGTCAGCAACCACACACGCGCGCCGTTAGCCACCCGCTGCCTAGGATCTTTGGAAAGAAGAAGAGTGCCCCTGTCTTGCGAGACGTTCCTCTTGATGAATCCTTGGTACCTGTCCTGGATGCTGGCCCGTCCGGAGTACCCAAGTCGGATAAGCCGATTGGCGGTCGCAAGAGGGATGAAGAATTGACAACACGTCAATGCATGTGCTGCGACAACACCGTACGCTTTCCTCGTGATCTCAAGGTCTTTCGTTGCACGAATTGCTTGACCATCAACGACCTCGAACCCTACGTCAAGGAGACTCGAGACCCCAAGCCTTCAACATATCCGAACCAGCAGCCTGGGCCGCGCCGTGAGTCTCGAACTACTGCATCAGCAAGTCATCACCAATAGCTAATAACCGTACAGCAATCCTTCCGCTATCCGTTGAACGCAGCCGAGCCATCATTGATCGCTGTCTAATCACATACCTTGAAGCACGATGCCGGAGAGGAGATGCGCCAACGTCTCCAGGTCCATCAGTCCTCCAAGATCCCTTCGTTCGCCGTGATCCAACGACAGACCATGCGACCCTCCAACCATCGCCACGCTTCGCGCAATCACCGACTGAGACGCCAGAAACTGCTTCTGCCACCCTGAAGTCACAGGACGACTTTCAATATTTCGCATATTCAAATTCCCTTTCGCCGAACAAAAGCCCTTCACGTCCGAAGACTGCTGGCTCGGCATACACAGCTCCCCATGAGCCTCCAGTACCGCCAATGCCACCTCTGCCACCGATTAGAAGACCGCCTCCACCTCCTGGATCCCACTCTTCGCCCCTTCCGATGCGTCCTGGTCCGCCTAATTCGAATGACCGAAATATCTCACGTTACGATCGCGTCAAAGTTATATTTAAGCCTCTGGAGGACTACATGTTGAGCAGTTTCGGTGACTACAATTGTCTAAATACTTCTTTCAGCACTGTACATCAGCATGTTGCTGTTCGCAGACAAAGCGAGAGTGCCATCAAAACTCCCCCTTCTGAACCTGTCGAAGGTGTCAACCAAAGTCCGATCGATTTGTTCTCTCAAATGGATGCAAAAACGTTACTACTTGGTGATTTTGCTGAGAACGGAGACTGGTGGACAGGTCGCGTGACTCGCAACCGCTCCGACAAATCTGACAAACGCGGCCATCATGGCTCAGAAGGTAGACGACTGACCACCTCCCGATCTCCTCATATCGATTGGGATCAGCTTACGCACTGGTACGATTTTATTCACGCTGCTGGGCTTAGATGGCGCGACAGAGTTGCAAACCTGAGGAACGTCGACCGTGAGAAGGTGGACGAGCATATCCGCGGCCCTGCCAATGCTAAGGAGATTGACGAGGATATTGCGGAAGCTCGACTACACGCTGAACGCGCACTGCTGAAGATTACTGAAAATATCCTCAAGCGGCCCACCCGACCTCTGATAGAGCCAGACCACATACGCTTTTTGCTTGTCATTCTGGCCAACCCCTCGTTGTATCCATCGAACCGAACTCCAGGAAACCGACCACCCATGCCTCGTACTCCTTCCGGGCTCAAGAGCTCAACATTGGCGCCACCGTCCGCGTCAAGAATGATTTCTCCACAAAAGTCGCCAGGTACACCTATCGGTAACGAACCAGGGCAGCATGCTGGTATTCTCAAGCGCATCTTTGGATTGATTGCAAACTCTTCCGAGAATTGTCACCGTTGTCTTACCAACTGGTTTAGTAGGATGCCCGAGCAACAGTTCATCAAGATGGTCGATTTGGTAGCGAGATTTGTCACGTATCGTCTTTCACGCCGTAAGAGTAGGCCTCGTAGTGTGACGCCTCAAGACGGCGGTCTCATTCCTGATCTGTCAGGATCTGCAAGAAACACTTTCGCTCAGCTTCAATCAGCAACTGGATTGAGTGGTAGCGGCAGTGGAGCTGGAAGAAACAAGATGCCTCAAATGGAGACAATTAGTGTGGTCGACTACAGTGAAGACTGGCAGCTGAGGGCCGCCGCCAAAATTATGGCAATGTTGTTTGCTGCAAATAACACATGGCAGACCAAGAAAGGAGGCCTCACCCCTGCTCAGACAAGCATCTCCACACTATCTCGACCTCGCACAAAGATGCATGGACAGTTGCTTCCCACATCCGACTTCTACAACACTCTGCTCGATTACAATGATCTGGTCGCCGACTTCAAGGCTTGGGAATCGAAGAAGGCGAAGTTCACATTCTGTCAATATCCGTTGTTCCTTTCGATGGGCGCAAAGATCCGTATCATGGAATACGACGCTCGTCGACAGATGGAAATCATGGCTCGCGAGGCCTACTTTGATTCCGTTACAACGCGCAGATCAATTGATGGATATTTCCATCTGCGTGTCAGACGCGAATGCATGGTCGACGACAGTCTAAAGCAGATCAGTGGTGCCGTAGGGTCAGGTCCAGAAGAGTTGAAGAAGGGCCTCAAGGTTCACTTCACAGATGAAGAGGGTGTTGATGCAGGTGGCTTGAGGAAGGAGTGGTTCTTGACAGTCGTCAGAGACATCTTCGATCCTAACCATGGTAAGATATAACTGCAGCAACCTCGGTTCTGGCGAATTGAGACTAACATTCATCACAGGCATGTTCCTCTATGATGACGACTCAGGCTTCTGCTATTTCAACCCATCTTCTTTCGAGACGAGCGATCAGTACTACCTTGTAGGCGCTCTTCTTGGACTCGCAATCTACAATTCCACTATCCTCGATGTGGCTCTCCCACCTTTCGCTTTCCGCAAGCTACTTGCATCGGCCCCTCCTTCGGCTCAAAATCCTGCCTTACCTTCGAGTAGCAGAACGCAAGTCACCTATACTCTCGAAGACCTGGCCGAGTGGCGACCTGTGCTTGCAAAGGGCTTACGAGACCTTCTTGAATACGACGGAGATGTTGAGGCGACATACTGCCGAGACTTTGTCGCAAGTGTTGAGCGATATGGTGTTGCGACTGACACTCCTCTGATTCCTGGCGGTGAAGCGATACCAGTCACCAATGAGAACAGACGCGAGTATGTCGACGCTTATGTCCGCTATTTGCTGGACACATCCGTGGCCAGGCAATTTGAGCCCTTCAAGCGTGGCTTCTTCACTGTCTGCGCTGGCAACGCGCTCTCTTTATTCCGTGCAGAGGAAATCGAACTCATGGTCCGCGGTTCCGACGAAGCCCTAGACGTCGACTCCTTGAAAGCAGTCGCCGTGTACGAGAATTGGCGTGAAGCATCCCCACCTCACAAACCACTACCCAACCCAGCCGACCAAGTCCCAGTAATCTCATGGTTCTGGGAATGTTTCCGCAGCGCCACACCAGAAGCACAACGCAAACTCCTCGGCTTCATTACAGGCTCCGACCGTATCCCTGCCGTTGGCGCCACAAACCTGATCTTACGTATTGTCTGTGGCGGTGATGGAACAGCTGGACAAGGAGAAGCTGGTGGTAAAGAGAAAGAGAGATTCCCTATTGCGCGCACTTGTTTCAACATGCTTGTGCTTTGGGGGTATGAGAGTAAGGCGAAACTGGAAGAGAAGCTTTGGAGGGCCGTGGCTGAGAGTGAAGGGTTTGGATTGAAGTGATTGTTTGATAGCCATGGCGATGGTGATGGTGATGGTAATGGTGCAGGGGAGCTTCTGGTAGTTCTATTATCCTTCTGACCTGTTGTATTCATCTACGTCTTCTTTCCTACAATACTTCAGAGACTTCTTTTACCAACATCACTGCATCTCTGTGATATTCTTGTGGTCTCCTGCAGTATCGTCATTTGCCTGGAGGGATAGTTTCCACTCCATTCCAACATCCTCATCTCCCCATTCCTTTTCCGCATCATCATCATCATCTAACATCCAATTTCGCTTTGGAGTTCGATGGTTGCAGTCGCTGTCTCATACCTAATACAGTAGCGGTTGATGACAAAAGATGGCTGGGCCTGGCTAAAAAGGTGAGGATCTTATCAAATGTTCCTTACCACTTGCTCGTCTCTCCCTGACACTCTTAGGTAGCGAATCTAAAAGTGGGATGGTCATCACCAAGATTATCCACATCTTCCCCTTGCAATCTCCAATCCCTTTCTCCCCCATCCCTCTTCCTGTTCTCCCACATGACACCCAAAAACAACACAACACACCCTGCACCACAGATCCACAAAAAGCCCAACCCAACCCCATACCCAGTTCTATACAACGGAGCCTCCTCGGTGAAGAAAACATTACTCGCGACTATTCCGCCCAGATTTCCAAATCCCACAGTCATGGCTGCGGAGATGGAGCGCTTGTAATGTCCACTCATGCAATTCTGCACCCAAGCCAGCACGATGGGCTGGGTGATGTACCCACCAGGTACGACGAGAAATAATGCGAAATACTTGACTCCGACTGATAAACCTTCTTGAGCGAGTAAAATCACATATCCCACCGACGCGACCACGAGACCGAAAATGCAAAAGCCGAAACGATGGCGGAGGCGGTCGGTGAGGTAGGCGGCGGCGATGGAGCAGATGGCAGCGACGATGAAGATGGGGATGCTGCGGATTTGGGCGGAGGCGGATGTGTAGCCCAACTCGCGGATTATGGTGGGGACGAAGAAGGAGCCGGAGTAGCCTGTGTTTACTATTCCCATGTACATGATGACACCGGTGTAGATTTTCCAATCGGAGAAGATGCGTTTGGCTTATTCTTGATCAGCAAAAACACTATAGAATAGGAGGAGGAGAGCAAGATTGGAAAAGAAAAAGGGGGAGAACGGAAGGGAAAACGCACTGGCTGCTTTGTCTAGTCTGTTCATTATTGCTTCTCCAGAGTCGGTTTGGAGTCGGGATGTCAGCATCGTTCGTTCTTGTTCGGTGAGGAAGTTTGCGGTTTCGGGCCAGTCGCAGACCCAGAATCTGGCTATTATGCCGACGATTACTGTCAAGAGGCCTTCGATGATGAAGATCCTAGATATGCAGTGTCAGTGTCTGATGTGTCGTAGAGTTTTGGACGGTATAGTCTTACCATCGCCAGCCTGAGTATCCACCTATTCCGTCCATCTTTGCCAGTGCATAGGCGAGAAGCTAATGAACTGTGTCAGTTTTCGAAGTCGAGACTGATCATGGATGATTGACTTACGCCTCCGAAGCCACCAGCAAGGATACTGGCTGAGAAGAATAGAGAAAGTCGCCATTGTAGTTCGTAACGCTGATAATACATGCTGATCAGATAGACGCAGCCACTGCGATACAACATTAGTTAGTCCAATTCCTCTTGTGAAGGAAAAAGTGCCAATCAGACATAGGGCAAACTTACGGAAACAGTCCAGCTTCGAAGATGCCGACCAAGACCCTCATAGCCACGAGTCCTTCGAAACTCTTGACCAAGCCTTGTCCAATGGTCGCGATGCCTGGCATGGTCAGCAGATACTCCAGGAGAGTGAAGAGTAGATGCCATTCACCCCAAAGAACCATAATACAACTCAACCACAAACTCGGCGATATCCTCTTCAACACAACATTCGACGGCACCTCTAGAAGTATATACTGTTTTTTCAGTCTTGTCAGCATATCCTTCCTCCAACTACTGCCAGCCCTCAAGACTCACCGGTATGAAAAACACAAACAAAGCAATGTTGTAATCGTGTCCTCCCATCTTCAATTCAGCAGTCATACCCTGAATCTTTGCATTACCTATATTCGTGCGGTCCAAGAAAGCCAGAAGAAAGAGAACAGTCAATGGCGGCAAGATCCTCAGATCGACTTTTCTAAGCAATTTCTTTTCAGCTATTGGATCGATAAGAGGGCGATTCACATCAGGTGCAATTTCCAATTGCTCAATTGACTGTTTCTTGACAGAATCCATGATTTGAGGAAAAGGATGAATTGTTGGAAAGCGGGGATGAGTGGGCTCTCTTGCGGAAACGCAATGGGCATTACATGGGATGTTTATATGTAGGCAAGGGAAAGAAAGTCCTTGGTATGTACCTTTGTACTACTTTCTATACCGAGGGTATAGAGTTGTGGGGGATCGACGGGAAGCAGAGTGCGGAAGGATGCCCGCATGTCTTGGTCGAGGTATCGGAACTGTTCCTTTGTCTGAAAGGATCCATCCATCAGATACAAGAGGGGGGAAGAGACTAGCTGCTAGAGCTGCATCCGACTTTCTCAAGGACAGGTGCTTGCCGCCATCTCCTAGGTTCGGGAATCTTGTACGTGGAGCATTGAAGCTGTAGAGACGAGACTGGAGTGATCGATCACGAAGATGATCTTACTAAGGTGCTTTTGCTAGACACTGCTCTAGCACGAAGACTCTCGTGCACTTCAACTCCGAGAGTAACAGACGAGTGACAACATATCCAGACAAAAGGTCATCGAGATGTGGGACCAGCTTTGTCGGAGGAGGTTGGGAGGCTAGTGCAAACAGGGTGACACCTTTAACAAAACTTGCAAACCTTTTTTTTGACGATAAGTCGACAACGACGATATCAGTAACACGTAGTTGACTTCTGGTGGAATTTAGCTGGCTGTTAGAGTTGGACTGATAGGCCTAGAAGTTGAGAAGTGTTATCGTGGGCGCTGTAAAGCATTTTCAAGAGCTCAGAATTGAAATTCTGACGGCCATCACTGAATTGCATGTAGCTTGATGATTGTCTTCAACGGAGCTCCGGCCGACACTAACAAGTACATAGACAGTGACAACTTGCGGAAGCCAACGGACATAAAGTGTAGGCTTCCGAGGGGAAGTGTGGGCATAACGAGATTATGAGGTCGGGCAAGTCGCATGGAAACACTCGCATGTTAGATGAAGCACAGACACTCGGCCTTCAATGGCACCAACTCAGCAACTGTATATAGTTAGGCAAGATATCCCACGTTAGACAGGAACACATGGTTGAAAGTAGCGTAAGAACATAAGTGAATTTGTTCAATAGTAAGATGAATTGGTATTTTCAAAACGCTCTCGCTAAAAATGGACATAAGAAAACTTTTTGTATAGAGTAGCTCTCTTCCTTTCCTCTTTTGTGAGGATAGAGATGCTGCTTCCAACTGGATCACCCATCATCCCTGCCATGCGCTGTACATGTCTCGGCACGTTTCGCCCCTAAGTTTCTTTCGGTCGTCGAATGCTTCTTCTATGTCGAGAAGCTGCAAGTTGGGTATCTAAAGTTGGGCCGGAAATGGTCCCAGGTATTCTTTTTGTTGTTGTTTCGTAACGAGGTGATGCGTTTACTTGATCTCAACACACTTGACGTCGAAGATCAAGGTCGAGTTCTTGGGGATGCCGGGGAGGGATTGCGAGCCGTAGGCGTGGTGGGCAGGGACGGTAACACGTCTCTCACCACCAACCTGCATGCCGGCAATACCGATGTCCCAGCCCTTGATGACCTCACCGGTACCGAGCTTGAAGCTGAAAGGCTTGCCCTTCTTGTTGGAGTCGAAGACCTTGCCGTTCTGGAGCTTGCCGATGTAGCGCATACCGATGCGGTCACCCTTCTTTGCGGCGGGGCCGGAGCCGGTCTTCTTGTCGTCGATGGTAACGCCGTTGACGGTCTTGACGGTGGGAGCAGCCTTGGACTTCTCAGCAGGCTTTGCGGCAGCGGGGGAGCTCGAGCCGGTGGGACCCAGCTCGAGGTTCTTTGCGAACTGTACCTTCTTGTCTGACTTTGCGGATGCAGGAGTCTCAACCTTCTTAGCGACCTCGTCGGCGGGGACGGCCTTGCCTTCGTTGGTCTTGACCTTCTTTGCGTTCTTCTTCTCGGCGGGCTTGGCCTTGGAGATCAGGTCGTCGAGAGACTCGGCCTCCTCGTCGGCGGCGCGCTTGTTCTTGCCCTTCTTGTCGGCCTTCTTGTCAGCCTTGGCGGGAACGAGAGCGGGAGCCTCCTCCTCATCAACCTCGGTGATGCGGGGGTTCTCCATGTCGTCGAGCTCGTCCTCGGAGTCCTCGTCACCGTAAAGCTCATCCTCATCGGGGGAGAGGTCGTACTCGTCCTCGTCATCCTCATCCTCGGAGTCGTACTCGCCCTCGGGGCCGTGGGTGTGGTCGGGCTCGACGTAGTTACCGGTAAGGTAAACATCGTGGGTACCGGTGACCATGAACCAGACACGCTCGTCATCACCGACGGTGATGTCAAGAGTCTGCTGGTAGTGCTGTGGTGATATTGTCAGCGACGTGCAGGGTTAGTAAAATGGCAGGCATGGTAGCTTACGTTCTCGGGGTCGAGAGTGCAGAGAACGAACTCCTCAGGCTCGAACTCCTCGTCGTCCTCATCATCCTCATCGTCCTCGTCAGACTCCTCCTCGTCATCGGCCTGGACCTTGCCCTTGCCCTTGACCTTGGGCGAGTCAACATCCATGCTCTCAAGCTCGTCTCTCAGCTGCTTAGCGGCGGCAGCCTTGCGGGCCTTCTTAGACTTGGTGGGGTCGCTGGGACCGGCCTCCTCCTCAGACTCCTCATCGTCGGAGGCGAGCATCATGTCCATCTCCTCGGGGTCGAAGTCAGAGTCGTCCTCCTCGTCCATCTGGAGGGGAGCACGGATAATCTTGAGGGTAGCGCGGGGCTTCTTGCCCTTGGTGTCCTCGTCGAACTCAGGCTCAGCGCTGGGGTCGATGGCAGCCATGGTCAGGCGGAACTAGATGCGCGTAAGCATTGCTGTCTTGATAGCTGATGGTGTCTTTGGGAAAAAACTTACAGCAGCAGGAATGTCGCCGCTGGCAGCGACGGGCATACCGCCGGCGGGGACCTCGAGTCCGAAAACAGCCATAGGAAGAACACCCATTGTGATAGATTTGATATCGATTGATTGAAAAAAAGAAGGTGATGAGAGTGAATGCGAGAAGCTCCAGGCTCTTCAAGAAAAAAGTTAAGGTCAAGATCCAGCAAAGCTGCGCACGGACAGTCTTCCATGGCAACCGCGGCCGCCTGTCGTCAGTTTCGAAGCAGCTCGAAGCACATCTGTCTCAAACACACAGACAATGTAGATACATGGTTTCTTCACAATTCCAATGTCCTCCATCGAGTGCCGTATTCACTCGAAGGCCTGCCGATCTCCGTGTTACTTCTGCAAACTTGGGTTCTGTACATTTTTTATAGAGCTTGGCAACCCCGGACCCTGAGATCGCGGTGGCGCTTGCCTCGGCGGCGCGTGTTGGCCGCGTTCCACTTTGTTCTTTGTCTTCTGATATATCAATCGACAATGTGAATCTGGAGAGATTTTCGTCAATCATAGTCTGAATTCGAGCGTACAATGCAATTACAACACCAGTGAGATGCGGCATGAATTCTCGCCTCGAATCTAAGTCTGCGCAGACGCGCAAGCGCATCGAAAACCACACCTTCGAGGATGAAGCCGGCGATGAATATGATGCTTCCAAGTTTGGTGGCCACAGAGAATACATGCGCCGGAAAAGAATCAAACTACAGAACTTGGACTCTGAGATACGCGCTAAATCTGATAACCCTCCAATTTTCAAAGGCATCGTGGTTTATGTTAACGGCTACACCCAACCTTCCCTGAATGATTTGCATACCATGATCGTTGCCCATGGTGGCGGATTTGCACAATACCTGGACGGCAAGACCTTTGTAACCCACATCGTTGCTAGCAGTCTTACTCCCAAGAAGGCCGTTGAGTTTAAGCGTTACAGGATTGTGAAGCCTGCCTGGATTGTTGACAGTATTGCGGCTGCGAAATGTCTGCCATGGGACAACTATCGCGTGGTTGACGAAGGTGTTGGCCAGAAAGTGCTGGCTTTCAACAACGGTCAGATCGCGAGCCAGGTAAATCGACCCGCCAGAGGCTACAAGGATCAAAGTGAGAATAGCTGGTACAACACTCAGCTGAAAGGTTTCCAAGTTGATGGTCCTGTATCCTCGCCTAAGCCGTCTTTTCTTCAAGGCCCACCAGCATCCTCCAAACCTCCGACGCTCACCCCCGAGTACGATGACATTCATGATTCAGACTTCGAGGCATTGGAAGACGCCGATGATACTGCCATGGATATCTCAGAACCTCCTCTGGGACCACACAAACCTATCGACGATATCCCGCGGACACCACCACACACCTCTCCTACAGAAGAGAATGTTGTGGAGCCAGACTCTGTACCGCCTCATTCAACATCACCGTACGGGCAAGAAGCTCCTGATCCACGAAGTGCAAAGGAGTCACATACCTCTGGAAAAACTACCCCACAAAAGATCGCCGAGTTGACTGCGGAAGAACACAATGCTATGCTTCTTGCCGACCCACGTCTTCGTAAGTCGACAGTTGTCAACCCAGAGTTCCTCCAACAGTATTATCGAGAGTCGCGACTACACCACCTGTCAACTTGGAAAGCAGATTTGAAGTCGCAACTTCAGGCTCTCACTGCCGAGAAGTCCGCCTCGCAGAAAGCTCGTCAGAAACGTCCCACGGGTTATCGACGATATATCATGCATGTTGATTTCGACAGCTTTTTCGCTGCTGTGTCATTGAAGAAGTATCCTCAATACAAAGACAAGCCTTGTGTTGTTGCTCATGGCTCTGGTTCAGGCGGTGGCAATGGGTCCGAGATCGCCTCATGCAATTACCCTGCAAGAGAGTTCGGTGTGAAGAATGGAATGTGGATGAAAAGAGCTCAAGAACTGTGCCCTGATCTGAAGGTACTTCCTTACGACTTCCCAGCTTACGAAGAGTCAAGTCGACAATTTTACGCTGCTATCCTGGAAACAGGTGGTGTAGTGCAAAGCGTCAGTGTTGACGAAGCTCTTATTGACATCAGCGCTCAGTGCATAGCCGTTGGCGGCACTGACGGTGTTCAACGATATGAGGGAAGCAACTATCGTGAGCAGTCAGAGGCCGATCGTATTGGTCGAGATCTCCGGGACGAAGTACTGAAACGGACTGGCTGTAACGTCTCAGTTGGTATAGGAGCAAATATCCTACTTGCCAAGATTGCACTTCGAAAAGCGAAGCCCGCAGGACAATTCCAGCTCAAGCCAGAGGACGTCCTTGATTTCATCGGCACTCTCGAAGTTCAGAGTTTACCAGGTGTCGCCTATAGCATCGGAGGCAAGCTGGAAGAGATTGGCGTCAAGTATGTTAAAGACATTCGCGAACTTTCGAAAGAGAAATTGGTCAACACCCTTGGACCGAAGACCGGTGAGAAGATCTGGGAGTACAGTCGTGGCATTGACAAGGCCGAGGTTGGCGATCAAGTCGTCCGCAAGTCAGTGTCTGCCGACGTGAATTGGGGCGTACGCTTCGAGAACCAGGAGCAGGTTGACGAATTCATGACGAGCTTATGTGGAGAGCTACAGAAGCGGCTGATCAAGGAGAACGTCAAGGGCAAACAATTGACTGTCAAGGTCATGCGACGTTCTCCTGACGCCCCTCTTGATCCACCTAAACATCTTGGACACGGCAAATGCGATACGTACAACAAGAGTATACAACTAGGAGTTGCGACCAACGATAGCACTCTGATGACCAGAGAAGTTCTAGTAGTTATGCGCAGCTTTGGGTTTAGTCCAGGAGAACTTCGTGGAATAGGAATCCAGATGACCAAACTGGAACCACTCAGGGCTGGAACCGATGGCCGTGCCGATAGCAGTCAACCTCGTCTTCATTTCAAGCCAGCTCAAACAATAGCTCAAAACATACGACCGAAGCTGTTGGCTGAAACGGAAGCCGCCGAAGATCCAATCACTGACGACATCAAGACGCCAAAGAAGAATCGAGTTCGCGATATTGGTGACTCGAGCTATCTAGACAGCATCCTCAACAATCCATCCCCTAGCAAACGGCCCTTGAATCTACTTGGAACACAATTTGCCCTACCTACTCAAGTCGACCCAAAAGTACTTGCAGAACTGCCAGAAGAGATCCGAGCAAGACTCATCAAACAATCACGACCAGCCCAAGTATCCGAAAATGCCAACGGACGCAAAAGTCCGACTCCCGCGGTCAAGAAGACGCCTCGAGCAGCTTCAGCAGCGATAGGCCTACCAAACCAATCTCAACTCGATCCTGAGATCCTGAACTCCCTGCCCGAAGACGTCAGACGAGATGTAATGGCCATCTATCAAACAAACACAACCTCCCCACGTAAAGGCCAAGACCAAACCATCCTCCCTCAATCTCCACGAAAAAACCGCATCATCCCTCCAGTCAAAAAACTCGGCGGCAGGAAACCTCGCGGTGGCGGTTTGTTCGCCCGCGCTCGACCAAGCAACGGCATGTCCACACTCACACAAGCCAATTTTGTCGCCCGCGAAACCGACGCCGAAGACACTCCTGCGGAAGAAGAAGGAGAAATCGATGAAGAGTTTCTCGCTGCTCTTCCCCCTGAGATTCGCAAGGAAGTCCTCGATGAGAGAAGATCTGCTCAATTGCGACGATCAGGAGGTCTGGAAGCATCGAGAAGGCCTGGAGGAAAAAGACAAGATCTTCCTGCAAACACGATTGAGAAATTCTTCCACCTACCTCCAAGACCTGAGAAACCCTCTTTCACTAGCAACAAGCTTACAGAATTGCCGGAATTGAGGAAAGCGGTCAGAGAGTGGGTCAAAGAGTTTTGGGACGAGGCGCCGTATGCGGAAGATACAGAGGCGTTGGTCAAGTATTTGGAAGATGTGGTTAAGCAGGAAAGAGATGTGGATAAAGCTGTCAAGATAGCTAGATGGTTGGGTTTGGTCGTTGAGCAGGAAGTCTTGGGTAAAGATGGAGTTGCGGAGGAGGTGCAAGAGGGATGGGGCAAGGCGTGGGAAGAGGTGAAAAGAGGAACCCAAGAGGCTGTTTTGGCTAGAGGATTGCCTGGTGTGGAGTTTTGATTGACATAAAAAAAACACAATCATAACTAGAGTTACTGTAAAGCAGCATTGCATATTGTAAGAAGTGGACGTATCTTGGTTCGTTGACTAAGTTGCAGATTTGACAAACAGCAGTGAGTGACATGACAAGATAGCAAAAAGATATCGCGGCGAGTGAGATTCGAACTCACGATCTCTGCGTCTCCTGCCAGTTATGCTTAGAACCTCCGCGAGGTGGCTCACCACGATCACCGACATGCCTTGTGTTTGCAAGACATTTTGACGCAGTGTCTTGACCACTAGACCACCGCCACTGTTGTTGATGGGAGAAGAATCTATTGAACTTATGTAGACAAGGTCGGGAGTTCGGGGTGGCAAGTGCAGAGAGTGTGAGGCACGTGCAAGAGGGAAAATGGCAGGCACAAGAAGAGAGCAAAAAAGTGCAGTCGCGAGATTCGAAAATCAAAAGTCCCGGATGACAGTCTGACATGATCACTCACTATCTCAATTCTACTTTCCAGTTTCCTTCCTCCTCTCCATGACCCCCAATACATCTTGAGCATTATTCTTATCACCCCTTCTCTTCCTTCCCCTCTTCTTCTTCTCTTTGTTTCCTCCATCTCCGCCATCATCCTCATCATCGTCATCCCCGCCCGTTCCCTTCCAAGTCGATAGCTTAACTCTCTTACCCCCTTCCTCTCCTTCTTCCTCATCGCCAAATCTTGACGATCCGAAACCGAGGTCCATGTCATCCATATCGCGATCACTGGCTGCAAGCATTTGCGCACGCTTTTGAAGACGTAGTTCTTTGGCTTCTGCGGATTCGGGGGCGGATGGGTCGTCTGAAGAGGCATTGAGAGAGAGGGAGATGTTTGAGAGGGCGCCGGCTTTTTTGATGGCGGCGAGGAAGGCAGCGTCGTTAAAGGGGTTCTGTGGTGCGGAGGGTTCTGCTATTTCGGAAGTTGTGGTTGTGGTGGAGGCGAAGTAGTTGCGTGGAGCTGTGGGTTGAGTTAGTGGCGGAGGGGGTGGCATTGCTTTTGTGGCTTCTGCGTCTGGTGTTGCTTCTGTTTCTGAAGTCGGTGATTTTGAGGCTGGTGGTGCTGATGTGGTGATTGGCTTTGATAACTTCTCGGGGACTTCTCCGTCTTCGTCGTCGGAAGAGTCCTCG
Source organism: Aureobasidium lini (assembly GCA_022813425.1). NCBI lineage: Eukaryota > Fungi > Ascomycota > Dothideomycetes > Dothideales > Saccotheciaceae > Aureobasidium > Aureobasidium lini. The sequence goes on along the minus strand of JAKLML010000077.1, from coordinate 66,658 downwards.
TCGTCATCACCAATGCCGCCTAGAGGATCATAGGCATCTCCAACACCATCGAAGATATCGTCCTCTGAGTCTTCCTTTACTGCCTCCACAGGCTTCTCGACCGTCTTGGGTGCTGGGACCGTGACGCCCTCGTCGAGGAACTTGTGTGATGGAGCAGCTTGAGCGGGAACTTCGACGAGCGCCTGCACCTTTCTGACCTTTTTCTTAACATTTCCATGCTCGTCGGTTGTAATAAGAACTTCACGCCCTTTCGAGTCGACCTCGACACGCGAACTTGCTTGCGAAGAGCCAACAGCTCGGAACTTGTCGCCTAGCTCTGGTCTAGCGGCGAGCCTAGCATCGGCCTGAGCCTTTCTTTGTGCCTTCAGCTCGGCCAAAATCTGATCTCTAGATCTCTTTGCGCCGGCGACTGGTGGCGGAGGAGCCATCTCTCCCTTCTTGACGACACGTTCTCGCTCCACACGAGCGACTTCCTTCTCTTCGAATTTTTCGAATTCATCTTCCAGGTCTTCATCGGTTGTGGGCTTGCCTCCTCCAAGAACATCTTCACCCCTTCTGACGCGCTCGAGAAGTTTGCGATCGAGACCTTTGACCAGATGCGTAGCACCAACATCACCACCGGTGATTTGATCGCGTAGAGCTTCGAAAGTTGCATTGTCCAGTTGACCGAGCTTTACTTGCTCCTCGAGAGCCTTGATACGGGCAGCCTTTTCGTCGGCCTCGTCATCGTATCTGTTTTGCGTACGGTCGGTGAAGCCTGATCCTAGTCGCGATCCTTTGGGTGCAGCAGAGCCCTTGAACTTCTTCGCTGTCTGGCCTGCAGCATTACGTTCGGCTACTTGTCGAGCGAAGTCGTTTCCAGAGGCACCTCGAACTGAGCGCGGCGTCATGGGCATGAAGGAGGAGCGTTTGGATCCGAGTGATGACGGTACAGCACTCGCCCGCGGTGTGCTGCTTGCGCCATCTTGTCTCGCCGGTGTGTTGAGTAGCTTCCTGAATTGATCGTTGTTCATCTTCGACTTTGTCGACCGTGATGGTTGTGAAAGCGCAATGGAAATGTTAGCGGCTAAATTCGGCGAACAACAAGCCGAAGTCGCGTGGCTGCCTCTTTGGGTTTGCGGGGGAGTGCGGAGGTCAAGATGCAACAACCCTGCCATGCCATGCCTTCACTTCTTCTTGCCCATCATCTGCTGATCAGTGTAAGTTAGGTAGGTTTAAATAAAGTCTCCATCATGTCCACCTCTTCCGCCTCACTCCTCAACTTCAGAGAAGCATCATCTTCTTCTTCTCTGCCCTTCCCTTCTTGGTTTCCTTGACCTCCCTCTTCCGCTTCTCTCCTCAACATCGGAGAGGCATCATGTTCTTCTTGTCTGCCCTTCCCTTCTTGGGTTTCCTGACCTCCCTCGTCTCTGCCCAGTACTCGAATGCTACCAATAGCACAGCCAGCAATGGCATTACAACCTTCAACAATCCTATCCTCAATGAGGTGGGCGCAGACCCATGGGTTATCCGCCACGGCGACTACTACTACATGACATATACAAATAACGAAAACATCACCATACTCCGCAGTTCTGTTTTGACAGACTGGGACAATGCCGACGTCAAATTAGCCTTTGACCCTCCACCAGGCATGAACTACTCGACTGATCTCTGGGCACCTGAATTGCACCAGATCGATAACTCCTGGTACATAATTTTTACTGCCGACCCCCAATTCGACACGCCTTCGCCCGAGATCGACATGTGGTGTGACTTCAACTGTCCTGCTGTTCACCACCGCATGTATGTTCTCGAAGGCTCGTCCTCAGATCCTTGGGACTCGACATACACCCTGAAGTCTCAACTCAACACGTATGATCAGTTCGCGATTGATGGCACCTACTTCCAGCATGACTCTGGACTTTACCACATCTACAGCTGTTGGTACCGTCAGTACGATGCATGGCCAGCCAATCTCTGCATTACTAAGATGTCTGATCCCTGGACTGTCGAAAGTAACTTCACCGAACGCCAAATCATCAGCACTCCTGACAACCCTTGGGAGAAGACACCTTACGGCCGCCCCTTCAACCAGCGTCTTTCATCCAACGAAGGTCCGCAGCAACTCACCAATCCCACCACAGGCCAACAGTTCGTGATCTACAGTGCAGCTCGCTCTGACAACCGCAACTACTGCCTCGGCCAACTCGAGCTCGTTGGCGATGACCCAATGAACCCATCCGATTGGCGTAAGAACAACCAAGGTTGTGTCTTCTACCAAAACCCCAAGGCAGAGGCGTATGGCGTTGGACATGCAAGCTTCACCAAGAGTCCTGATGGCACCGAAGATTGGATTGTGTATCACGGCATGAGAGATCCTGCCAACGGATGGAGTGCGAGAACCATCAGAGCACAGCCATTCACTTGGAATGCTGATGGTTCGCCCAAGTTCCCGAGACCTGGCTATGGGTCATATCAAGTGCCATCCGGGCAGACCTGAACAGGCGGAGACCTTTTGCACGTTTTGATCAAGACTCGCTTAGTAATGCTCAAGATGCACCCATGATGTAGAAACACGACAATGCAAACCATCTATTTACCTCCTCAGATATGTTTAATATTGTATAGCACGTGGCAAAGTGACTGATAATATGGAGCCCCCACTTTGCAGTGGGCTAGGAAAGCGTGGGCTTGATTACCGGACCCTGCTGACCATCAGACGCGCGATGTGATTGGGCGACGGAAATGGATGCGATCATAGCTTTTCGGTGCTCCGCTTTGCCCGATCTTGCCGTTCTGACAAAGACACAATCACCACCCTTCGACTTTACACAGCTCACCACACTCACCTACGACTTTGTCAACCAATCTCCCACTACGCATATATCCTGGCCGCTTCACAATCAAACATACACAACACAGCAGCCATGTCTCTGCATCGCGCCACATCGTCGGCATCCACAGCCATGTTCCGTTTCGCCGCTGGCGGTGCCCCTCGTACTCAATGCACTCAATGTTTGCGTCCTGCCTTCCGCTCATCACAACCTGCTCTTCACTTCTCGTCGCGACGAAGCTTGCAAACTGCCACCGCCTACCGCCCTTACACATTGGACCCCATGCCGTCACCGCGAAACGCTGGCGTTCCCGAGACTTCTATCGCCGGACTACCTCCGCTCCCCTCTACACCCTCGCGCCAGTCAAAGCCATCTCCTGCAGACGATCAACCCGTCAGTGTTCCCGAGAAGGAAGCTCAAAAGTCCTCGGCCGCAAACACGTCATCAGCAGCAACCACCTCTTCCACCACCAAGCCTCAAAGAAAGAGCAAGCTGCGTCCTCGCAAGGCTGCCATCACACTATCACAGACTGCCGTGTCACATCTGCGCGAGCTACTCGAACAACCCGAGGCAAAGCTGGTTCGTGTCGGCGTACGTAACAGAGGCTGCTCCGGACTCGCATACCACCTCGAATACGTAGACAAGGCTGGAGCCTTTGATGAGACTGTTGAGCAGGATGGTGTCAAGGTTCTTATCGACTCCAAGGCCTTGTTCAGCATCATCGGATCTGAGATGGACTGGCTCGAAGACAAGCTGAACGAGCGCTTTATCTTCAAGAACCCCAACATTAGTAAGTTAACTTGGGACAATGTCAGTTTTCTGATGTAATATTGACATATCTTCTAGCTGAACAATGCGGCTGTGGAGAATCTTTCAGCATCTCATAAGCGTCACCAAAACCTCTTTTGTCCGAACCAAATTCAGGCACGACCATGACCTTTTGCATAACTGGAGTAATAGCGTTTCTTCTTCGATTGTACATATTTTGGGTCCAACAGGAAAGGTCATCTGGTTTCTTTGCAGCATACCCCCTTTCTATATTTTCCTGAACACTCTTTGCTTTCCTACTAGATGATCTAAACATGAATAGAATCTCGAATTTCTCAGAAGCACATGTTTCAATGTGAGCCTTTCTTGGCATCTCGGCCCGACGAGTCCAGCTACATTCCTCGATGCAGGCTATCTGTTCGCTCCATCTACAAGCGGATCTGGCTGGAGCTTAGCCGGCAGAAGATGCGGCGTTCCTTTGTGCTCTTGTGTCCGCCGCATGCGGTTGAACCTACTTTCATTTGGACATGAACATCGAATTCACCAAATTCCCAATTCAACATACACTACAGGATATACAACGAGTACTTTGTGTGCGCTTTAGGATTACGACAAGATGGGCGATTCAGATGTGAGCATGAGCGGTGTTGAACCTGATGATGGCTTGCTTGCCTACGGTATACCTTATCCGCCGGCGCTCGACGATACAATTCAATTCAGTGATGGAAGCGCAGAGCCTCCTGACTGGGAGATATACGCGAAATACTACGGCGCTAGATTCAAGCCCGGCGGGAATGGGTTTGACGTGCGGTGCATCAACTTTAATGATCCTTCTGGAGAGGGAAAGTATTTTGAAGAAGACTGGCCTTACGAGTATCAGCTAGGGGCTCCAGATGACAGGCCTGATGGTTGGGATCCGCCGATTCAAAAATGGGGCCTGAAACTACTAGATGCAGCCGGGTTCATCAACAATCCGACACAGGAAGCCGTCTCGTACATGGCACCCCACGGCAAATGGGCACCTGAGAGACAAAAGTACGATTTGTCTAGAGAAAACGTCCATCCAGTGTTCAGATGCGCCATGTGGCCAAACATTTCCCGACTAGAATATGCGGCGATAATGCCAGCCTTGCTTCTAGCAACCGCATATCTCGACGATCCCAAGACACTGTGCCTCTTCCATGCGATATCGGCTCCTTCCAGTCAGATGACTCTCTTTCGCGATGAAAAACTTGGGTATTGCCAAAGAGTACAAATTCCGGCCACACTATCCGACATCGAGCAGAAGGCCGTGTTTGACAAGATGGTTGCGATGCGCGAATACACAACCTTCAATTGGGCAGACGACGAAGGACCAAGTACCGTGCACGCGATTGCGTGGACAGCTCCACGTCTAGATGCGAACAGAGTATACATCCCTGCTTCAGGCCCGTAAGTCATGAATACCCGATAGCTCGTTCAAACAATTTACTGACTATCCTAAGTTTCACTCGTAAGACAGACATTTACATGAGCACTCACATTCTCCACGCCATGAGCTTGTTGCCTATCAAAGCGTATCCGTTCTTCGACACACAATTTGCAGAAGAGATTCTCGACATGGCCGGCGTGGCCGACGAACGTAAGCCTAGAGATTTCGACTTGATCTCGGCCCAGATGCGTACAGCATACATGTTCGCAGCTACCCTGGTCCACGAATTTGCACACGCGTTCTGTAAGGCATACTTTGAACGGCCAGACACGAAGCCAGAGCAACCAAACGAGCCATGGCTGGCAGACAACAGGAATAACGAGCTTGGCCACGCCGTTATCCAGCAGATCTTGGGGGGAATACCAGGATCGAATACTCTTTATCGTATACCAATGAGTTCTGCGGAGGTTATTAAGCAGTGGAACTATGTGCCATTCGGCAGTCATTTCCGAGAACCATGGGATATGTGGGCCAAGACCAGCAAATTCCAACAAGTGATTTCAGGGGGTGCGGCCGAGGCCAACGATAAGACATGCACATTCTATCCGATAGCGCAGAGGCAAATTCAAAGCATGTACGCCAAACAGACTTGGGATGAAGTGTCTAGGTATGGCCTGGACGCGATCAAGCTGACAAAGATACCCGAGTGGGCTGCTCATTTAGTCCCCGATGAGAATGGAAACTACACTCTGAGATGAGCGATACCGTGAATCTCCCCTTGAAGGCTTTAGTCGAAATAAAAGGCACCATTACTTCTTACTTTGAATATCCGCTTACCATTGCCATCATCTTTCTTGTCCATGAAGCAATTCTACCTTGATCATTTGAGCAAGAAGCATTTATCTGCCTTGACTTATACGTACTTCTGGACTCTAATTGACACACACTTTCTTTTAGCCAATCTCTTCAGCATCCCAGCTAATTTCCCGTATTGATGGCCTAGGGACGTCCACGCGGGTTTTCTTTGTCGCTGTGACTTCCGCATGCGGGTGGAGTCACTTCTATCTAGGCTATGAAACTCCACATCCCATCCTCCCCGAACATCGAGATCAGCAATATTCAATCCCAAACCACACACACGAAGAAGCACCTTGCGAGCGCGCCGATAACACGACAAGATGGCCCACCCAGATGTGAGCATGGGCGGTACTGATGACGGCTCGAGTACATTTCACATCCCTCACGCGCCGAAATTTCCTGATGGCAATCTGAGAACTACGGCGAGAGAATTCGGTGCAAGAGAAAATCCTGACGGGAACAGCTTCGAAGTTCGACGGATAGATCCTGATGATCTCACCGGAGAAGGAAGATTGTCCCCGGACGATTTCCCTATAGATTACCGGCTAGGCCCGCCATGCAAAAGTATGGGCTGGTCTGAAGTGGTCCACAAATGGGGTCTGCAAATGCTGGAAAGAGCTGGGTTTCTCAATGTCGATGTGCTTCTTGCCGATGATTGGTATATGAGCCCCTTCGGCAAATTCGCTGCTGAAGTTACGAATCCTCAAAGGCTCCTGGACCAGCGGATCCATCCGGTGTTTAGGAAAGAATTATGGCATGTCACGGACGATACAATGTACGACCTGATGAGACCTGCTCTGATCTTAGCAAGCGCTTTCCTAGATGACCCTACCACGTTGTGTCTTTTTCATGCAATGGCAGCACCAGCAGATCAGATGACAACATTTCTGGACCCCAAGCTAGGCTGGTGTAAAAGATTGGACGTCCCGGCCACTTTGAACGATGAACAGCAAATAGCTACCTACCACAAGATATGTATGATGAGACAATATATGACCATTTATTGGGAAACCTTTGCCAAGCTGGACAAGGAGGGTGCAGTGGCATACACCAAGCCCCAGTTTGGTAGGCCGGTTGCGTCAGGCCCGTAAGTAGTACGCCAGCAGCCAACCTACATTCATACTGATTATGTCCAGCAACACCACTCAGTCATCTATTGGCATGAGCCGAGTCTATCTCGAAGTCATGGAACGATACAACAACAGGTCTACAGATTCGACGTTCGAGGCGTATTTCGATGGAATCTTGGACAATGCCGGCGTACCTGAGAACCGCAGACCTCGTAAGATCGATTTGGACTCGGCTGCACTACGCGCCACCCTCATGTTTGCATCATATTTGCTCCACGAATTCGCCCATGCTTTCAGCAAAGCCTACTTTGAAAGATCACTAGAGAGACCGCCACTTACTTGGGCACGCGAACCATGGCTAGCAGACAACAGGAGTAACGAGCTTGGCCTTGCTTTCACCGACGCCATTTTCGGTGGCATACCAACTTCAACTGTATTTCGTCATAAGACATATAACACTCCTGCGGAAGGACTCGCACAATGTTATTATGCACCTTTCGGGCTTCACTTTCCAAGAACGTGGAACCAATGGTCAACCAAAACCAAACCGGACGAAGGCTTGTTGGAACAAGGCGAACAGGATGACCTTACTGCGCCGATGACCTTTTATCCCATAGCACAGCAACAAGTTGTCGACATGTTCGACGAGGAAAAGTGGAATAACGATGTGTTGAGAAATGGTATAGGAGCGCTCAAATTCAAGGCACATCGCGAGTGGGCTGTACACCGAACTCCGGGGCCTGACCCTGACAATCCCATCAAGTTTTCCGGCTTTATATAAGTGGAACTCTGGAGTCAGTACTCTTATGGAGATCAGGGTTATAGCTGAGGTACTGATGCTTCTAGTTCAAATTTCATTTTCTTGTCAATATCATTTTTCTTGTCCTCGGAGCAACCATTGGCAACCTGACGGAATCGAGCGAGAAGTATTTGTTTGCTTTGATCGATATCCTCGAACTCTGACTGGAATATTCACCCTGTCGTCCACCATTTCATCATTGCAATGATCCTTTCGTATCAACGACGGCGCATTTAGTCTTGTCAGCCAAGTATAATTATCATCACCACTTCTCCACCGCATGCAACATCTCTTTTCACAAAAGCTGAAGCCTACCTAAACCTCTGACCCCAAAGACCCCCACGAAATACAACGAAAACATATAAGGAAACATTCACTAATAACGACAAACTCACTCCCAGCAAAATCGTCACCGACAGAGTATGCATTCTACCCTTCTCGATCTATCCTCCTGCTCTCTATTGAATCCACCATCTAGATCGAGGGCGATGCCGGTGTCGATATCCGCAACACCGTAATATTGTATCGTTGCTCTTTAGCTGCCATAATACGAGCGTCGATACTCGGCTACGCGACTCGGGCTCCGAACGCGGTGCTAGTTTGCTGTTGCTCTTGTTTGTACGGTGTAGTTGCGGAACGACCACTTGCGTTGGTGCAGGAACGAGGGAGACTTTGTCATGCTACGTGGGGCGGATGGAGAGATATTTGCTGCGCGCATTAAGGAGTAAAAGTCATGTTAATTACCTGGCTGCTATCGTATGGTACCTAGGAACGAGAACCGGGCTACGGACGAGATTCGGATTGTTGCTTTAGTCCTTGCACGATCTCCGTAGGAAGAGGTTACTTGCGTTAAAGTAGGAACGATGTCATCTTCTACTTACGGCAACAAGTAAACGTAAAAGACTAATTATGTCGTGCATCCGGCCTAGGGGTAAAAGTATACTTACGTCAAGGCAGAAACAATGGCTGCTTTATAGTGCGATTAACGAACACACGTAGGGATGGTGTTTGCTACGGTGCCTGGTTTTGTTGTATGAAAGTGCCTTGTACGTTTAGTCTAGGTTCGTGAACACTCTGTTTGCTTCTCATGCTAGATTAAACTCATTAATTGATGTAAAGCGATTGTGAACGGGTCTAGACAGAGGCAGATCTAAATCGCCAATTCTTGGTTGATGGTGTGGTAGGTCCCAGGAGTTTTGCAAAACTCGGCAAGCGAGACAAGACTCCCAACCTCCTCTCATGCCGTCCATCGCTCCTTTTCTCTAAACATGATTCTCGTAGGCATAGATTCCTAAAGCCAGAGCCTGCTTCTAGCGATTTTTATAACATTGCTTCAGGTCAAACTTCTTGTTATGCAAGATCGCAAGCGATCAAAAATGGATTTGGACGAAGTGACAAGACGTCCCCAAGCCCACGACTCGCGTCTCCCATAGAGTGCATACCAACCACCTCAATTTTTCGATCCTACTTTTTTCTTGGTGGGCCAAGTAAGTGATTTACCTTGAAGTGCATGATAAACAAGACTTCCCTGCATTTTCTACTTTCTCCATTTCTACTTCGCTTTATTCGCACCTGTACATACGATCGGGCATCAATTAATTCAGCATCACTATTTGGGCGTCACTTTCAGGATTCACGATACTGGACTTTCACCATTCACTTCAGACTCCTTTACCACATATTGAGTTTCACGACTTCGGACTTGGATCAACAGACTTGAACGACTTGACAAACTTTGCGCTTCTCTGCGACATCGAAACATTCGCATCTTCATCACCCAACCACAACATCAACACATCACGAAAAATAAAATGGCGCGCCAACTACTCACCACACTACTCCTCCTCGCCATCACCTTCACCACCACTCTCGCATCAACCTTACCCCAGCAAACCTCCCTTCCTGTACCCCAAAACACCACCGCCTCCCTCCCACTCAACCGCACACCCAACCCTCTCGACACGCGCTCAAATTACGGCTGGTCCCCCGCCGTCCTACTCCAAGACAGCACAGGAATATGCCCCCAATACGCATACATAAACTGCCAATCCATCTCTGGCCCAAACTACTGCTGTGGCGCTGGCACTTACTGCGCTTATGGAGGTCCAGAAAACCATATCGGTTGTTGTGCGGATAATGCGGTTTGTGATGGTGAGCCGGTGGTGCCGTATACGACTGTGTGGGTGCCTAGTGCTACTGCTACTACGTGGTGGACGCGTGAGTGATTTTTCTATCCCGATGATGATGACAGGGAAGAAGGTGTGCTAATTATGAGGTGTAGAGTCGGGAACTACAGCGACAGGGTTGATTGGACCGGCATACACTGTCACCACTACCACAACGGCAACACAATATGTCACTGGCCCGGCGCCGACGATTTGTAGTACGCTGTTTGCCAAAGGGGATAATTTACCTACGACTGCTGCTGCCGCTTGTGGGCTTGTTCTCGTGGTTAACGATGCACCTGGAAGAGGTGTTGCTGGCTTGGGATTGGCTGCTGGATTGGCTGCTATTAATGGACTTGCTGCAGTCTTGGGATGGATAGGATTGGTTTGAGGAAGTTGGGAAGGGGGAAAAAGAAGGAGCGATGGACAGCACGGAGGGAAGATTTGCAATTCAACTACGAGATCTCTTCGCCGGAAGTTACGAAAGTCATGACACATCAAATCGAGAAAGCAGGAACGATTGATCAATCAAATCAACACACACGCGTTTCACACACCATAACTTTCTTGAACATAGAACTATAAAGTCAATGTGAGTTACAGAAGACCTACCGATCACCCAACAAGATACGTACCCGCCCAAGTTCTTCTAGAAATAGACTTTCGTAAGCTCGTCCGCTGTGCTCTCAACTACCCTGTCAATCGCCAGCGATATAGAAACATCACTTCCCAACCTAATCACTGCAACACCTAGGTACCGCAGACCGTACCCAAAGACCACGAAGCAGAAAGGAAAAATCCGTGTGCAGCAGCAACCTAATTGTTCACCTCTTGTTACTTGCCATACCCGAAATGCTCAAAATGTTCAAAATCCGCAACAACCCACCATCGATTACTTCTTCAGCTCTGCTCACACCCGCCCATACTTCAAAGAAAAATTTCATGATCACAAGACACCAAATCCACATACACATCCCGGATAAAACAGATATACAGTAGACTCAAGAAAAAACATTGTCAAACATATAAATTTCTGATGTTGATGTGGTATATCTTGCCAACAAAACCCACCTATCCTCGATTCCAAACCACCGCCACAACACGAGATAAAATTACAGAAGAGGAAGAAAAAAAAAACAATGAGATACCCGCCAAGGGTGTCGTCCGCTGTAAAAGGAAAACCAATGGAAAAAAAAGTGCCTATGCATAATAGGGGAGGGGGTATAGCTTGAAACAAAAGAGATGTGGATGCAAGGTATCTGTAGAATAGGTGATTGTCGAAAAGAAACAAGAGAGGATAACAGAAACCAAGATGAAAAAGCGACGCTGGAGCTCTATAGCGTCGCAAGGAAGGGGGTATATGAAGAAGACGAAGACCAGAAAAAAAGAAAACAGAAGAAAAAACCAAAAGGAAACTCCCGAGTAGTGGTTATGAGTAGGAAGACGAATCAGAAATCAAGAAGAAGCATGTCTCCGATTCTTCATATGAATCTTCCACTCCGCTTTTGCGACACGCATGAGCATGTCTTCATCTCTCACAGGCACCCAACTGGTAAGCACCTTCATCGCATTTTCGAAGTCGCCGTCCACGATGAGTGATTTAGTAGCATCAACAAGCGCCGCACTAGTCGCGTGCAAAACACTCAAATCAGCACCGTCAAAGGTAGCTTTGCTTTCGCCAGTAGGAGGGGGGTTGCCAGGGAAATTAGCATCACCCAACAGCATGAACACGTCCCAGACGCGTAATTGTGCTGGAAAAGGCATGCTGAGGTTGAATAGGGTGAGGTACCATTTTGTACCGTAGGTCATGGCATCGATGCCGAAGTCATCGAGTTTGGCCTTGAGGTCTGGGTCGTTGGCCAGCCAGTCGTTTTCAAACTCTTTGAGGGTCGTCATGAGGCCTGAGAATCCGTGTTCGTAGAGGACTTTGAGACCGCGCAGTTCCCACATGCGGACGAGCATGATGAAGGTGTGTTCTTCATCGTAGTAGCAGAGAAGGGTTGCGGCTAGAGAAGCCATGCCTTGGACGTATCCGGTAGATGGGAAATGTACCGAGATGGCGTGTAGGACACGGAACAACAAGCGCTGGCCTCCTCGGTACCTGCGTCGGAACATGATGTGCATGCTGATTGTTCTGGGAACATCAACATCAATCTGCACATCATCGGCAGAACTTTCTTCTTGCAATTCGTGGAAGATTTCAATAAGTTCATCATCGGTTTGACAGCCTCCTCGACGCTTAGCCGAGGCAGACAGGAAAGCATGCCATGCAGTCGCGCGCCACTTGTCAGGTACGCCCTTCCAAGTACGCGCCACAAGCTTCGGATCTGTGACATCGAAATCGAAGTTCATGCCGCCACCTCTCAAGCCTTGAGGCATCAAACGAGCCATCTTACGCCACTTCTCTTCGCGCTGGATTTCACGCCTCCTCAGGAAGTTCTCGTGAGCATCCTCTTCGGCGAGGTTGTCCAGGCATGCGGGTAGTGTGAGCATGTCGCTTGCATCGTCGAGTAGTTTGCGATCTCGCGAGCGGAAAGGATTGTGAGAGCGGTGTTGCGAGTGACCTGATTGAAACGAGTAGATGGAGGCAGCGTGACCAGATGGAGAGGAAGCGACGGTGGTGCGGGTATTTGTGCGAGTAGGAGGTGGGAGAGAGCGCGAAGATCTGGCAGTGGAGGGACCTCTAATCAAGCCTCTGCGCCGGCGCGGACTGCTGGATAAGAGTTGTAGCGATGTGGTGACGCGCTGCAAACTAGGCTTCACAGATCCGTTCTGTGGGCCTTCTGTCGAAATAAATTTGGTCGGGTTGATGAAGCCATAGCGATCGACGTCCTTGCCAGACAGATCTTCCCAATCCTCAACACCACCAGCGCACTCGTGCTCGTTTTGGATGAAGCTGAATCTATCGTGCGGATCTTGAGGCCTCGCGCTTCGACTTGTAACGGGTCTACGACGGGGATTTGTGAGCGAGCGAGACACGCCTGCTGGTGGCTCAGGAGTCTCTTCTCGCTCCATGGGTATGTTCCAATCCGCAGCTCTTTCATCGCCATATTTGTACATGGACCTGACCTTGTGGGAGAAGGTCCTCTCTTCAGCCGATAGCACGCGACGACCGTCGAGAACTGCATTGAGCATGTGTACACTCGGTGTTCGTGGGCCAGTCGTCAGGCGTTTCGGATTCGGCTTCGGGGAGGTCGGCGTGGGAGAGAGGGGAGGAGACGGAGGCGCTTGCATGGGAGGGGAGAAGGTGGGCGAATTGGGGGCTGTGTGGAAATCGTTGTCGGTCGCATCGCCATCGGTCATGTCGCCGTCGTGTGCCCGCATCATATTCGCCAGCTTCTTCGAATTCAACAGGATGCTACCTCGTGTTGAGAATTTAAACGAGTCGGGCGATGTGAGCTCCTCGAAGCCGCTCGTCGTAGGGATCTCCATGTCGATGCCGTGGAAAGAACGAATGCGTGAGTGGGCGCTGTTGGAACGAGGTAATTCGGGCTGCTCGCTGGAATCCTCTTCGCTCTCGTCTAGGTCGGCGTCGTCTTCGTCAATGGGTTTTGACTTGCGACGCAGAAAAGAAGGAGTCCGTTTGGTCGTCTTGTTGGGCGGCGAGGCGGTGATGGCATCATGAACGATAATGGACGGCACACTCGGCGAAGAAGTCAGAGTGGCTTTCGCTATGCCAGAATCGCGCTTGAGGTCGTTGCTAGACCCCGAGGTGTGGAGTGGTGGTGTTTCATGCATTGTATTGTGGGCCATTATGGTCGGATTTCCGGTTGCCCCTGCGCTTGCTCGTGTTTCGTAAATATAGTAGAGGCTCGCGCTGGGATCAATCGAGCGCGCTCGAAACTCGTCGTCAATCGCATGCGTGTGTGCTGCTGCTCATGAATTCTTTATATCTTCGGCAAGAAAAAGTGACGATTGAAAGAAAATTGGCAAGGCGAGCAGTCAGTACGTATGCGCCGCTGGTCGAGAGATCAACAACCAAGTCCCTTGGTGAAGCACTGGCCGTTTGGAGGACAAGCGACTCTGGAGAAGCGTAACCCGAGATGAGCAATGAGCTGAACCTTGGAAGTGCTGATTCGGTTGCTGGCTGCGCACGAAGATCAATATACTGTCGCCATCTTCGCGTCCGTCGGGTCTGCACTTCTTATAAGTGCTGCGACATCTTCTCCTGCCTCATCACCCGGCCGAGACCTCTTGCAGATCCGCAACCCCTGAACGAAAGCCGCTGTGTAACGCTATCCTAAACCTAACACCAACACCAACCCCCGTTTCCTGCACTTGCTCTGCACCTGTTGCTTTAGTCCTATTCTTGATCACAACGGTCGTCTGTGTGACTTGCAATTCTCGTTGGAATCTACTCAACAGACTCATACTATAGGTCATACGGACATTTCATCATCAATTTGTGTGCAGCGCATATATGCATATGCATCAAAGTCCGAAGCAGCCTTGCGCAATCGTGCTTTACGCTCACGCGTCCACAACTCCACAAGAGCCTGCTTCTCTTTCTCTCCTTCTCCTGGCCATCTCAAAGCTCCACTTATATCCCTTCTCTGTGCGTGCTTCTCCACCTGTTCCCCTGATATCGTATTCCGAAACTATCTTGGCTTTCCGAAAGACCCTTCCGTTCACCACACACATGTTCATGCTCGTCCTTGCATACCGTTTGTTCTCTATTGTCCAGCCAACCACCCAAACTTCTGCTTCTTGACTCTGGGCAAAACACCAATCAAGGTGATGACGGCCGCGACAATCACAGCCCAGAGCTTGATCTTCAGCACATTCTTGTTGTAGTCGGTCTGTGTAGCTGCTGCGACAGTTGCAAGGAGCATCAAGAAGATAAAGTATCCGCTCACACGGTGGTATTTGTACAGCTTCTTTGCGTTCTCCTCGCCTCCATAGATCTGAGGCACAAAGTATTGTGTGAAGCCAACGAGACCTTGTATGAGGATGAGGATGTAGGTGATCAGACCCAGAATGGCGTGAGGCGATACAAAGTGTGTGCCATTGTGGGCAATCTTGTTGTACTCGATGACGACGAGACCAGCGATACCAGCTGAAAGGGCGAGATCGTTGAGTCCGGCGTGGGCCCAGGTGCCGTGCTTCTTCTGCTTAGCAGTGTGTGTGGGTTGAATGATGAGAACGCCTTGAGTGAAGAGTAGGATTGCGGCGGAGTTGAGCAACTACAGAACAGTCTTGTTAGCATAGCCCAAGTCTCGAAATCAAGAAGCCTTACAGGATGCGCCGAGAAGAGTATAACAGGGTTGGAAAAGACTGCGCCCCAAACGATGGCGACGAGGATCCAGGATCCAGCTTGTGCAATGACTCCGGTGCCTGTGATTTTGTGTGAGTAGTGATCCGATACGCAATCGACGCAGAGGATGTCATACCAATGATGAGGTTGTGGTATAGCGGCAGACCATCCTGCTGCGATGCATCACCAGCCCTTCCGAGCAAGGGCTCCTGCTCGCCCATGCCGCTTCTCTGAGCCTCAGATTCCGACATCTTGTACGATTCCTTCTCTAGCGTCGTGTAACACCGAAAGTTCCGAGGAGGAGGCGGAAGTAACAATAGTATATCGTGTCTTGGAAGAAGAACAAGTTGAAAAGGCCTTGGATGCAGAGGAAGACGCCTGCTTACATATCCAAACACGAGCTTTTTGTGTGCTTTCACGATTCCACGATCTTGATATCCTTGATTGGCACCACACTACGGTACCTACCCTATTCGGAGACGAGCTAACCTAGCTTTCGCGGAGCGGGGCTTGAGGCTCTGTGGCTGGGAGGATTGTCCAATCGCAAGCTTCAGATTACCTGATCCCGGCAAATCTTGTATACCGATGATCGCATCGTGCCGCTAGCAAGATCTCTTCAAATCCTGACATGTGTTGAGGGACACGAGACGCAATCATCTATTGGTGGACACGCATACAACATGATCAGTAGAAGGGTGTGGTGGTCTGTCGGTCAAGTGTATTTGATAATGTATTGTCGCGGTCAAGATCGAGGTTTCGGCTGACGGAGCGATACATCAGTTTTCGCAGTGTTGGAAGATGGAAGACAAAAATGGTTCTGGAGACACCTGAATGTTGAGAAGGAGCGATCGTGCAAAATCACAGGTGAGGAAGGAGCCGCGAATTGATCAAAGATAGGTGTATTACCATCGGGTATAGTAGATCGAAGTATAGAAAGATATACAAATAGAATGAGAAAAACAATATGGTGGTGGTATCGCGCAACAAATATCCCAGCTCTTCAACAAAACCCGCTCCCCGGAAACAAAAAGAAGGATAGTTCTAACAAGATTGGTGCACCGAGGACCAGCGTCGGTCTAATAAACGTAGACTTTTGTTCAGAAACCCCTAGAACACAAAGATCTTTGTCGCAAAACATGAAAAGCAAGAGGTCGTTAAGAAGAAAAGGCAGAGGAGGTTGTTTAACCGTCCAATGTGCGCTGTTCGCGCTCTGCCTTCTCATAGGCGACTGCGTGACGGTCACCACCAATACCGGTGTGCTCGTTTCCTTGGCTGTCGCTCTCGCTGGGAGCCTTGCCCTCGAGCATTTGCGAGTGTTGCGGGATACCGTGACGGTCACCCTGAGGGATCTGGTGGTCGGCGGTCTCAGGCTGGTCGCGAGCGGGAGTCCAGGCGAGGTAGTCACGACGAACCTCAACGTAGTCGTAGGCGAACTCGCCGAGCTGGTCATCATCCATACCGAGAAGCTCAGCCTCCTCAGAAGCGCGAAGGTGGAGTCCAGGAATCTTGTTGATAACAAAGGCGATGGCAGCGCTGATAACGAAAGAGTAGGCGGTGACAGCGGCGATGTAGGCGATTTGCATGTAAAGCTGCTTCCAGTTGTGCTGGATCCAACCACCGTCGATACCGTTGTTGACGCCATCGAGACCGATAATGTAGGAGGCGGCGAAAATACCGTTGAAGAAGAGACCTACCATACCAGCGACACCGTGCTCAGCGAACACATCCATAGCGTCGTCAATACGGATCCAGAACTTGATCTTGGTTGCAAAGTTGCACACGATACCAGTAGTGATACCGAGAACGACGGAGGCCCAGGGAGTGATGAAACCGGAAGCGGGAGTGGCAGCGACGAGACCTGAGATGGTACCGGAACACCAACCGACCATGGACCACTTGCGAGCAAGTCTCCAATCAAGAACAACCCAAGCAATAGCAGCAAACATGGCGGTCAAGTTGGAGTTCCAGCAAGCCATGGTAGCACGAAGGTTGGCACCGAAAGCAGAACCACCGTTGAAGCCCAACCAACCGAACCAGAGGAAGACGGTACCGAGGGTGATGAGAGAGACGTTGTGGGGACGGAAGTTGAGCATCATCTTCTCTTGACGTCTTCCGAGAATCATCGAGTAGGCGAGGGCAGACATACCCGAAACGATTTCGACGGGACCACCACCAGCGTAGTCGAGAACACCCCAGGAGAAGGCCCATCCGTTGGCACCCCAGACCCAGCATGCGACGGGGCAGTAGACGAGAGTGGCCCAGAAGAAGATGAAGACCATGCAAGGAATCAGGCGACCACGCTCAGCGACGGCGCCAACGACAATAGCGGCGGTAACGGCGCAGAATTGCATCTGTCAGATTGTTAGAAAGTCTATCGGTAACACGGTTAATACAACGAAAGCGTACCTGGTAGAACGCGTAGAGAAGCTCAGGAATCAGAGGCGAGCCGGGAGAGGGAGCACCAAGAGTCTTCATGAGACCAAACTTTTGCAGGTCGCCAATGAAGCCGTTGGTTGCGTAGTCTGAGAAAGCCAAAGAGTATCCCCAGAAGTACCACTGGAAGGTGATGACTGAACATGAAGCCATACACGCCCAGATCATACTGAGCGCTGACTTTCTGCGTGCGAGACCAGAGTAGAGGAATCCAAGACCCGGAATCATGATCAACACCATAGCTGAGGCGATAAGAATGTAGGCCTGGTCACCAGATTGATACCATTGGTTCAAGTTTTCGTTGGCTGCAAGCGGATAAGGTCAGACAATGCTCTGGATACCAAATCGATATGAGTCTAGTATAACTTACTGGAATCACCACCCAACGGAGATGTGCCATTGAATTCGGTGGGTGCGCCGACCCAGGAGTAAGACATTGTTGATATGAAGGTCGAGTGATGGCGCTCGTGGAAAGAATAGAGAAGTCCTTGATGTCAATGCCTGTGAAGTCGTTGCTCCAGAGGGTCAAGTAATACTCCACAGAAGAGGTGGAATAAGGCGAATAGATTGAAAGGTGGAAAGATGGACACACGAATATGCAAACAACTGCTGGGGAAGGTTGGGGGAAGCAAGAGGATATATAAAGAGGTCTTCTAACAACCGTCACTGGCTCAGCACGCGGCAACAACGGGCGATGTGCACTGACGGACTGATGGGATGAGGATAAAATAATGGGGCCCGAGGGTCGGGATCTGGCTCTCTTGAAGAGTCCCAACTTACGGAGGGAAACGGGCCACACTTAAAGGTGACAATCGAAGGGTTTATTGTACGTCAAACGATCTGCCCATCGAAACTGAAATTCTTGCGGAAGCGGGCTGGCTGGCCTGGCCTTATCAGCGAACCGCGCGCAACGGGTTATTTTGGCACTGCAAGCCATAAAACCACTGCTTTTTTGTGCCCTGGATCTCCGTGACAAGACGACCGAAAAACCTTGCTTACCTGACTTGCTTGGTCAACCATCAATAACCACACAAGGTAGTAGTAAAAGCAGTGGGACTTGATTATGATGTTAGGAAGGGCCGGCTGTGATTTGCTGCTTTTGCCACCCACAGGCCCGATTCGAAGCCTTGGACGACCATCATCGCGCTCAATCGCTTGTTGACCATGACTTTTCGGTGTTGCTTGCCTCACCAGTTCGCGTATTCACGACGAGACACATGCAGAATACATGACGGTATGGCGCTCCTTGGATGCAATGCTTGGTTTTGCAAATAGAGGGACAGTGGATGATTATTAGCAACACAATGTGTCCGTCGCAACAGTGCTTGATAACAACGAACGTCGTCCAGTCAGAATCGTCAGAGTAGTATCGCCGAACTCGGAAGAGCTTATCACTTGGCTAGTCCTTGCCTGTTTGAGCTAGCGATGCGCCCTGTGAGTTCGAGAAGCTTGACGAGAGGTCTGTTCTCCGGGGTTCTGATTGGCCGTGCGAACTTCTTATCTTTCACCCAAAAAGCACTACAGCAACGGCTTGTGAGCCAAACCAGACCAACACTCACACATTTGTGACATGTGAATCCGTTGACGATATGCCGTGTTTCTTGCACGGGGCGGAGCACATCGCCAAGTGGATTGGCATCGAATTATTGCAAAGCCTCTTACAGGAAGATACACCTTTATATGCAGAGATGCACGAAGTCGCTATCTTGTGGCTTGCTGAGATGAAAGAAACGCCATGATTCGACCGCGAGTCTGCAGAGATAAGCAAGTAGAAAGCAGAAAGCCAAATCCGAGGACAAGGGTCGTCGCGCCGGCTTTAACCGCCTTCTGCCTGTGTTCTCGGGTTCGCTGAACGACAGCGACTCGCGTGTCAGAAACGCCACGAGTCTTTTGAGTTGCCGGGGGTGGACACTCGCGCCATGCCCGCAGAGAATCTCACGGTCCCGAGAATGCACCCCGACATGCCCTGGCCCCTGGGTGGGAGACATGGCGTTTTATGTATTACAGTTTTGGTTTGGTAAAAAGAAGGTCGTCTTGTAGGCCTTCCACTTCTCTATCTATATGCCGATCTTCGGTGAATCTGAAGCGACTTACGAAACTGTTCCTTTCCCCTTTCCTTCTTCTCCTATTTTTCTGGTTGACCAACATCTTGGGTTTCATCCTTCCAAGCCTCAACAGATTCCTGCGACAAACAACATGATTCACAACCGCTATTAATTGCTGCGCCCTGGTGATAAGAGAAGAATGGATGATTATCGTGAACTTCTTGGTATTATGGGTACGATATGGTAGGTTTCTTGGTATTGAAAGTGTCCTACCATGGACTCGTGCTACAGACGGCTACCAACCATACTACTGTTGCTGCTGCTGCTGTTGTTGCTCTTGGAGTCTACGGAAGAGATCGGCGGCATTCTGGATCTGCTCAGCTGAAGGAGGAGGCTGAGGGACAGATTGAGCAGGTGCCGGGGGAGCTTGCTGCTGCTGTTGTTGCTGGAAGAATGCTGGGTTGAAGAACGTTCCTGCAGATGTTCCAGGGAACTGGTAAGGCTGCTGTTGTTGACCCTGGTTGTAGGATTGCTGCTGCTGGCCCTGATTGAAGAATTGAGGGTTAGGTGGCCATCCGAACTGCATGTTCTGGAAAGGCGACTGAGTTTGAGGGACAGGGGGTGGAGGGGGGAACTGCTGCTGGTTGAATTGGGGGAAACCAAATGGTGCGTTCATCTGCGGCTGGACCTGGTTCCACATCTGTTGCATCTGCGGCATCTGCTGCATTTGCTGCATTTGCTGGGGCACGGCAGGCTTTTGCGGGAGAGATTGCTGGGTGTATGATTGCGCACCAGCGTTGTGTGTGTCAGGGTATGAGTTGGACGGGCCCTTGCGCTGGTTTGCGCTGTCAGCTCCGCCGCGACCACCACGACCGCCTCTGCCACGATCTCCACGGCCTCTGTCTCCTCCACGGCCTCTACCACGTCCTCTACCACCGCGTTCGGCAAACTGGCGGCGAGCTGGCGGTGCGTTCACCATCATGTCTTGAAGGTTATCAGGACGTGCAAGAGGAGTGTACATATCCTCAGCTTCAGGCTCATCGTCGTAGTTCATGGCACCACCAGTGTAGGGCTTTGCTGTTGCAGCAGCGGGATCCTGACTAGGCTGGTCGCGAGCAGCTCTTGCGCCCTTCTTTGCTTCCTTTTTGGCTCTCTTGTAGGCGGCCTCGGCCTCATCGTCAGAGAACTCCATCTCTTCATCTGCGACCTCCTCGTCGTGCAGATTAGAGGCGTCCGTACCCTTCATGTTCTTCAAAGGTTGAGTGAAAACGTATGTGGAGTGATCGTCAACGTAAAAGATCTTCGTGTTGGTTGCGATGCCGAGATCTGAAATATCCGAAGGTCTGGTAAAGGCAACAGAGTACAAGGGCTCCTCGACCCTGCCAATAAGATCAGCAACGATGCCGATGACCTCGCGGTTCTCCAAGCACAAGACAGAACCAGATTCGAGCACCTGGTACTCTCCAGATGTGAAGGCTTTGATGAGAATCATGTGTTCGACAACGTGCTGAACGGCACCCAGGGGTGTGATCTTCATGTCGGGGGTGACAGTGACATCGGGCTTAGGGACGATCTCTTCTGGCAGCTCGTTCTTGGTGCGAAGGTGGCCTCCACCAGCAGCCTTGTTACCACCATCTTCATCGTCGGCACCACCCTCGTCCATGAGCATTCTGGCGGCAGTGGCGGGGTCAAGCAGCGGGTAATCTTCATCGTCACTATCATCCTCATCGCTGGAGGAGTCATCACTGGAAGAATCGTCCGAGGACTCTGCGTCAGATGTGTCGTATTGCCATTCAGCACCCTCGGCACCTTTTTGCGCCTGAGCAGCTTCGATGAACTCCCGATCAATGGGAGGCTTTGTTGACGTCGAGGTAGCAGCGGGCTCGGCAGCAACGGGCTCGGCAGCAACGGGCTCGGCAGCAACGGGCTCGGCAGCGAGGGTAGATGAAGAGGTGAGTTCGGGCTCGCCGGCGGCGTGGGCAGGAAGGTTCTTGTTCAGTTCGTCATTGTTACCAAGAGCGTCGAAGAGTGCCGAGGTAGCATCGGGAATGGCGGCTTGGGCGACGATGGGTGCGGCATCTTCGGCAGCGGCGGTGGCAGGTTGTTCGATAGCAGCTTCGGTGACCTTGTCTTCCTTCTCTTCAGTCTTAACTTGTGCGGCCTCTTGGACTTGATCGGGTTGAGATTGGGAGACGATCAGAGGAGCGGTGGGAGGAAAAGAGCCTAGACCAGGGATGCCGGCGATGGGAGAGTGAACTGAGGGTTGTTGCTTCGCATCGATGTAGCTGGTTGCTTGGGCCGTCTGGAGAGCTGGAGTGTTGTTGGCAGATGGAGTGCCGTAGATGTCGTCTACATCGTCGACTGGAACGGAATTCGACATGGTAGGCGAAGGAGACAGACGGGCACGCTTGTTCGGTCTTGGACTCGTCTCAAACATTGATTGCTTGTGAGAAGATGATGACGGTGTTTTCTTTGCGCATGAGAAAAAGATGAGATTTACTCGGACTTTGTGACGGCGTTACGCTTAGCGCCATGCTTCTCCGCGCCCCCACGCCCGTCCATGCCAAGCATGCTTCGGAGTCCACTCCTTGTCCTTCGTGCTTCTGTTTCCTCCATTCTTCTCGATCGTATTACAATTCCTGACGCACTGCTCAAAGGAGGTATGGGTTCGGCGAAAATGGTATTGCATTCATTGTTCGATCTGTCTTCGGCTCCGAGCTCGAGAGCTTATGCTCTCGGGTCCTACTCAGGCACCTTTTCTTTGTTATTTCCACCGCATGCGGTTGTAGTCACTTCCATATTCGAGAAAGGTTTCGACTCTCCGAACGTGTCTTGAATATCAAAACCTTCTCAAAAACACGAACCCTGCTGAAACATACAACGGTATACACGAAGAACGCAATGGAGGACTCAGATGTCGACATGGAAGACTCAGATGTCAACAAGAGCAGCATCTTCAACGGCTGGCTACCTTTCAAGATTCCATACCCGCCCAAATTCCCGGACAGTATTGCAATGAAAGGTAACTACACTCTTGTCGATCCGGACCTGGAACTGTACGCAAAAAATTTCGGCGCGACAGACAATCCCGACGGCAAGGGCTTCCAAATCAGACAATTGAATAAAGCCGATCCTATTGGAGGAAAGTTCAGCGACGACGAATTCGACGTGAAATACCGCCTTGGTAGTTCTAGCGAATCAAGACACTGGCATGACCTGGTCCACAAATGGGGCTTGCAGTTGCTAGACAGAGCTGGTTTCATCAACGTTCCGATCCAAGAACCCGAGGAAGATGATCCTGTCGGCCGACATGCTCGCAATCTTAGAGATATCACCAAAGACTTGAACGAGCAAATTCATCCAGTGTTTAGGAAGGAGATGTGGCGGAACATGGACGATGCGCAGTATGCGACTATTAGAACACCTTTACTCCTAGCGACTGCATTCCTGGACGACCCCATTACGTTGCAGGTTTTCCACGCAATTTCATCTCCCGATCGGTGCGATATTCTTGTAGATTCCAAGCTAGGCCTGTGCAGGAGACTGAAATTGTCTGGCACTTTGACCGACTCTGAGCTGAAGGCCACCTATGACAAAATGGCTGACATGCGCAAGTATACCAGCTTCTACTGGGAGGATGAGGGAGTCATGATTAAAAACAGTGCTGCGGCATTCACCGATATACGTTACGGTACGAATGGAAAATATGATCCCGCCTCTGGCCCGTGAGTAGTAGTCCATTACATGCCCATTTCTAGAGATACTGACAAAGCTTAGTCTCACTCGCAAGTCAGATATCGCCATAGGTCGGATGTACTACAACGTCTTACGGGACTACGAGACTAGGTCGCAGGACAACGCGTACGAGGAATATTTCGAAGACTTTGTGGGTTTGGCCGGGATACCTCAGAACCGCAAACCCAGACCATTCGATCTCGATTGTGCCATCAGGCGTACAGAATTTCTTTTTGCTTGTGTTTTGGTCCATGAGTTCACACATGCCTTTAGCTTTGCTTATTTCTTGAGGCCAGATATGACGAAGCCCGCTAAACAATTGCCAGACGAGCCCTGGCTGCCAGGCAACAGAAGCAACGAGCTAGGGGATGCTCTGATTGATCATATTTTGAAAGGGGTACCAAAGTCCCAGAAGTTCTTCCAATGGCCTATGAGTTTTGAGTATATGTCCCGACAGTATTACTATGCGCCGTACGGAATATGGTTCGCAGGCAAGTGGGATGCGTGGAAGGCGACTAATGAGAACGAGGACGTCCTACTCGAGGGCAGGGATGAGGATTACAGCAAGCGTTACACCTATTACCCTATGCCCCAGGAACAAGTCAATGAAATGTTCCATAGAGATACTTGGGAGCATTATGTAGTCAGATTGGGTCTGGGATGGATAAGCCTGGAGAGGATAGAGGAGTGGGCTGCACATCGAGTCCAAATATCTAACCAGCCTGGCTCCGGTAACAAATTAAGATGAGTGGGTCAGAACCCGAGGTACTAGTAACTTATCCAATTCGATAATCAGTTTCTCATCAAGTTGTCGGATTTTGTTGAATTGCAGGTCCTAGAACTTAGAAGTGATGGTTGATGCAGGCCCTTATCTCCGTTACTCCGTACAATGTAGCGCGGACCCTCCCGCCCCCGCATGGCGCGCTCAGCCCTATTGATTCAATATTGACAGACAATTGCTAGTGGAGAGCTGCTTCTTGCTTCTTCCCTCTCAACACCAATCGTTCGACAGCAGCGATGCCGTCTCCCCCTCCGCCGTCGCGTCCAGCGCGTAGGCAATTCATGACGACCATGACGGCCAGCAAGGCGGCGAAATTGCAAAACAACAAGGCTCTTCCCGTGACGCCAACAGCTCCCGCAGAAGCACGCCCGGTTCACATGTTTCCTGCCGACCTCACAAAACCTCTCGACGCTATCGCCGACCCGATATACCTCAGTCCCTTGATCACCTTCTACATCCTAGCAGCTGCTCATGCGCTGGCTGCTCTCTACTTCCCTATACAAGATTGCGACGAGGTCTACAACTACTACGAGCCCACGCACTACTTGACCGATGGTTACGGCAAGCAGACGTGGGAGTACTCTCCTGACTACGCCATTCGTAGCTGGGCCTATGTCACTCTTCATGCCTTTGTCATTGGCCTACGTCGCGTTATCCCCATCTGGGGACTGCCCAAAGTATGGAAGTTCTACTTCTTGCGCATCATGCTCGGTGCTGTCTGCGCTGCTTCGGAAGCTAGACTGTACACTAAGATTTCGAGGACACTCAACCCTAGACTCGGCATGCTTTTCTTCCTTATCATGCTTACAAGCCCTGGCATGTTCCACGCTTCCGTCTCCTTCTTGCCTTCGACATTTTCAATGTACACGACCGCCCTCGGTATGGCTGCCTTTATGGACTGGCGCGGAGGTATGCGTACCGCCCAGGGTATGATGTGCATGATCGGCGGTGCTTTCCTGGGCTGGCCTTTTGCTGCTGCTCTCATTGCGCCCTTCATGCTCGAGGAGTTCGTCCTCGCCTATTTTACCGACAAGGAAGAGTTCATCAGTTTCTGCTATCGCATTCTTGATGGTTCTGTTCGTTCCACTATTGTACTTGTCTTGCAGTTCTGCCTCGACGCTTTCTTCTACAGAAAGGTGGCTATTGTACCCTTCAACATTGTCTGGTACAATGTTATTGCTGCTCGTGAGGGCAAAGGTCCTGACATCTATGGCACTGAGCCCTGGCACTTCTACATTCGCAACCTTCTGCTGAACTTCAACATCTGGTTCGTCATCGCTGTTGCTGCTATGCCTCTTTACTTTATTCACACCTTCGTTTTGCGCCAACCCATCTTCAAGCAGTCGTATTTACGAGGTGTCTTCTTCTTGACCCCCTTCTATCTCTGGCTGGCTATCTTCACATTACAGCCCCACAAGGAGGAACGCTTCATGTACCCCATCTATCCTGCGTTAGGTTTCAATGCTGCCATGGGATCTCACATCCTTCTGAGCTGGCTTGGTACCTCTAATCCACGTTCTCTGATCGCCATGATCCCCGCCAAATTGAGATTGCTCTTTGCTTCTCTGTGCTTCATTGCTGCCGTCGACTTTGGCGCATGGAGAACTTTAGGTATGGTTACCGCTTACAACGCTCCTTTAAGCGTGTACAAGCCACTGCGTCTTCCTGGAGTTACAAGACCTGGTGACAACGTATGCCTTGGAAAGGAGTGGTATCGCTTCCCCTCTTCGTTCCATCTGCCTGAAGGCGTCCGCGCCAAGTTTGTGAAGAGCGAATTCAGTGGCCTGCTGCCAGGCGATTTCAGTCAAGCTAACCAGGGCTTCGGCCTGTATCCTGGTGCGTGGCTTACACCCACTGGTATGAATGATGAGAACAGAGAAGACCCCAGCAAATATGTAAGTCTATCTCTTTCGTTGATCTGTCGTTTCACCGGCTAATTTTCAGCAGACTCAACTATCACACTGTTCGTTCATGGTCGACTCGTCCTTCCCCAGCTCCGAGCCTTCTCCTCTGGAACCTGATTACATCAGCCAGACAGATACATGGGAGAAGCTGACATGTGAGCCCTTCCTGGATGCGTCGAACACTGGAACAATCGGCCGCATCGGCTGGGTGCCTGATTGGGACTTCATTCCATCCAAGTACCGTCGTCAATGGGGCGAGTATTGTCTCCTTCGCCGCAGGAAGTCCATGAACTAGGGCTTTCCATTTTGTCTATATTTTTGATACCAGTCACCTGATTATACTTTAGCGTTTTGGGAAAGTCAGAGCGACTTTCAAATTCGGCGTGTCGACCTGCTCTCAACATGAGGCCTTCGCTGGAGGGTCGCGACGCATGAGCCCCACTCTGGCCATATCAGTGTCCCCTTTTGGATGTTTAGTCCGGGGCTGATAAGATGGTCATTGTGGGGTTCGGAAGGCTTATCGTCACGACCAAGAACATCTAGGACGAAGAATACATATAGTTATCATGCCGCCTACTACCAATTTGAGTTCTGCCTCCATCCATATTGTCGTCGTCTTGCGAATTTGACATCGGATAGTGCTATTACCATGAGAGACTTACAAGCTTTACTGCAGGATAGCATCAGCAACATCCAGAACATCTCAAATCTACAGCAAGCAAAGCCTGTTATTTATCTTGGACTGGCACTTGTCGCTTTCGTATATCTCATCCAGCGTGCTGTCGCTGGTTCAAAATACGAGTCTAGACTGCCCTCACGGTCACCAGATCCGGAAAAGCCTACTATTACAAAGCTCAAGGTGCCTGAACGACCACCAGGTGGTAAGTACTGATATATGTTCAATCGAGTTTCATTTTTGACATGACATACAGTATGGATCCCATCCGACTTCAAGAGGCCAGCGGCCGCTGCCTATCCAGACTGGTCAGTCGAGACCACCAAGCCCCTACCGTACCGCCCTTTTCGTTATGGACCCAAATACAATATTACAATGGGTCTTCGTACTATGAATTGGGATGAGTGGATCGAGCTCGATAACCACTACCCGAGGTTTCACACCGACAAGAAGCGTCGTATTGAAGAACGTGGCAGCAAGTGTTTCCACACCGATCCCAGCCCACAAGTCTTTGACGGCGCAGTGGAACTTCTCGAAGAGCTTTGTGGCTACCTTCCGGAACGTTATCCAAGCATGTTCCGCAAGACCGAACACGGGATGATCAACTTGTTCGCAAACGAGAATTTCGATATCAGAAAAGATGTGTTGACTATGAACGGTAACCGCGAGGACCCTATGCAGATGGCTGCGCGTATGGTGCAGGATGACTTGGCTATTATGTTTGAGAAAGAGGATGGTCAGATGTATCTTCTCGCTGGTGCAGTATTGCTGGCAGGTTTCTGGCGTCTTCAAGATAAGCTTGGCATGTCTCTTGACGAGATCCATTACAGGTTCGTGACCTTTCTTACCACATACGAGCATTCAAAGCTGACACTGTATAGTGGAGATGTTCCTGGCTACCACGACAAGCTCCGCAAAGGCATGAATAACTTCTTCCGCCGCATAAAGCCCGAAGCCCCAGTGAAGCGCAACAACTACTTCCTCCAGGTCGACGAAGATCTCGCCTGGTCCTATAGTATCGGACCTGAAGATGCCGGAGAGCCATCCTGGGACACTGCTGCTACCAATCGCGCCATCGAACACCACTACTTCCGCTCCGAATGTCAATCTCTGCGCCGTCTACCCAGATCTGGAGGTGTGCTGTTCACCATCCGTACATATTTCCACCCCATCACAGATATAGCGCAAGAAGACTACGTGCCAGGAAGATTGGCAAGTTCGATTAGGAGTTGGGGAGATGACGTTAGCAAATACAAGGGCAAAGCCAAGTATGGGGATGTCCTGTTGAATTATCTGGACAAGAAACACGAGGAGCAAATAACCAACGGTTTGGACTTGAGTAGAGAGGACGAGTGTAGGGCTTACCCTTATTGAAACAGCTATCTATATACGAACGAGATCAATGACATTTGATGTGACTTTACTCCGAAGGAAACAAAGGACTAAAGATGGCTCTTTCCCGTAATCGACCACTTGATGACGAGTCTAGCCTCTTTAGTAACTTCAATTTTCTACTGACTCTATCACAATACTAACAAATTTTTGTCCAGTCTTTCAACACACCTGATCATCAATTTCTAGTTGCCATTTGACCTCCATATGTTGTTCGCAAGTTAAAGTTGTTCGAGAACTGTATAGATCACTGATCAACGCTGTGCAAACAGTCTTGGCATTGAAGCAAACTTCAACACCCATTCTCTTCACATTGCCTCGCCAGCCTCTTCCCATCGAGATATATCAACCACTTTACTAAAACAATATGAGTTTACGTGCTGGCCTCAGGCAAGCTCCTCGAATATCTCAATCTCAAAAGACGCCTAGCTCTCTTGGAAACAGCGGCCTCTATAATGGAAAGGCTCTGAATTCTGGCACTGGTCACGCTTGTGTCATTAGTCGCTTTTTTAATAAGGCTGCTGCTGGTGATACCGATGGTAGATCTGTGCACAAAGCACGAGGAAAGACGACTGGCAAGGGGACTGGCAAGGGGACGGACAAATTGAAGGGCAGGCCACCCTTTGAGCACGTTGACCACGTCTCAAGATTCACCAAGGGTCTGCTCCCGGATGGCCAAGATCCCGTCAAAACGTTCAAGACTCACCTCAAAGATGGAACTCTCACCAAATCGCTGGCTACTTCGTGTTTGAAGACAGCAATTAGACAGGAACGCTTCGATGATGGGCTTGGAGAAGCCGCCATCACATGGTTCTGGAATGAACACGACAATTACAAGTTCCCAGATGATGCTGATATGCTCGACTGCATGGTGAGATTTCTCTATCGCGAGGGCAAGGAGGATAGAATATGGGAGTGGATTGAGAAGAAGAGCAGAAAGCGCGAGAATGTTGGTCCCACCGACCGTTTCGCCTGGAGAGCCGACACTGTCAGATCTCTTATTACCGCAAAGGCATTCGCTTCGGAAGACAGCCTGGATTTAGCTCTGGAAACATTCTTCCGTGCAAAGTCGAGCACATATTCCATACCAGTCGCTCCGGCCAGTGTGCAAGTGGCCAAACTACTCATGATGCCGGCAACCAGGCTGTCCGATCAACCTTCGGACGTCGAATTCAAGATCGAGCGACCCAGATGGCCAAACACAAGTCTGGAACTCTGGGAAAAGTTCCTCAAGAACATTGACGCGAAAAGGGATGTCAGCGAACCGTTCAGAGTGCAACTGCCTCTCTACAAACCCGACAAACCCGACCCATTCCCATTCCTCAAATACTCTCGCCACTTGGCATCGCATCCCAGTCTCGTACAAAAGATGTTGAAGAGACAATCGCTGGTTCCATGGCTCGCACGGAGTAGACACGCCGAGGCACTTCTGAGGCAAGAAGGCCATCATGAGGACGCGAAGTTCTTGGAAGAATTTACTCAAGAGCTGGATACGAAGTCGGAGGGCATTAGAGAAAAATATAACATGAGGCGCGAGGGCCGACGCAAGAAGGAAGAGTTTGGAGACTTGAACGATCTGCCTTTCAAGCACTAAGTCTTTAACTATCGATTTAAAGATGAGGGCTCTAGGAAACAACTCACATCTATATGGCGCAATCTCAACACAGAGTCTGAGATGCTAGCGCAGTTCAACGCGAAATAGATGAAGGAGAGATGGTCTTGAGCACGATCTAAATTCTGTCGCCAGTCATCGAGCTACACACGGGCACCCCCGAAACCACCGGCTTCTCCAGACTGGGCTCATCTTTTACATGGTCCCATCCTAAGACCTTCCAGTATCACTTTGTCGACTTCCGATCTATCTGCGTCAAGTCTTGCATCACCGGTCTTTTCCAACGCTCTGTTGAGCTCTGCAATCATATCATCTACTCTTTCATCCTTGAAGTCTGGAAGTTCATGTCTTTCCTTGCCGTGGCCAAGTACACGATTACCCGTCGCTTCGTTGTTGAGTTTGTTCGCAGTATTGCTTCCCCCATGCAATCTCATCTTGGAGTGTTTCATCGCTTCTTCCATTCTCTTCTGCCCTTTCTCCTGTTGTGCCATCTTCTCCTGCACGTTTCTTCTATGCCATGCCCTCTGTTCCACCGGATCCAGTTTTCCAAAATTTCTTGGGCGAGGGTGGGTAGGAGTGAACGTATTCAAGGGAGAAGAAGTGTCGAAATGGTTATGATAGCTGGGAGCGAGGAAAGTGTCGTTGTAGGAGAGAGCTTTGTCTTCGGGTGGCACGATGCCTGTATTGCGTACTCCTGGGTTGTGGGTAGATGCCAGTTTCTCCAATACTTGGATTTGTGAGGAGGATATCGTTGATGTTGTCAGAGCTTCTTCCGAGATAGAAGTATCGCTGGCAGAGGGGGTATAGATGGTCGATCCTGAGGTCATGGTGTCGTTGTCGGATGATATCGTTTCAACCTCCACTTGATCGTCGCAATCTTTGTACTTTTTCGTTTTCTCATCGCGTCTAGCTTGTGCTGATTTCTCCATCTTCTCTCCTAACGTATTCAGCCTCTTCTCTACCTCCTCCATGTCTCTCGAAATTCGAAGTCCCGCGGGTGTCATCGCGATAACTTTTTCCGTCTTGGAAAATCTCGCTCTGTTGTACAAGGCAACGACAAACGGGACGAGGAGCATAACAAAAATTCCAGCAGATAAGATGAACACTCTCACGAGTTTGTCATGTTGTACGGTGAGGCGGTTTTCGAGTTCTGTTATTCTCAGTTCCTGTATCAGTCCCTGGTTGTGTAGGCGATTTAAGAAATCCGGGAGGAGAGGGTACTGGTCCATGGTGATGGAGAATTAAAGAAGAGAGAAATTTCTTGTGAAAATTGGAAAGGTGAATGAAATTTGGATCTTGACACCGTGACGCCCTTTTGATGAGTGAGTTTGTCTAGTAGGTCGTGGGAAATCTGCTCATACTTGAACGTGGGTGACTACAAGCTTTGGAAGCACCGCTCCATATTCCTCTATTCCCCTTCCGAACCAAGAACTATCTGATACCACTCGACGACAATTGATTCCCGCGAGATTGGCCACGGAGAGTACAAAGCGTCTTGATGTTATCAGAAATTTTGATTTATGTATTTCTGCAAAGCTCGCAGACAGCTTGTCTTGTTCTTCCTGTACCTTTCCGCAATATTGTAGTCACTGTTGGTGGTGAAGATATGACTCTTCGCCTCATCTAACACTCACATCAATCGTCCATGGTCAAGTCCAACATGGCGGGAATGTTGGAGAATGGTCCCCATATCATCTTTTGCACGCCTTGGTCCACACCAATCTATTTGAAATCAGCCATTATACTTGTGAGCCCTGGCGCTTGATTCACTTACCGATGCGGGTGTGTCGTTGTAAAAGATTGGGCATAATCTTTCCGTCTCATTCTTTCCTCCAGCATGCTTTCAAGCAAGACTGAAGGTATTGGGATGCTCCCATCTACCGCAGTAGAGGCTTGCAGGCTCTTTGCGCATCTTGGTCTTGATTGAGCTTCTCGAATGTCTGATGTTTGCCCATGCGAACGAATGACTTCAACTTGAGCTC
Source organism: Aureobasidium lini (assembly GCA_022813425.1). NCBI lineage: Eukaryota > Fungi > Ascomycota > Dothideomycetes > Dothideales > Saccotheciaceae > Aureobasidium > Aureobasidium lini. The sequence goes on along the minus strand of JAKLML010000077.1, from coordinate 34,957 downwards.
CGGGAAGGTGATTGTCTCGAGGACGACGATGTCCGGGGAGGCAATTCTGAAGGTGAGCTTGTAGTCTTCAGGTGTCTGTCCATCGAAAGGAATTGATGCGTTGTCGTCGAGTTCTTTTTCTGCCTTGTTGACCTTCAGGCAACCATAGCGGAGATCCAGATGTCTGTCGCTTGCCGGTCTAGGAAGATTTTGTTCCAAGGCTTTGGGTGCAGGGGTGGAGATACCGCTCGAAGAAGGTGTGGACGCTCTCATGGTCTCTGTTTTTGTGTCGCTGAAGTCTGATGACAACAAGTCGGAGTCGGTGTCTGTGGCGTCATTTCCCTTCTGCGCCTGAGGTGTAGCAGCAGTGTCTTCCTCGTCTTCGGCGGTTCCATAGAAGCTTTGGAGCATGGACTGGTATGCGATGAAGATGATGGTGACGATGTAGCTCCAAAACGCACTGAACTATATAATGAAAGCTAGTTCGTAAGGTGTTATCGCTCTATAGACCTTTTAGTAAGATAAGTGGAATACTTAGACGGTCAAGACTAAATATATTTACTAAGAAGGTTCATTGATCACGATGCAGTGAGAAGGTTCGGCGCGCCCGATCAGACTAGTATGTGCTTGGAAGGAAGGTTCTATGAGTTTTTCAGGACATGGCATACAGCTGTGCGTTGTATGGCCTGGCCAAGACTAACTTTTGAACTCAAGGACTGCTCCCCTCGGACATGGATTGATCGTGCGACGAGGTACATGGTACAAGGATGCAGCTCTCAACAGCCTGCGCTATCTTCAGCAGCTGAGACCGTAGCTGAGTGGCAGTGTGCTGAAGGTCTACCGTCTGTGATGGTTCTCACCGTTCTTGACAAGCAGTGAGACATTGTTTCTGCATCAACGAGCTGGGTTTTGGAGCAGCTGTCAAACTCACCACAAGATGGCCTGAAAACAATCACCTGTCCGGCAACAGATTCGTGGTTGCAGCATCTCCTCGAGCCGACTGTTGAGAGCTGAACATAGGCTAGAAAGCTTTTGGACCATGTGTCGGTGACACGCGACTGTGTGCCATGGCACGCGAACGCAAAACATACCTGCTTCAAACCTTAGTCACACAGAATGCTTTCAAAACATCGTCTTGGGTGTTTACCTTCTTGCATGACTCCCTAGCCAAGTACAGCTAAGAGTGGTGCCAAGTGCTTGGTATAGCACCTACCGAAGGAACTTATTCTGAACAAGGAGCGGAACTCGAGGTGCTGGAAGACACCAAAGCGCGCAATGGGAATCTGACCATACCGTTTCCCAGCCGTGCAGTCCCCGTCCGACTTGTCGACAACAAAGTAAGACACGCCGTTAGAGATCTTTCAAATCTCAGCCCTGTCTTCGTCGTCTCTTCGTGCCACACCTCATTTATTCAAGATTTGATGCTTCTGTTCTATAGATTCGGAAGTTTCGTCAGGAGAGCTGTTTCTGAGAGTCTGAGAATTGTCGTCAGTAATCACGCAATGAATATAGCAGCTGATGAGAGACGCACAGGAGTTGGCGTGTAAACGTCTACCGTCGAGTCAGTCGACGATATTCCGGACATGGTGTCCAAGAGTTGCTGCTTCTCAAAGCGTACGCGCTCGAGCAACTCCAAGAGCTCTTGTTTCTCGTCCGATATCTGCTTCCTGGTGGCTGCGAATCCTCTCTTGATTACTGCGGCCATGTCGCGCAGAGAATGCTCCTTACAAGCTGAGAGATCGAGGATCTCTTCTCTTCCCGATTCTGTCATGCCAAATAATTCTTGACCGCATGCTTCAAGTTGATTCAGCCGGCGTTGGTGAATATCAAAATTCTGCTGCCCTTGCTCCGAATTGAGACCCTTGCTCGCTCCGGTATGGCGGTAGAGCAACGGTTCAGCTTCAGAGCTTCCCCTTGGTAGGCCCAGATAGTTGTTTTCCACTAGCAGAGTGATGAAAAAGACCTCTGCTCGATCAGTGAGTACGCCAGCTTCGATAACGAGCTTAAGAAGGTCTCTCCGACTCGCAGTACTTTCTCGAAGCCTCAGTGTCCATTTCACTGTTGAAGTGACACTTGGGTGGGCCTTGGTTTGTGTAGCGACTGCTTGTGACTCGACAGGAGTTTGGGGAACTTTCCAAGGGTTCTGATGGCTGATTTCGTGATGGTTGATAAACTCGGTGACCAGGTTAATCACTTGCGATTCACATCCTTCGCGCCACGGTCCCGTTATTGCGGTATTTGCGAAGGTCGACATCTCACAGTATGATTTCTCGGTGCTTGAGATCGTGCCTGACGAGGACCAGGAAGTCTATTTGACTCTGCGGAAGCTGCTCAGGTCTGAGCGATGCAGACTGTATTCCACACCATTGAGTAAGAGCAAGGGAGGTAGAGCAGCAATATCGAGCATGTTTCGCGGCCAATAAAATCTACTAACCATTGGAACGTGGCCAAAGGCCTGGACTGGGATAACGAACCTTGAGAACCGCCGCATCAACCCAGAGAAGAAAGGGTTGTGGGTTCTCATGTGATAGTTGTGTTCATACAAGCTCAATATAACTCCAATGTGAAAACTTGAAACGGTCATAAGTTGTGTGAGAGTGAAGATGATGTTGCTGTCGAGTGAGCAAAGCCAACACGTGACCAACTCAAGCCTGATTGGTGGGCCGAGCCGGCGTTCACGCTGATTAGATAAGCGAAGCGACGCACCGACCCTTGTGAAATTCCGCTCCGCGCGCTCCCAAAAACTTCCTTTTCTTCACGACTTAGGACGACAACGACCCCGCTGTCTAGGTCGCCATCATGCAGATTTTCGTGAAGACCCTCACGGGCAAGACTATCACCCTCGAGGTGGAGTCATCCGACACCATTGACAATGTCAAGTCCAAGATCCAGGGTGCGCATTTTCCTATCTCCCTCGCCATCCGCTATGTCGCCACACACACCGCGCGACGGCGGCGACACCAACCATCCACCATCATGCGCAGAAGACTGACTTTCGCATCAAACAGACAAGGAGGGTATCCCCCCGGACCAACAGCGCCTGATCTTCGCTGGCAAGCAGCTCGAGGATGGCCGTACCCTCTCCGACTACAACATCCAGAAGGAGAGCACTCTTCACCTCGTCCTCCGCCTCCGTGGTGGTGGTAAGAAGCGCAAGAAGAAGGTCTACACCACCCCCAAGAAGATCAAGCACAAGCGCAAGAAGAACAAGCTTGCCGTCCTCAAGTACTACAAGGTCGACGGTGATGGCAAGATTGAGCGTCTGCGTCGCGAGTGCCCCTCTGACACCGTAAGTTCTACTTTACACACACCGAGCGCATCATCCTCAGCTACTAACTCATCTCTCAGTGCGGTGCCGGTATCTTCATGGCTGCCATGCACAACCGCCAGTACTGCGGTCGCTGCCACCTCACCTACGTCTTCGACGACCCCAAGTAAATGGGTCGCTCGGAGAGAGGTGCCAATGAACTTGTTTTTACTTTGCTAGCTATCTAGCGTTTTTACAATCAAGTCGTTGTCCGATCACCATGCCTTCTGTTCCTCTTCCCTCGTGATATTGTGATCGTTGTGACATACTTCCTGGGAGTGCTACTTGATAACTTTCCTGTTCGACGTCGATGTATGAACATTATGGGTCTGGTATTTGTGAGCTTTTTCTATATCCTTCCAGCCAGTTCCTATGCACGTTACTCGTATATACACTACGTCTCAGCTATTACTCTCTCCATGTACAGCAACTCTTCCCCACCACAGCTCCCTCCTTCCGTCACACTCAAGGCGTAGGACCTTGTCCCCACAAGATCGAGTTGAGCACGCTATAAGGCGAATACTCCTCATCAACCAACGCCGAAGTATTCGACGGGAACACACTCGAATGATCCACCCCTGCCATACCAGGACTATCACTACTATCCGCCACACTCTGCGCCGAAGCCCCACCCATGGCAATATCCTCGATAAACCTCGGCGGTCTAGATTCTTGAATATTGAGTTTCTTGAGCGCGGTGATTGCTCGTTCCATGGGTGCGGCGAGTTCTTGTGGGTCCAGTGCCGATTGCATATCTGACATGAGGGCGACGAATCTGCCGAGGAGACGGCGAGCGCGTTCGTTGTGGGCGTGTTCGCCCATGATGCCGAGGAGGAGGGCGGAGGAAAGACTGCGATGGACGGCGGCCCAAGATTGTCTTGCGTAGGGTGTGATGTTTTGCAGGCCGAGGAAAGCTTCGACTGTGCTGACCAAGCTGTCGATGCAGGTTTGCTTGAAGGCCTTGGAAAGTTCGTAGCTGGCGGTGCTTGGACTGATGGCTGGTCGACAGAGTTCGGAGACGATGTATGAGACGTGTAGGTACAGAGCCCAGTGCTCGAGTGACTCTTCCACAGACTTGCAGGTGCGGGAGTCGCGCAGGTAGTCAGCAGTGCCAGCCATGATATCATCAATCTCATTTCTGTGATTTGTGATTCTGGCGAACAGCTCGCGAGAGCTCATGGTCTTAGTGCGATCGCGTACAATCTCCAGACCGACTCTGCAGAGTCTGTACATTGCCAAATGATAAGGAGGAATTTGCGTGTATGCATCTGGTGCTGGCATACTTGAGGGGTCGATGTATGCTGTTGTAGCTGCTCTGTCATAGGTGATTGATAGTAGACTATCTTGCCAGACGATTGACCACCAGACCTTGGAGCGAATAGCCTTGGTCTCGATGTCTGCGGCAGGTGGGCAGCTACGGTGCAGACCAAGACTCATTGCCAGGCGTAGCGTCAGACCCATAAGAGACCAAGAAGTTCCGGCGTTCATGTTGTTGGAGATGACCTAGGAAATGTGTTAGCTATTGGCATTTGGCACAGGCCACGGAGAGCCTACATTGCCGAGAATCAACAAAGTCTGGATACTCTCCAGAGTCACATGTGACAGGAAATTGGTGAAACGTAAGCACTCGAAACTGCAGCACACTGTTTATCGTTAGTACATCTCATCATTCTTATCTCACGATTTCGGGTCACTCACTGTAGACTTGAGATGTCAATTCACGTTCTTTTCTCGGCAAACCAGAACATTGACAACCACTCGCTAGAACAGCAAATAGTAAACCAACCCATTCCAAATTCTTGTCGTAAATTGCCTGCTCAGTGACTCCAGGAAGAGGACTGTTTTCTGGTAGAGTTCCAGCAACACCCATTTGCTCATTGCGTTTTTGCAAGAAGCGTGTCAAGTCCATTTCAAAGGTTGAAATATCCGCGACACCTGGGAAGATGATGTTTCCGAGATTCTGATAGTATCGGAAGAAGGATAAGCATTGACTGTCAGTGGGTATCGTCTTGGCCAGTTCTTGAGCGCGTGCCAGAGAGCCGTGAGCTAGACCCCAAAGATCGACGAATGGATATGTTGCTGTCTCATTGTCAAGACCAAACATAGGTAGGATCGATCTTCCGAGGATTTCCTGAACTGAAGGTTGTTCACGATCACCTTGTCCTAAAGCCATGACAAGCGCAGGGACCGAAGAACCTCCCAGATGTACAGTTTGGCCAGTCAAGTCGTTTCTAGCATGGAGTCCATGAACCGTGGTATGGCGTGTAAACTGATTGTTAATCCATGGTTGGGCAGCATCCGCTTTTTGTGTAGTACTTGAAGGTGAAGAACGGCCAGAAGTTTGTTGGTGTGGTCTGCTATTAGATCCTCTCATCTCCCTTCGCAATTCCTCAAGAGCTGATTCGACATTATCCAGTTTCCGACAAAGATGATCAAAATCGGATCGTGCCAGCGTCACGGTATTTGCGCTCGATGCAGGAACCCCGCTGCTGGTACTCGCGCTAGGCAACGCAAGAGTTGCCGATGAAGAAGAGCCATTGTTCTGCTTCTTGTTTGGCGGATGGTAGTCGCATAGCTCGGGATGTTCGCGCTCGACACAGGTACGGCAAGGCCTCGCAAGGTCACAGCGAACTTTTCGTTGTCGACATGGATAGCACGCTTTGTGTTCCCGCGCCTTGCGTTTGCGCCGCAGAAAGTCGTCCACCTCGGCCTTGGCAGGGATATCGCCTGGTGCTGGGGTCATATTTGGCGTGCCAGTTTCCATTGCTGCGCAACAATTTCCTTCTATCCGATATTCTACGTGCGAAAGATGAGAAACATCAAAAGATGTTTTTGGTGGCGGGCTTACCGGCATTTATTAGCGTTGCGGGGAGCTTCGATTGCTTATGAAACGCAGCAATCTCACGCAGCGGTGGGAGTACGACTCAGATTGGAATTGGTATTCGAAGGATGTGAAACTTGGTAAAGACTGAGTCGAAGAATGAGGCCTCCAACTACTCGAAGAAACCTTGTCTGAATTGCGACTTTCCTTCTCGCAAGCCATTGAGAGATACTGGACTTGGCGCAAATCCCGACTACCGATGACTCCGAGCAAAATCTGCCCTAGAACGGTGTGGCTAGAATCATCAGACAGACCAAATCACATTATTCAGTGGCACTGCAAGGCAAAGAAATAAAAGAAGATAATCATTCAATTCAACAATCCCATATTTATGGGGGGGTATCTTTTTAAAACCATATCCAAAAACAAATCATCCAAAACATACGCCTTCAACTATGCAAATGAATCATAACCATATACATGTCTTTCATCAAGGCGACTGGCCATTGACAATCATTGATTCGTTCGTCTCGGTTCTCGGGATCGATGCTGCGGATGCGATGGTGGAAGCATGGCGCTTCATGTGCTCTGCTTTTGCAGCTTCGTACTCCTTGCGGCTGATACCAGCTATCGGGCTAGCAAACCCGCTGCCACCACCTGCTGTAGCTGCAGAGCTACCGGCAGGAATCTCTTCGGCCAATCGCTCAGCCATGTGGGCGTCATATTCACGCTCGCGCGCCTGAACGGATTGAGGATCAAGCTTGCGGGCAGTGGCAAGCAGATCAAGGGAGCCATCTGATGCAGCGTCATCATCTTCTTCGTCCTCTTCCTCACCGCTCTCGTCGCTGCTCGAATACGGCATGTCGATAGTTTGCGGAGCTGCGGATGGAACATCATGCATACGATCCATCTCGGGAACGATAGACTGATAATCGCCAAACTCTGACTCATCATCGTCAAATTCGTCGACATCCATGAAACAGGAGGCAGGAGGAAGCTCAGAAGGTGGCAATTCTTGGTGGAACGTCTTGACAACATAGTCCGTGAATGGCGTTTGCTGCTGCTGACGGCCACTCTTCTTGAATATAGAGGCAATTTGGGCAGGGTATGCCTTTTTCGGAGCGGACTGGATCGGGGCACCATAAATACGCTTGTGCTCAGTCCTGACGTTGATCAAAAAGTTGTCGGAGGGGCAGATACCACCAATACCGGAAGCCTCCAAAGCGATTGGGCTTCTAACGGGTCCGGCCTGCGACATGGGTGAGGCGCTAGGGAAGCTGACTTCAAGAGCTTCAGGTATCGGATTGTCATTGAGGCTCATAGCTTCAGGCAGGTCCTTTGCATTGTTGAGAGGACCGCGGTGCTCTAGAACGTCATTTGGTGCTGGTTCCGGAGACTTTGGAATACCGAGGGCATGATCCGTCATGGGGTGGTACATCAGCATGTTGTTTGTCATGTCCACTTCCGTCGTGGGTTCGCCGCTAAGATCAGTACAAAACCTAGCATTGTTGTAGAAGATGATGGGTCCGTTGTCTGTCTTCTTCTTCTGCTGTCTGAAAGAGACGGTTCGAATGCCGGAACTGGTCATGGCAGAAGAGTCACCCCCTTGAGGGCCCACGAATGGGGATTCAGTTTCATCCTCCGAAGTAAATATATCGCTGTCGTCTTCGCTGCTGCGATGGTAGAATAGTGGCGTGTAGGCAAATCTGCTGTGTTGCTTCTCGAGCATTCTACGCTTTGAGTCTTTGCCACCATGCTTGTGGTGTGATGACTTCGATCGTTTGAGAGGTGACTTGTCGTAAGGGGAATTTCCGTAGGTCGACGGCGAGCTGTCAGCCTCGCTGGCAGATCTGGTAATGTTTCTTCCGCCCTTCCATCTGACTTTGCGTCCATCTTCAGAAATTTCGAATTTTGTGCTGAAATCGACCAGAGCCTTCTTGGCAAACTCTGGAGTGACGTTGAGAGTGTGAAGCTGAGCCATGTTAAACAGGAAATTGAGATAGATCCAGCCATGGCCCCCCTCCTGAGCTTCCATAGTGCTAGGCTCAGGTGGTGAGAAGCCGAGGTGGCGAATATACTGGAAGTTATCGAGAGGGTTCTGAGCTCGATGAGGGTCTAGATCTAGAGGTCTTGTAGGTCTTTGCTGAGGTGAGACACCTGCGAAGTCTTGCTCTACGACCTTTAGGGAAGACTCGATTCCCTGAGTGACTTCAGGACCGCTGCTGTGAACTGGAGACTCCTGGGCACTTCGTTCTTCGTCGTCCTTCATAATCGGGGCTTCTCTATTGCCTTCGATCTTAGCAGTCTGACCATTAGCCTCCAGGGCGCTTCTATCGGCCCTTGCGGCCATTTGCGAGACCTCTTGTTGTTGGAGAGGGTGGTGGTGGTCACCAAGTACAGCGCCAGTTCCAGCGAAGATTTGTTCGAGACGGCGCACTACGAGCTTCTTCTTGGAATATTCGGTCATAACAGCAGGGTGATGCGGAAGCAGGCCCTCTGGAATGTCATGGAGGTAGGTTTGAATGTTGCTTTGACGACTCTTGTTAGACCGACGGAAAGAGTGTCTACCCTGCTGACCACTGTTTGAGTTGGAGAGGCCTGAAGCGGAGGCTGAGGCCGAATTGGAAGCGTAGGCAGAGTCGGCAAAGTTGGATGAGGACGAGGCCGTCTTGTGTGTCTTCAGTGTTGGAACAACGCGATCGTATAAGTTGCTTGTTTGAGAAGCAGAACCGCTCGGGTGGCCAGCAGCGCCGACGGCAAAGGTACGAAGAAGTTCTTCCAGCTCACGTCTCTTGTTTGACGATAGACCGTGAACGCGAACCTCGAAGAGTTTCTCATCCTTGAGGTGAGCGTCGTGGAGTTTCTCGTACTTCTTCAAGCGTTTCTTGAGTTTCTTGTTCTGGACGGTGAGGTCGTCGATGACAGCACGGAAGTCTGAGCTGCCACTGTCCTCTGTATCGTTCTTATGTAGTAGAGCATGCATTGGCATGGATTGGTCAAGCATAGCGCTCGGGCCTGTGTAATACGGAGTCTCTTCCGAACTAGAGTGTTGGAGGAAAAACGGAGGGTCGTCTGCAAAAGGGGGGTCAGTGTACGAGCTACAAGTACCGCGGGCATGATCATGACTGACTGTCACCTAGTGTGTTGTTTTTCCCGTCGGCATTGTTGTTGGCGCCATCGAACCATTTGTCGGCATTGCTGCTCTCGCCCGAGTCGGCCTTGCTGACATTGGGCTTGTTGCTCGACGGCGAGCCACTGGAGGCTTCGGTCTGAGAACTTCTAGTATCTTTGGAGTCTGACGAAGGTCCGCTGTGTCGAAGAGATACTGAGCGCTGAGCAGTCGGCCTCCGGGGGTGAGGCGGGCGGAGATAGGCTTCTGATGCCATCGAGGCGACTATGTTGAAGAGGAATCGACAAAGCTATGTTATGTGTATCAAAACAGGTCGATACTTGTATGTAGTGGCGCTAGTGTAGATGGCTGTATTCCAAAATGGGTGAGTACAGAGCGCGGTATAGGCGTATAGGTATGTGAAATAGGTAGGTGTTGGTCAGAGAGAGGGAGACGGATGCGACAAAGTAGAGGCAACCGGTGGACTGGACATTCGACCAGATCAGGGCATCGAAACACCTGCCTGAGATCCAGCAAGATGACTACCCACAATCACAGATTCCAAAAAAGCAGATCGTCTTGACCATCGCAGGGCATGAGACGTATCGAACGTCAATTCACGTGGTGGGGGATCAGACGCAGCAACTGTCCTTGATTGACTCTGCTGACAAGCGAGACACGATTTTGCAGCCATCACTCGACTTGCGCCCGAATCGAAGTCCGTTGTGTGCTCTGTGCGGCTAAACACTCCGATCATCAATGCCATTTTAGAAGTCGCGGAGATCGGTAGCCTTTTATTGGAGGCTCAATCGCCGTCACAGCCAAGATTATGTCATCGTATGGACCCTGGCCCGAAACGCCTCCGGTCTAGGCCTAAGGTCGCCGTGTTCGAGGCTCTGCGGCCGCTTCCTTTCCTGAACTGTTTTCACCCTTCAAGTACCCAGACTGTCTGATTTCTCAGCTTTCTCGAGTCTCGAACTCAGGGACTTGACAGAGAGAAGCGCGCAGGAGGTGTGCGAACGCTGGCCTACTTGAATTGTAAGCAAACAGCCGATCTGACAACCTACGTTTGCTTGTTTTTCGCCGTCGCCATGCTTCAAGCCACATCGGCGATGAACTTGCAGATACAGTACACAACTAGACTTCACCCCATACTCATAGCCTTCCTTTTGCAAGGAGACATGCCTGATGCTCCTGTCAAATCTCGATGCGAACACCGAACGGCTGATGTCTTGCAACGAGTTCTGCGGCACGTCTATTCTCAGCATCGTTGGCCTGCTTATTCTTACATTATGTGCCGTGTATAAGCCTATTGCGAGTCCTTTTTTGATTAAATTCAGCTGCCTATCTATCGTGTAACCTTTCAGAACGTGTCCTCTGCTGCCCGTAAATCCTTCAATGGTTGAGATCTGAGATTCATCATCCCATGCTCTGTCGACTTGTCTGTATTGTTTGCTGCGTCACACCTCTACGAGACGCTCTCTGTAAGGTTTCTCTGATACGAACCAATACTGTCCGCGATCACTGGACCATTTGGCCGGCTTGATATCGCCGTGATTGTGCGAGATACCGCCTAGAAGGATCGAAACTTGAGATCCGAAAATTGCGATGTTGTCTATCTCGCGATCATCCAGCTCGGCCGTCACTCCGAGGTTTGAGGCGTGGCGCTGATAGGTCAATTTCAACGATGCAGCGAGCTTTCGCTCGCACGTGAGCGTCATCCAATCCGGGTCGCGATTTCGATTTGGGCAAACACTTCGATCATCCGCTGCCTGCTTTCGTACAAAAGCAGAGATCGAGATGTTGCTTGATCTTCACGCGGATGTCTCTTTCGGTTTAAGGTATGTTTAACGAGCACTTGAACAAGCTTCAGTAGACGCCCAAGGTGCTGGTACTCCCATTCGGCCACTTTGTCTACTCGCGTTCCTGCTGTTGCAATTTTTTCACCAATTCATCAGCATCTCGGTTCTCGACCCTCTTACCTGGCAAGCGCTACAACAACATGGAGACGATCCGTCATGTCCCACGCTCAGCTCACAACACGTATCGCATTCCTTGTCCGGAGAGACATCGCATGGCCCAGTCCTCGAAGCCTCTCACAGATCGGCGATGGAAAGTAGCATGATGCGGCTCCAGAAAAACGCTGGGCGCTGGCGTCCGCGATCGTTTTTGACAGCAGCACCAAAAAGCCTGATCACGGTTGCTGTTTTGAACCTGGACGTATCCCACAATCGTAATTTGTGGTGGCTGACAGGTCGGAGCAGCCTGGTGCGCGGACTCGTCACCGCCGCTGCCGCTGTCGATGGATGTCGGCGATGCGATGTGATGAAGCCTGGCTGCACAGTCGAAACAATAATACCACGGAGTATTCGCCCACGCTATGGCGCCATCGACCTCAAATCTGCTATCAGGTGATGCTGCTGACGCCCGTTTGCTTCTTTGCAGCACCAGAACAGGTGAGGAACTGGTGGGCGTCATGGTTCTGTGTCACTAAGTCCGTCATCATTTCGATGTTCGTTGTCGGCTTGTTGGTATGACGCTCGGAGCCACTCCCGGTTCCGATTGTTTCTTCAAATCGTCGATTCGCGCTGGGAGTTTTCCCTTCTTTTCACTGGTTTCTCTGATCTCCATCCAGCCCTGCGATGCAAGACCCCTTCCCTTCTATTGTTTTCGTCATCATTATCATACAGAACGGCGTCGTCTCTATCGATAGCAAAAGAGGCTTCGGCTCATTCTCCATGGCGGCTCAAACAATCACCTTATGCCCAAGCATCGAGGGAGAAATCGTGTGATCTAATCATCGATTGATACATGTCACATGTCGACAGTTTCACCAGAAAACACGATGTGTGGAAGAAGAGGCATAACAACCCTTGGACCCAGCGCGCAGTCATCTACGGGATCGAAAGTGTCCAATTCCGATTACATTGCACGTTGGGCAACAACACTGTGGAATCTGCTGAGCGAACTGGCTGCAGTTCAACACAGCGGCCAGCTCCGCGACGAAGGACAAGCATCCACGCCCAGTCACCAATTCTACATCGCTGTCACACATGAAGCTGGCGATGCTCGATGGTATCTCGATTCAAGAGCGGACGTCAACGTCATCTCCAGCCTTTCCTCGAGCAGCCGAAAAACTCACGCTTCTGAACGTATCAGCTCAAAAGCTTCTCCATGACAACTAGCCTTGTAGGCAAGTGAAGGACTTCAAATCGAGCGATGCGCCTTGCACGCACACGCTACCTTTGCGATCCACAATCCCACAGGGTCCAAAAACGCCCTCGGCACTCTATGCTCTACGAGCATGATGAAGAAGCAGGTTTATTTTCTGGACACGACGCGATGCAGTGTGCGCCTTCACCGCTGAAACGCCGAATCCCAAACGTCTTTCGCCTTGCATCGAGATCTTGTTTGGTCTGCTAGAGATGGATCGCGAGAAGAAGAGATTGCAAGTCAGAGTCACGAGTTGCTGTAAGTCATGGTCGTAGGTGAATTGGGTATGAAGCGATGCCCTTCGAAATGTTCACTGGAAAACTTCTCTGGTTGCTTTCTTGACCATGTCAGAATGCGGCTCATCTTCACAATTACAAGATGTAAGTCAGGTATGCGCAAAAGAGGTATGTGAAAGGGCGAGTTCCTCAAGAACATAGAGCATCGACAACATCAAATCGCAACGATTGCGCTATTCTCTGCAATGGCCTGTTCGATGGCAACTTCTGCCATACGGGGATGCTTGTGCAGTTCCATCAGTTTCACACAGCTCATAGCATTCCCATACGCGATTCGATCAAGCTTTGGTATCACGTCCATCGTGTATAGAATCCAGCACAACTCTACGTTTGCGATTCTCTCATCGCAATGGACGACGAACGTATCCTCGCTACGCTTCTCCCTCCAGTCCTGACGCCGGTGTGTCTACCCAAAGCGAGTGAAAAGACTGCGAATTGTGGACTGTTACAGGGTGACCCCCTAGACAATGGTCCCTATCCTAATATCGACGATAACATCAGCAATATCAACCGCTATCCTCTATTTGACATACTAACATGGACATTGTAAGTGTTTGTCTGTCACAATCAAGTATTGAATCACCACCTAACATCCTTGAGCCACGATATACAAAAATCCATCCTCGGCCTCCCTCATTCCCAACCTCATCACAAGACACACTGTCGCCAGCTCAGTCATCACTACATCGAAACACCAGTCTACAGGAAACACATCCAAACTTACCTTGTAACCATAGCGAGTAAATTACACAGAGTTGACGATACGAGTGAAATCAGGCAATTGGTAATGAGGACCAAAACCTCACCTCCTTCCCTTCACATTGCTAAGGGCTATATAGCAAAAATGCAAAGACACAAGAGCTCTCCAAAAGATCGTCACGTCATCGGTGAAACGGCAATTATCCTGCTACTGTATTGTTCTTCTACTATCTAGTGATATGTCTGCTCCATCCCTAAGAATAACGACAAGCAACATGTCAGGTCTACCTTGAAGATGACATGTTTTTGCAGGATTGGAATTGTGCAGAGAAAAATGGCGAGTGTGCAAGATGGTGAGAGAAGTGTATGTATTACTTTCCTGCTGGATTTCGTAGATTATAACGCTATAACGCTAACCAATCAACTTCTTCTTCTTCTTCTTCAGCCCTCGTTGGCATTGAGGATAAAAATCCGCCCCATAGAACAACACCCCTATTAATCATGCTGTAAACCCAAAAGGCTCACTATCATATCAGCAAAAAGCCCCAGTAACCTTCTAAATCTCCTTGATTTCCTCCTCAACCTTCGCCTTTTTACTCGTCACCTCATCCCCATCTTCAAGTTTTCTCTTCTGAATAGGCAGAGTAGCAGCGGCAGTTTCAACAGGCTTGACCTTCTTCTTCTTGACCAACCCACTCAAATCGTTAGCATTAGCCGTAGCTTCTGCAATCCTCATCTTCTGATCCTTAGGAGTTTCCCCCAACATGCCACCCAAGATACCACGGAGAGGGTTTTCCGCACCAGAAGCTGCAGCAACAGGAGTGCGTAGATCTGTAAGCCTTTGCTCCATTTCCTCGATCATTTCTTGCACATCTTTGATTTCCTTCTTTTTGGCATCTTGTTTGTCTGTGGGGAGAGAAGGGAGGGAGGTGTTTTCTTTGGAGATGCGGAGACGGCAGGATTGGATTGCTGACTCCAGGTGGGTGGCTGCTTCTTTGCGGAGGTCTTCGTCTACGGTTTCTTCCTTGGTTGCGCCTTGTTCTACTGCTTCTTCGTTTGTGGTGGTTACGGAAGCGAATTCCATGGCTAGTGCTAGTTTGAAGTGTGCTTCTGCGAGCAAGGAGGATTCGAGGGGGTATAGTTTTTGCTTGAGCTCGAGGGCGGAGCGACCTTCTGCTACGGCGAGAGGGAAGTTTTCGTTTTCGAGGGAGAGTTCGGATTGGAGATCGTGGGTGTCGGCGAGGCGGTCCATGACTTGACGGGCTTCTGGGTTTTCGATGAGGGATGTTTCTTTGGCTTTGCCTTTGCCGGAGTAGGTGGAGGGGAGGGAAGCGAGTTTGCGGGTCAGGAGGACGCGAGCCATGTCCAGGATCTCGTAGGCGACAGCGAAGTCATCGGCTTCATCTTCGTCTTCCTCGTCTTCTGCTTCGGCATCATCACCTTCGTCTTCGCTGTCTGTCCAGTTCTCATCGCCAGTGATTTGGAAGAAGGGCTTGTTTGCTGCTGCGTCCTCTTTCTTTGTGGCACTGCCATCTTTCTCGTCTACAACGGCCTCGACGACTTCCTCTGCAGTCTTTTGGTCGCCGTCTTTCAGGGCGTCGTTGTTCGCGGCGGCAGACTTGGTCTTGCGCTTCTTCTTCTGAGGCTCTCCACTGCCAGCAACCTTGTTGCCCAGTACGTCGCTGTTGCTAACAGCAAGGTGGTACAAGCAGCGTCCGTACTGGTAGAGAAGATCGGCATTGTCGAGGGACATTTCACCATTCAGTTGTGCCTGCAGCTGTGAAGCTTGCGAGTAGAATTCCGAAGCTCCGGCATAGTTCTTGAGAGAGTACTCTTTTGTGGCGGCGGCTTGCAGTCTGGCGAGTTCTGCTTGTGCTTCTTCTGTGTTCTCGATCTGAGGTGCCTGGTCTTCCGAGACAGTGTCGAGGGGTTGTGCTTGTTCGGGGACCGACATGGTGATGTTTCAATATGACGTGCGATATGGTGGATTGGACGAAGACGTGGATGTGAGATATCGTCACTCGATGATGAAGTCGGCAAACAGTTGCAAAGTTGGACAAGATAATTGTGACAATGTTTGAGCAGTTGCTCGGCCAATCACATGAAGATTGATGTGATGCAGGCGCGCGTCGCGTGTCGTTCGCGAAAGGCACTTTAGCCGTCGCGTCAACCACCAGAGAATCGACAACACATTTCACAACTAACACAGAAAATGGCAGCTACGTTTCGTCTACAAGAAAACACGGTTCCTTCGTCGAGTCCGGCCTTTGGAACTCCAGTTCACCCCATCAACCCTCGCGAAAAACGAATTCCTCCGCCAGCATTCAAGCCTTCAATACCGACAATCCTACCCATTCTCCTACCACCAGCCAGTCTAAGACCTCTCGCCTTCCGAACCTTTACCAAAAAGCACAATCTCACTCTCAGCTCTCCGGCACTACAATCACTAGCCACATTTGTCGGCAAACACTGCGGCTCAGGATGGCGTGAAAGGGGCACAGCAGAGGGCGTCCTCGAGGAAGTCGCAAAAGCTTGGAAGAAGAGTGGAGGCAACTTGATTGTCAATGATGGCTCATTACTCAAGAACATCCTCAAGACGCTAGAGAGTCTTATGAGTGGTGGCAAGATTGCTTCGACAAAAACAAATCTGAGCCGACAGAGCAGTTTCGCTTTTGCTGGCGAGAGTCAGGAACTTGCGAGAAGACCAAGTCTAGCCGACGCTTCGTTCCAGTCACAGGACCTCCAAGAAGACGAGGGTGCAGATATCAACGATCCTCGAGCATGGATCAAGGTCGTCAGTGCCTTTGACCAGCCCAGATTGAGCTACAACGTTCACAAGAAACATTTTGAGAAGATCACGACAAAGTCTACACTTCTGCCTTCGCCGGCTCACAGAACACAACTCTTCCGAGATCGCTACAACCTCATTCACCAGCGTCTTATGCGAAACGAGGCTTTCCAGGCACCTTCAGTGGCCAACACCCGCTCCCTCAAACGCTCAGATTCAACCTCTATTCAGCAATACTACAAGCTCACTCCCATTGCAAACCTCTTGGGTAGAAATGGCAGCAATCACGTCTTGCTCGGTATGCTGGTCATCACTCCTACTGGTACTCTGGCTCTGAACGACTTGACTGGAAGCATCACTCTAGATCTGCAGCACGCAAAGCCGCTGCAAGGTGTCGACTCTTCCTGGTTCTGTCCAGGTATGGTCGTACTGATCGAGGGTGTCTACGAGGAAGAGTATTCAGGAGCAGGTGCCAGTGGTCTAGGCGCTGCGACTGGTGTCGGTGGTACCATCGGAGGAAAGTTCATTGGCTTCAGTATCGGTGCTCCACCGTCAGAGAAACGCAATGCAACACTGGGCGTCGCCGACTCTTCCAAACAACAAGATGTTGGCGTTGGCGGTGGCTTTGGCTGGACCGACTTCCTTGGCTTGGGCAGTGAGAAGGTCATGGGAACCAAGATGCGCAAACTGGAAAAGCGCCTTCTAGCACCGAACGAAGAAGAAGCCGCACAACAACGCAAGATGGTCATCTTGGGTGAAGTCAATCTCGACGATCCATCATCACTCGAAGCCTTGCGCGCAGTCCTGCGTGTCTACGCTTCAGAAGACGAACTCACACCATTGAGTTTCATGCTCATAGGCAACTTCGTCAGTCATCCCGTCATGGCAGGCGGTGGCAGCGGCGGCAGCATCGAGTACAAAGAATACTTCAACGACCTCGCCACCGTACTAGCAGACTTCCCTACCCTCCTACGCACTTCAACTTGGGTCTTCGTACCAGGCGACAATGACCCCTGGGCTTCTGCCTTCAGCGCGGGCGCCAGCAACCCGGTACCTCGCCCATCCATCCCAGGCCTCTTCACCAGCCGCGTCAAACGTGCTTTCGCCGCCGCCAAAGCAGAAGCACCCCCACCAAAAACAGATGACAATGTCCCTGTAGAACCAATCTGGACGTCCAATCCAACACGCATTTCCATCTTCGGCCCCGCCCACGAAATCACCGTTTTCCGCGACGACATATCCAGCCGTCTACGCCGCAACGCTTTAACCTTTGGCAAAGCATCCACCGCCGAAGACGAAGACGACGACGAAGAAATGCCAGACACCACTTCCGCCGAAATCCCCACACCTACGCAAATCGCGAGAAAACTCGTCCTCTCCTTGCTGCCTCAGAGTAATCTTTCTCCTTTTCCATTGTCTACTAGACCGATGCTTTGGGATCAAGGATCGGCGATGAGTTTGTATCCGTTACCGCATACGTTGGTGTTGGCTGATGCCGAGGCGCCGGCTTTCGCGGTTACATTTGAGGGCTGTCATGTGCTTAATCCGGGCAAGCTTTGTAGGGATGAAGGAAGAGGAAGAAGGGTAGAGTGGGTGGAATATGATTGTTGGGGTAAGAGGGGTGAGGTTAGGGAGATTTGGGATTCGTAAACGGGGGGATTTTTGCGTGGTGGTTCATGGGGTGTATGGATTTTAAATCAGTTGTTATTTATATGAGAGCAATACAATACAGCTCTTGAACATGGAGATTCGATCTACGCGCCGAGGAGGATGATTTGGGATTGTGATTTGTGTAATGCTCCGAAAGTCGATAGTGGTTGATCAAGAAATTTGCATTATACTTGGACTTAAAAGTGAAAAAAAAAAGGGAGGAACGTGACCGCAAAAGGGTCGACTTATGTCCCCGATAAGCGGTCTTTTAAGTCATCTAAACCTATCCTCTTCTCCATCGTAGTCGATGTTTGTTTTGCAGTATGATTGTGCTGGAGTTGACCAAGACTATGACTGGTTAAATAACTCATACCCGCTTCGAGTCATTTCTCCGGGTGACGACCTTTTTATAAATGATCAACCTCTTGCCTCGTACGTCTTCCTACCCGTCTGAATCTGAAAACCCGTTCTTCTCAAAAAATAATCCAATATGCCGTTCGAAATTCTGTCCACCATGCTGTATGGCATGATCCCATTGCTCTTCTGGAACCACCAGCCACTACGCATGGCCTCGAAAAGAGCCGAAGAGTTGTCCACCGAGTTGCCCACCGAGTTGCCCACCGAGTTGTTGCTCGCCATATTCGCATGCCTCTCATCCGATCGACGCACGCTGTTCTCGGTCATGCAAGTCAACAGCAGGTGGTTTGTGTGTTGCGCCGAAGTGTTGTGGCAGATTCCATCCTTTGATCTGCCGAAACTTATGGAAAGGGTAGACGACCCCATGAGGAGACAAGTATACGTCGACAGGATCCGAACACTCCACATTGGCAAAGGAAATGATGTTTAGAGACTACTCGACCTCAAATTCCCGTGCTTGAACACAGTGGAACTCCGGAGCTGTGCTGGCAAACCTTTGCGGGCAGCTTTGCGTTGTCCGTCACCCAAGAGGCAGCTCCAAAACTTGACACTCCGTAACTTGCGGATGTCAGCGCCGACGTTGAGGCTGCTGGAAAAGCGCTGCCAACACCTACGTGTACTGGAGCTGAGTCACAGGCTGCATTGTGAGGGGCAGCCATTCTTCGACTTTCTGCAGAGCCTCCAGAATCTACGTAGTCTGACCCTGGGACACAACTTGGACGCAACAATTCTCGAGCCGGCATGTAACTCAATGCATGATGGAGCATTTGAGAGCCTTGAGGAGCTCAAGATAGATTCGCTCAAAGGATCGCTGAGTGCATCGGCACTGCACATGATCCTTGCTCGATGCACCAAGCTCAAAGCTTTCGAATACAATGCAGATTCAGACTTGGTATTGGAGGAGACAATCGCCTGTCTACCAGCACGGACTAGCCTCACGGATGTGAGAGTACAAGGCATGCCATACGATCAACTTTGTACATATTCTCCGCCCGGAAAGGTCAGTGATTTATCCCTGGAAGGTTCCGCAAAATCCATCGAGTCGATCTTGACCCTGGTCCCAAGCTCACTGTCAAATCTTTCATGTGCCATCCGGGAGGTTTCACCGAGCATTTGCGGTCTAATAAGCCGATCAAAGCATTTGAAGACGCTACATCTAGACCTTCCGAACAATCAGAAGCTTACTAGAGAGGACCTGAAGGCTCTAGAGAGCCTGAAAGAGCTCCAAGCTCTCACCATACGTTCCCTTCCAGTCAAAGACGCGGTACCCAATCTTTCCGATGTTTATTGTACAGAATATCGCGACAAGCTGCGGATGGATTGGCTGACCGACGAGGATTTTGGTCGCTGGATCCAGAACTTTCCAGAATTGCAAAAGCTTGATCTTGATTGGAGGTGCGATCAACTCACTGCTACTTCAGTCAAAGCCGTCGCAAATCGTTGTCCTCGGCTCAAAGATTGTCGTCTTCTATGGGTGCATGATCTGGACGAGTGCTCGATTCGTGGATTCTAGGCTGTTTGGGACATGCGATAGTTTTCGAATGTCTGATGATTTGGCATGAGCCGATTCGGGATCACGCGTGTACTATTAAGAGGCTTGCTCCAAGACTTCGGTTGTTCAAATCGTACTGTGGGGGAAACCATGCGAAGAGATTGAACACTCAATTCGGCGCCCGTTTTGAAGACATTAGCGACCTGTCGTGTTCGCCTGAGGAGGATGAGAGGTGATTATTGAGTTTAGGGCTGTAGCGCATAGTAAATGAACAACATACGGAGTGTTGTCAGTGTTTAAGCTACAAGTCCTTAATCGAACAAAAGCAGGAACTCTGCAGATTTTCTGCTCTCCAAGTGTGATGAGGTAGTAATAGTTGATGCCATTCGGAGAAAGGTCATTGGGTCCTCAATCGTGGAGTCGCCTGAACGGGGTCGCCCAGTCTCTGTAGGTGCAGCACTTGGCTGGATACCTATGCTCTCGTCCCTAAGGTCATCACCAAGCAACTCAGCGAAGTAGTTGAGCGAAGAGTCTGAAACGTCGGCGTCTAGGTGGTCCAGTGTAGCTGTGGGCTCTAACTTGGCGTTTGTATTGCTTGTCACGGCCTCCAACGAGTTATCCGCGTTGCTCTCGAGCTTCACTACTGCCTGCTCTGTGCCGCTCACTTTGCTTGACGGCGTGAAGATCCCCTGTGGGTGCGCGATCTTTTGTATTTTGCCGTCGGTCTGCAAAGACCAGTCGAGATCGTCCTTTAGAGTAGTGCGGCGTTCCCAGTCGACCGCACGCATCATGCATGTCTCCGACATACTCCTGAGTTAAGCCAGTCATGGTAGTGATGGAACGATGGCCGAGCACTTGAGCTGCTGAATCAATGCCAGTTGCTTTATTAAGTGCTGCGGCCTCTTGCGCCGTACCCCTCCTCATGTCGTGAGGTGTGACCTTTACGGTAACACCTGTTCTTGCTGCGGCAGCCTTTAACGTATTGTTGGTTTGTGTGACACGCCGATTTGTCGAGGACAAGGTGTCTACCTATCCTGACCATTCTCGATGCAGCAGAGCACTGGTCTTTCGCGAAATGCCCATTGCATCGTGCGATCTGGTCGAGCAATGGTAGCTTCGACGAGATCGTCAATTGATGTTGCAGCAGTCGCGCCTTTACGTAGGGCCATGACGATTGCGAGAGTCACTGGGTCCTTGCGTTGTAGCAGCCAGCATCCGAGGATTCGAGAGTAACGACGGTATTCTGAGAAGGATCGTCCCTACAGTACAAGTTGGTCAATAGCTGCCTTCTTAATCGCTCTGGACTGTGACATACTTGTACGCCTTTGTGTGCCTCATCGTAATTTTTGAACGGAAGGATGAGCGGCGCATTGAGTCGATAGAGACCTTGATAACAACACCCTTCCATTTCAAAACGTAGTCCTCATTGTATCGGTGGCTTCTGGCGATATCACCAGCTCTCGCGGCTGTGGCGGATACGAGGGCAAGGGAAAAGGCTTTCCCGATTGTCACCGACCATGAGGGTGTTCCTTTGGTGATAGCGTCTTTGAACATTGCGGTCAACATTTCGAAGACGACGTTCGATGTGATCCACTGCTTTTCCCAGGCTGGTTTGCGGGTAATTTTGCCTGATACAGACGGGTTAGAGAGGTCTTGGACCAAAAATAGGCGGTCCAAGACATACCTTTCTCTCTCAAGTCATGGAGATTCGACTTGACACAAACTTCGTGTCCTTTGTTGACTTTGAAGTCCGGACAAGCCTCTTCAATGACATCAAGAACCCCTTCACGAAGGGTGTCGAATGGTGCATCCTTCCTCCAGAGCCCTCCACCTTATCCGACACTGCCTGTCAGAATGCACAAACGTTTCCTACTCGACACCAGCATCCCCTGAGAATCGTATACGTCTGAGCTCTCAGTGGATACAGTCATGTCTTCGAATTCGTTCTTGCATTTCTACCGGTGATTTTGCTCCAAGCGGTGTGTCGGGGAGACCCTTGGGTGACGGCGATCACGAGAAAGCTCGCGGCGCTCCAGTAAGAAGGCGCGGCGGCGGCGGCGAGTCCCTGCTCCTCAGGGGAGAGGTCGTCGAGATGGGGGTTGACACGGCCGCAGCCGACCTCAGGGCAGGCGTGACATCTGATGCGACACCCCCTGGCTTGTCCAGCTTTTGGCGTTTGCCATTGGTAAGGAGGGAAAAGTCTTGGTCGTCTTCAAGTTCCGTGCGCTTCTCCCAGTCGGTCGGGCCAATAGTGCCGACATACCTTTGTGTTACACCCGATGCAACACTTCCTGGCTTGTGATATAGCACTGCTGCTGCAGACTCGATCCCTGTCGGTGTTGCTAGATGCGCAGTGTCTTGTGCCGTTCCTTTCCTTAAATCGTGTGCGGTAACCTTGACGGTAACACTAATAGCTCTTGCAGCGGCCTTTAAGGTGTTGTTGAGCTGTGTTACGAAGGCGGGTCTCTCGACCACAAGCCCACGTCCTTGGTCGTTTGCGAATCCACACAGTACCGGTCTTTTAGGACGCGCCCATTGTACTGTTCTGTTAGACCGAGCTAAGGTCTGTTCCATCAGCTCGTCGATCGAGGTTGCCACTGTGGCCCCAGTTCTTAAGGCCATGACAACCGCTAACTTGACCGGGTCCATTACATTGTAATAGCTGTCCGTTGCTGAATTCAGTATGATGACCGGGTTGAAGGAGGCATCATCCCTAAAAACGATGAGCATATTATATAGAAACAATCATAGCGGAGACGTACTCGTGACCCTTGGTGTGCCGCAGAGTGCTCTTTGCCCTGAGGAGGATGGTCCAGTCTATGTGAATAACGATGCGTTGGGCGAAAGCATTTGCTCTGAAACATGGCGGGTCGAAGAGAAGAGTCCGAAAACGTCGATGATGAATGCAGAGTCATGCGCATATAGATCTGGAGCCCTTAGCATAGAGATGGCAAGAAAACGCCGTAGGGAAGGGCGCAATCCAGAGTCGAGTGAAGCGGTTCTTGTTGCTATCACATCCTTGCCTTGGCAGTCCGGTAGAAGCTGCTCGCTGCTGACCACAACAGTCTCTCGATGGACGAATTTTTCCATGTTAACCACCGCTTAAGCACCATGGCCACAATCAGCGTGTATTAGTCCGAACAGGTAGGAGTATGGTTGACCCATACGTATCAAGAAAAAGACTGTGAGCGGAAAAGTTTCGTAGAATTTCTTCTCTTTTTTTCTCCCACTTTTTCTTTTCTCTCGTTTTTTCTTTTCTCTACTCGATTGAATGCGAGCGATATCAATGCCCTTTAACCTTCAGTTGAACAATCGGCTCAAAATGTATGTCGTTTTACCACGAATCTATTGTGAGTTGTTGCGGCTTGCCGTCCGTGACAACAATGGTTTCGCGTCGAATGGGTTTTGGTCCTGTGGCCACATATGATTGCGATCGTAACCCGCTCAATTGGGGACTGGTTTCTGTTGATTTGAAAGGAAGATTACGTCCTGTCCGACAGCTCTTGATGGTCGGTCTTTACATGCTGGTGCGTGTCGCGAACTGTCCCTGCCACCGAAGACGGTCTTGTCTACGTACCCAGGCAAGTGGAAGCATGGCCGACATGATCTCGCTGGTAAAGACAGTCCTCTGGTCTGCTGCAAGCCGTGTGCTTCTCACTGAGGGCATCGGTTCATGGCGTCTGCGTATTATCCACGTATCCCGAATTGATGGCCATATCAGCTCGTGGACGGATATGGAGCTACACACAGCAGCCCACGGAGGCTCGGACAAGGCAAGGCTGCTCTGCTTGCTGTCCCGATGTTGGTGCTACTGGTACTGGTAGTCATGCATAACTTCTGCATAGCATTTCAGTACAACATGCTCATCACCCAAGACCCCACGGTCCACCGTTCAGGCTTCGCTTTTCTTCTGTAGGATTCCTTCAGCCATGATTCTCTTGGCTATCTGACTAAGCAACTCTGCTCCCCCAAGGTATATAATCTGCCCTCACCTCGCCCTCCTCTTTCCTTCCTTAAGTCTCTTGCCTTTTGGCTTAGATCAAGTGTAGTATCTGTTCTTCATAGTTTAATCGCTGTGACCGTCCTACGGGACGTCAAATGATTATTCTTATTTTTGGAACCCGCTGAGAGACCTCTGGGCTTGCCCACGTCTCCTGGCACAGTGTCGCTCGTATTGCACTACCTCGAGCTGACGCGAACCCCTCTTTTTTCATTGGACTCTTTGCTTTGATAGCAGAGAGCTGAAGAAGAACGATCCCAAGCTTATACTATTGGTGGAGCTGTAACTGTGGTGTCGGGAAAACTGGGTACGAATTTTGAAGCCTGAAAATTCTGAAGCCTGGATTTGGTGTCACCACAATTTTTAGTCTTCCCATCTTGCGAATGTGTTTTGACTGCCTTGATATATTGTCCTCTTGTGTAGCAACACAACAAGGATATCGAGCTTGTTCTGCGAGTACGGAGATGGTAATTCGATTGCGAAGCCTGGACCTGCGACGTGTGGAAGCTCTGCTTTGGTCGTGTATCGTACTGATATGCCTCATCTTGACTGCCTCACGCACCTCCAATAATAATTCCATACATGTAATGATCTATCGTTAATCACATTCATGCTTTACCCTGCTACCTTCTAACGCCGGAGTGCCATTGCCGTCTTAATTCTTGGCAATGGTATACCGTGATACACGCGATCGGGTGAACGATACCTTGATGAGCATAGAAATGGTAGAAATTCCAAAGCCACAGTCCCGATACATTTGCTCCCATTGAGGCATAACGTCTCATGTTACTGTCGGCGAGACGTAGGGAAAACCAACGTGTTCTCGATATCCTGAAAATCAACGCGTCGAGGCTTCACACAGCCGGCTCTCCCAAATTTTCACCCCCCCATTCACAGCATCACAACAGGACCAAAACAAAAGCTGTTTACACCATTGAACATGCAAAAGAAAGCTCTTGCAAGCATGCAGCCACGGGCCAAAGAGTACAAGCAGTCAAAATCATACAGATCCTCATTTCGCCCACCAAAATGTCAAGATCCAAAAAGTTGAAGTTTCGCGTCCTACACCTCCACCAGGCCTCAAAAAGCAGTGGTATACACGCACATGACGCAAAAGGAATGTTGATGAGAAGGGGATTCGAACCCCTGCCCTTTCGGACCAGCGTATTGGATTAACCTTAAGCTGGCGCCTTAGACCGCTCGGCCATCTCACCATTGATGAATATGTGGTTGCTCCAAGCGTACAACAATCACTCGAGCAAAGGAGAGGCCGATGAGGCTCAATGGACGCAGGACAACAAGAGCGAGTCGAGTACGGTGTGTGGTTGTCTGCTGAAGGATTGAGTAGGGAGATATGCCTTGGAAGAGACCTTGGAGGGTCCAAATCGAGCACTGACAGAGTTTTCACTGCCTTGTCGTGAAGAGCAATCAACATCTGTGTCTTCCTTCTGGACTTTGATGCGGAATCGCAAAGGTTCAAAATATATCTTCGTAAGGGCCCCAAATCGACACAAGACCCTTCAAAATTATACGAAACGGATAGAGCTAGACAAGAAGTATCTTCTCAGTCCCTCCTATCTACCATAGGCTACCTAAGAGAGGCAAGAGACATGATCGGACTGTGTGTCAGGGTGACATGCTCAGCAAGCATTTGCAAAAGAAGAAAGAAAAAAGAAAAGAAAAGAAAAGAACAGAGCGGAGCAGAGATCGAAAAGTGCAGGAGAAAAAAAGTCGTTTTGCGACCAAGTAATATAGTACATATTGTTCGTAAACACCGTGTGTATCCCTCACTTGCCAGCGAACATGTTAACACTCGATCTCGAGTATCCAATGATCTTGTTAGGCCAGCCACTCCAATCAGCGGAGAACAAAATGGCATCTTGGCAAGCACTGCCCAAGCCGGTGTTGTTCAACCAAGTAGGCTCCCAGTAGTTGACACCTTTACCCCAACCACCAGTGACGCCCTTGACTACGCTAACAATATCTTGCACCCATTCTGTTTGGCCGGCAGGGCTGATAGGGACGGAAGTATCGCTGAGCTCCGGTGCAGTGGCGCCGTCGCAGATGGCAGGCCAGTCGGTCTCGACAACGTGAACGGGCTTCTGGTACTTGGTGGCAACAGCATTTAGAGTATCCTTCAGGTTGTCAAGAGTAGCGGCGGTGCCGTAGAAAGGATAGAACGAGAAACCAAAGACATCCCAATCCTCGGCCTTGACTTTGCCAGTGCCGGTCAGTGCGCCAAACCAGTCGAGCTGCAGAGTCTTGTTCCAACCATCGTCAATGTGGATCATAATGGAGGGCTTCTTGACACCAGCCTTGACTGCATCGTCGACACCCTTGCGTGCGTTTGACCAAAGACTGGCGAAGTTTGTGAAGTTGGCAATGCGGGCGGAGGTTGGTGCGGTGTCCACGTCGACGTAACCAGTAGGCCAGAGCATACCATGGCGAATCTCGTTACCCAAGCTTACGAGGGAGAGATCAACGCCGCCCTTCTTGAAGGCAATAAGGGTTGACTTGACGTAGTCGCGAAGATCTGATCCGAGTGCAGAAACGCTACTGGTTGTCCAAGCTGCAGGTGTGAATTGCTTGTTTGGGTCGGCCTTTGTGATGATCAGCAATCAATCTTTCAAGAAAGCAATACAGGTGTATTCACCCAGGTGTCCGAGAAATGGAAATCAAGGTAAATACGGTAGCCCTTCTTAGCGAAACGCTGGGCTTGGCTCAATGTGTATGCGAGATCGTATTGTCCAGGCTCAGGGTTGACCCAGATTCTAAGAGAAGAATGTCAGCCTCCGTTTTGGCCATATCGGAAACACTTATACCATACCTCAGTCTTACAGTGTTCATGCCACCATCACCAAGGATATCCTCGGCAGGTCTTGTAGCATTGCGACGAGCAGTATCCTTGTAGGTGACATTGCCAAGCTCCAGGATATGCAGCGAAGACAGGTCGAAGCCCTTGTAGAAGAAAGGGTCGACTTGGTTCTGAGCAGGCTGCTTGTGAGGCGAAGCAGTCGCTGCCGACAAGCACACCAGTGCAGCAGAAGCGATAGAAAGAATAGAAGGCATTGTGTAGAAGAGAAGAACAGACAACCTACAATGCAAACAACAATCCTTCGGAGGGATCACTTACTCTTCTTATACCTCTCATAGTAATACTACAAGACTGTATCCTCGGCTACATGCACCGACCGATCAGTTCTCCTTTTATTACTCCAGTCTCCAGCCGCCTCCAGAACATGGGGCGCATGGAGAAGTTGCGGGGCCGCATATCTCAATCCACCAACTGCATGATCTTCCGTCCGAGCACGGATCTTCACCATGTCCCGTGCGAAAGTGGATGATGAGGGCTCAGAGGGCACGAGAGCATTTTGCGAAAGCTAGAAAGAGAAGGAAAGGCTACAAGCGAGGGCTTCTTTGCGTCTTCTATATTACCCGACATTCAGCCTTATGAGCCCGGCTTCCCGGGTCGTTAGGAAGGCAGGTCATTACAAGAAATACATCACTCGAAACACATATAAGCGTTTGGTGTGACAGAGCAGAACATTCCCATTTCTCGTATTTTCATGTAAGTTTGTGGTGAGTAAAAAGTAGAGAGCTAAGATGCATGAAAAGCCTCCCGTACGCCTTCCCTCATGTTGTCTTGATATGTTTTCGTGCTTTCCATTTCCCAATATTTTCGCCGTGTCCGATGCCAACAGAGGCCGAGAAAAGCAAGCCCGAATGAGGTCGAGTTTGAATAATGGGAGCTCGCTGGAAAAGGGACAACCAAAGCTTGACGCCTTCTGCAACAAATGTCCCGAGCTCATCCTGCCATCGCGAGCATGGCACACTCTAAGCGCCACCACCTCCACGAGCATAGGGGTGGAAACCGCGGTGGCCACCTCTACCACCTCCTCTGTAGTTGGCGCCAGGTCTTCCAGCATTCTTGGGGCCTGTGGGCGCATTAGCCGGTGCATTCGAGGGACCCGCAGGCGTGGGAGTGTGACCACCACCCCCTCTGCCGCGTCCTCTTCCGCCAAATCCACCGCGAGGGGCAAAACCGCCGTTGTTGCTTCCAGGGCCGCCGCCTTGGTTGGGTGCGGGAATGTCGTCGTACATGCCCTCCCAGCTTGTGGGTGAGCCCGAGGGTTGGAAGCCGTTGCTGCTGTTGGGGGTTGCGGCAGCGGGCACGCCACCACGCTGTTGTTGCTGGCGTTCGTACTTCTGTTGTTCGAAGGCGAGTTGTTCTTGAGCGTTGTATGCGGGTCTCTGACCGGGGCCACCGTTCATGGGAGACATGGGGTTACCGGAGGGTGCTGGGCTGCCTGAGTTACCAGGGCCACCGCCTTGCATCTGCTGCTGCATTTGTTGCATCTGTTGCATCATAGCAGGGTTCATACCGCCTGGAAGAAGTCTGTCAGCAATCTTGGCAAGTGTAGGGTGAGAGATCAGTCACTTACCTTGACCCATACCCTGTTGCATAGCCATCATCTGCTGCATCATCTGAGGGTTCATGCCACCAGCACCACCCATCATAGGATTGCCACCACCTCCCATACTTGTAGCCAGCTGCTGTTGCATCATCTGGAAGTATTGCTGCATGCGTTGCCAGTACTGAGCCATCATAGCCGGGCTCATTTGGTTGCCACCCATACCAGCAGGACCGCCCTGTTGCATGCCTGCTTGCTGGCTGGGATCGAAACCACCTTGCTGGCCACCGAAGCTCTGTTTCTTGAAGCCGCCGTTGTTGTTGTCTTCATTGCCGCGAAGGTTGCCTCTGGGCTGAGCCTTCTTGACTTCGATGTACTTGCCCAAGATCTCTAGAGGACGTTCAAGAGTACGGTCGACGGCGGCTTCGCTGTCGAAGGTGACAAAACCGAAACCACGAGGACGGCCAGTGTCCTTGTCCATCATCAAAGTGGCATCGAGAACGCGACCGAACTGCATGAAGAAATTCTTGAAGTCTGCTTCAGTGGCTTCCTGAGAGACACCACCAACAAAGATCTTGCTGGTGCGCTCCTGCTCGTCGCGAGGAATAGCTCTCTTGGGATCAATCTGTCGCATGGTTAGATCGCGTATTGAGAAGATGCAGAAAAAGGACTCACAATCTTGCCATCGAGCTGATGCTCCTTCACCATGACGATGTTAACAGTTTTGGGGTCTCTGAAAGTGAGGAAGCCGAAACCACGAGAACGTCCGGTAGCGCCATCTCGCATAACAGTGCATTCTGTGACCTCGCCAAACTGCGAAAAATACTCCCTAAGCGATTCTGAAGACGACAGCATTAGTACTAACTTCAAAGACAAACACCCAAGCTCAATGCGACTCACGATCTGTTGTTTCCCAGTTCAAACCACCAATAAACATTTTGCTGCAAACATCATCACGTTAGCAAATAATCTAAGAAGATGCATTCAGTACTGTGGAATCCAGAAAGACATGATTGCGCAAAGGAGCTGGCGTAGCTTTGTGTGCATTCCCGGAAATGGTCAGGACGCCGCTCATGTATCAAGCATGCAATCCCGCGATATTTTCTGGCATGACGTCTGGCTTCGTGAGCCCGGCGGACAGTGTTGGGGCAGGCGAAATGCTATCATGCAAACGCATGCATTGCAAAGCAGAATACGATCAGGTCGAAGTAACGTAGTGGTGTGCCTCTTGATAAATGGTCTGTAGAAGCGCTTGCTGGACCGACTGTCGGGACAAAGCCATCGACACGTCAGAGAAACAGCAGCCATCGATTTCCGTGCTTTAGCTAGGCTCTATGAAGAGTTATCGACATGAAGCTAAATAGCTATGGGCTTTGGCTAGATGGGTTCAGAGGGTGATTTGACCGTCATACAACGTACCACTACGACCTTGAATCTCCTGCCCCTGCCTGATATATATTGCCTGATTGGTCTTGCCGATGTATGTAGCTGGCTGCATAATGCTTGATCTGCGGATTGGCGAGCTATGACGCCGCTGTTCATATCTGAGAGCCATGTGATTCCTCATCCTTGCCTTTGTGGCCGCAATGTAAGAGTATCAAGCATACATCGGATGAAGCGCTTGAGAGAGTATAATCTCTCTTCTAATAAAGATCCGCCGCTGAAGGTGCAGATGGCTATGCTCGTACAGTCGGCCCCAAGCATTCAAAATGGGGCCATGAATCCATGGTCACAGCACCATGTGTTCCAGCAACTCTGGCGGATCGCTGAGCCAGAGGAATCGCGAGTACCGCTGGCTCCAGTGCGCATCATGTCTTGTTTGTGTGGTACTTCCTGAGGTTTGGGGTAACAAAAGAAATGACCAACGACTTACCCGTCTTCTTTGATGCCAATAGGCTTGTAGTCGTCGTCACCACCACCGCCGTTGTGGTTCATTTGCTGTGCACCGGCATAATCATTACCTTGGTTCTGGTTGTTGTTGTAGTCCCAGTTTTGTTGGCCTTGCTGTTGCTGCTGCTGCTGCTGATCGTTCCAGCCATCATTGCCGTAGGATTGGGGCTCGGCGGCGACATTGGAGCCGTTTGCGATGGGCTCTGATGTGGGAGCTTGCTCTGATGAGACAGCAATCGAGTCGGTCTGGTCGGCGGCGGCGGTCTCTACGGTGGTAGTTGCGGGAGCGGGAGCGGCTGGTGGTGCAGAAGGAGCGGCGTCATCACCCTCGTAGCTGGCAAAGATGTCAAAAATCATGGTCGCCGAGCAGTTATGAGAAAGGACAGGCGTACAGGTCGGCGAAGAGGTCCTCCTCCTCATTGTAATCAGCCATGTTTGCTATAGGTGAGGGGTCGACTGCGCGTCGAGAGCGGTTTCGCTTGGTGATGCGACGCGAAAGATTGTTATAAGGAAAGGTCAGATACGCGCAAAATCAAGAGAAAGGAGACGCGAGCGGAAGGGAGCTGTTGTGAAAGGCGTTTAAGGTGAGAAGTCGGAGACAGCAAAGCTTCACTCAGCAGGCAGGCTCTGGATCTCACTCCACGTCCTGGTCGGTCCGAAGATGAGCCTTGACGGAGAAAGGACTATCGAACACACGGCCTTCCTTATATGACGCAAGTCTAGTCTCCGGTGACTGTTCTGCAAAAGCTCAGCTGAGGCACTGCACAAGTCAAATATATAATTGAAGGCGCATCAAGAGAAACAATCACTCTATGGCTTGATAGGTACTCTTTACAATATTGTGGATCGACAGAAAGATATTGCTAGGCCCCCTGTGACTAGAAACAATATCACATGTGCTAGAAGATGACCAATGCGTTCTGAATCAAGTCTACGCCGAGCGCGTCATCCGTTCGATGTGGGTGGCCGTTGTTGTACCTTGGTCTCATCTCGACACCAGGATTTGACCGCGTTGCACTGCTAATTTCCCCTAGCTATGGCTTCCAAAAAGCAGCAGCAGGTACGTTCTCGATGGAGCAGCCTTCTGCTATACCAATGCTGACCACTCGTGCTCAGGAAATGGTTCAGGTCGGTTCGTCTCCTCTGCCGACCCTGTCGTGCTTTCCCCACAACTAGATTCCCTCGAGCTAACTGTTATACCTGTGTGTATTAGACAGGTCCGAGTATGTTTGTATCCAACCTCGTCGTCGTTGCAACTGTTCTGATCATGCTCTAGCAGGTCTGGCTCACCCTTCTGGCGCACCTCATCATCCAACAGCAAGCGTGATGCAAGTCTCCCTGGCGAGAGGAAGGTCTTTGGAGCTTCATACTCGCATGCGGATATCCTCAACTTCGACAACTTGTATGCCTTTCCCACCAGCTTTAGCCGATCGCTTGTCCTCACAGCTTTCTTAGGAACATCTCCAACAGCAGCACACCACGC
Source organism: Aureobasidium lini (assembly GCA_022813425.1). Taxonomy (NCBI): domain Eukaryota; kingdom Fungi; phylum Ascomycota; class Dothideomycetes; order Dothideales; family Saccotheciaceae; genus Aureobasidium; species Aureobasidium lini. Next base: position 3,401 of record JAKLML010000077.1, on the reverse strand, counting down.
CCTCACACACCACCCTCGCGCGACAATCGACCACCCTTAAAGTCTTCAACCAGCCTTTCTCCTCCAGCACCACGTCGATCCTACTCCAATTTCTTTGGCGAAAACACAAAAAGCTATGAATCACCACAAGAAGAAGAAGCCTTGGACTTCGATGAAGACGAAGACGAGTTTGGCCTGCCCAGCATAGCGAGTATGAGGAGGAAGGGAAAACGACAAATCGCAAAGAAGAAGAGAGACCCAGGAGGTTCGCAGTCATCCCTGAGCACTGTTCCCTCGGCCACAGCAACATTGGCCTCGTGGTCCATGAACAACGGAGACATTGCCGAAGAACGCAGTCTGCCGAATTATCCTACCGCAAAACGTTCCGATGGCAAGATACTCCGACCACAGTACAAGGACATACTCAGAGATCCTGCGAATGCTCTCCACCTGATAAACCACGCTCCCGCCCCACTGAATGCTTCCCCCAAGGAGGTCGAAGCGCACTCAGCCCGCATCACGCGCATCAACAAATTCAAGCGCATTTTGCAAGCTTCTTCGATCAATCTGGCCGAGTTACGCGACTCCGCTTGGTCTGGATTGCCCGATGAAGTTAGAGCAATGTCATGGCAAATACTCCTTGGTTATCTTCCGACAAATAGCGACCGAAGAGTGACTACGCTCGAGCGCAAGAGAAATGAATACCTGGAGGCTGTGCGTCAAGCCTTCGAGAAGGGGACGTCTACAAATGATGCCGACTCTGTCATTGGCATTGGTGGTATCTCCTCATCACCAGCCACTCAGCGAGGCAAAGGCCGCGGGCTAGACGAGGCTATCTGGCATCAAATCAGTATTGACGTGCCGCGAACGAATCCACATCTGGAGCTGTACAGCTTTGAGGCCACTCAACGATCACTGGAACGGATATTGTACGTCTGGGCCATTCGTCACCCGGCCAGCGGATATGTACAAGGCATCAACGATCTTGTTTCACCATTTTGGCAAGTATTCCTGGGAATGTACATCACAGACCCGGAGATTGAATTTGGCATGGATCCTGGTCAACTACCGAAACAAGTCCTGGATGCAGTAGAGGCTGATACGTTCTGGTGTCTAACAAAACTTCTGGATGGAATCCAGGACAACTACATTCATGCGCAGCCTGGAATTCAGCGCCAGGTAGCCAGTCTCCGAGATCTGACCACACGCATCGACGGTAACCTCGCGAAGCATCTGGAGAATGAAGGAGTCGAATTCATACAATTCAGTTTCAGATGGATGAACTGTTTGCTTATGCGCGAGATCAGTGTCAGGAACACCATCAGGATGTGGGACACTTATTTGGTACGTTTGATGCGGCAGTGTGTTTGACCGAGCTAATTCATGACAGGCTGAGGATCAAGGATTTTCTCACTTCCATCTCTACGTCTGCGCTGCTTTCCTCGTCAAGTGGTCAGATCAACTGCTGAAAATGGATTTCCAAGAAATTATGATGTTCTTGCAAGCCCTGCCAACTCGCAACTGGAACGAAAAGGATATTGAGCTTCTACTCAGCGAAGCTTTTATCTGGCAGAGCCTCTTTCGAAACTCAAAAGCTCACATCCAAAAGAGCTCTCAGAATGGACCGTTATCGGTCACACTATAGTGACCAGTCCTTAATGCTTCACCCCCTATCCTGGTAATGTTATGATCTGTATTATACGAGTCAATCGACGGATGTTCACGAATACTATCAACATGTAAATCATGCTCTATCAGAATCTGCGATTCCAAGGTCACAAAGATTGACAAGACCCTCTCGTGGCTGTCGAATATCAGCGATGTGAGGAGAGGAAGGTATACGGGTTGCTTACAGGAGCGTATTGTCGCAGATGCACACCCGCCTCTTGGAAGATCTTTGCACTCTGTAAGGAAGTCAGTCGTGCTGTTTTATTCACCAGTACCATTTGACTCACCTGAGTGTCCATGTGGTAGCTCTGGCTAAAAACGACCTCGGTAATACCAACCTGCACGATCTTGACACTACATGTCAAACAAGGACAACTACGAAAATCAGCATGAGCATTTGTGTTGAGATTTGGGAGAACTTGCGTATTGCAATATAATACAGCGCCGTCGCCAACGCGCTCTCTACCGGCTTCAAGAAGTGCATTCTCCTCAGCATGGAGACACAAACAGGTGCTCAAACCTGTACCGCCGCCTTTGCTGGTATTGCAACGAGCACAACCGCCTTCATTGCAGTTTGTGACATTTCGTGGAGTACCGTTGTAGCCGGTACTAATTACACGCTTTCCACGGACAAGAACACACCCCACCTGTCTTCTCATACAATTGCTTCGTCGAGCGGCGAGATCAGCAAGTTGCATGAAGTACTGGTCCCAAGTTGGTCTCATTCTGGCAGGGTCGAGGAGATTCAAGGCATCGAGCGAAGCCCTCAGTTGAGTGATGGTCGTTGTGGGATTCAGAATTCTAATCTGGGCTCTAGAAGAGAGAGCGGCAAGACTGGAAAGAGGGTTGTAGAGATGCTCGTCGTTGCGCAGAACAAAGTCGTCCAAGGCAGGGGCTTCTTGATTTTCCTGAGCACATCTCTCACGGAAGCGTTGCCATCTTACACTGATTGGGGCATCAATACTTAGAAGGATGAAGTGAGGTCGTTTGGCCAAGGTGTCGAGAATAGCTTCGTTCCAGATAGTAGTCAAGACATAATTTTCTCTCCAGTTCTCAGAGACATATTGATCGAGCAAGAGAGCGGTAGGGAATTCTAGCGCGGCTGAAGTCCAGTGTGCGAAATTGGCGGACTTTTCGATTGTTGGAGTCTCATCATCCCGCTTGATTGTGAGGGGAGTGAAGTTGTGCTTTTTGATCAGATAATCTGCTACGGTTGCTTTGCCCGCACATATCGCTGTGACTGCTTAGAGAGGAGAGAAAAACATCGTCACACGTTCACTTACGGCCACAGATGCCGATGAGCATCTTTGTAGTGAATCAAGTTTCTACTTGGGTACAAGACAACGTAACGTGTGCCTTGATTGATCCTTCTCGTGCTATTCAAGATAGTGAACAAAGAAGGAGCAAAGAAGCAGACAAGGAGCTGTGAATGTTTGGCGGAAAGCGGCCGCGCTTGTTTGACCGTGCGCGTTGGACTCACACTCAGTTGGAAAGCGCGACCCGGACCAAACGTCACAAGTGAACCACCACATTCAGCAGGTCACGCCTTCCCATGTTCCAACTCGACTGTCATATGCTACTTCCTTGGTCATCATCATCCTACACGGCGTGCCATTATTATATCAGTAACTGAGCAAGACTATCGGCCTGCTATTCTTCCAGCGATACATTACCAATACGAAGCACCCCGCAACGCGACACAACGACCATGATGGAGCCGCTCAAGTTTGCGCCGTGGACATCAGAGATCGACC
>JAKLML010000076.1:0-117201 GCA_022813425.1 Aureobasidium lini | reverse complement strand
AATGCGTACTAGTTAGCGACAGCTCATACCCCTTGCGGGGTAAATAGCTTGAGATAATCAAATCAAATCAAATCAGACTCAAACCATGTTTGTTCCTTTTTGATGAGTTCAAATGATCTTGTGTTCTTCCGGGTGTGCTCAACTCGATAGAATACAATGTGGTGGACTGTTTGTAGTCTGCTGTCAAATACCAACATTGGTCCGAACGACAAGCCGTGCGATCACCAGGCCACATCCGGTTTTCTCTTTCAATTGCATCAACGTCTGATAGCATACTGCATTTCCACAGCTGAGTTGTCTCGTTTTGTGACCATGGAAGGGAGCGATGACTATATAGAAAAGAGCTTGCATGTGAAGAAAGCGAATGAGAACTAAAGCTAACACCGAGTGCAAGTGTATCAATGTGATATATCGATTAACACCCGCTCGAACCTTGACACGAGTGCAGCCCTTACACTCTTTGTGCACCTTACCTGAAAATAGGACAGGTTGATGGGGTTTCCAGGGCAGCGTCTCTCGAACCCAATGGTGTTTCATACACCATTGGTGAAAGCTCTTTTTCAGACGATATCGGGGATCCTCAGCCTGCAACCGCACGCGTTACTTCTCAACCCAGCATCGACTTGCCCTACGAAATTCGATGTCTGATTCGTATCTTGACCTCTTACTTGACTTGCGCGCTTCAACGTATTCAGGGTCTTGGGATTTTCGTGTTTTACAGATATTGTTGGATTCAAGTGATTTTTTTTACGGTACTGAGGATCGCTGGGATATTGTTTGGTGGAAAGTGTATAGGAAAGTGGAAGATGGTTGGAAACAATGAACGAATCAAAACACGTGCCAAAGTCAGCAGAAAGGCGTCATGATTGATTTCATTTTTTCTCCATTTTTCTCTTTCCACAGTCTTGCCCCGCCACAAGTTCCAATCCACATCCAACTCATCTGCCGAACTTCACGACTTCCTCTACAAAACAACTCAAAGCCAAACTTGGACAAAACAAATCACAATGGACAAAGACAACGCCAACCCTGCCATCCTCAACCCGAGCGACCTTCCCTCTCGCCGCGGCGCCTCCCAACAATCAACCGCCCGCGCCGGCCTCTTCGACGGCCTCATCCCCTCCTACCCCCACTACGACAACCTCACAACATCGACCTCCTCCTTCCCAGCACCAATCCCATCAAACTCCTCAGACGACTCAATCTCCGACGACGATGACTTGCGCGAAGAAATCGACGAGCAGGAAATCTTCGACCTGATAAGCACAATCTCGGACCCGGAACATCCTTTATCACTGGGCTCGTTGGCTGTGGTGTCGTTGCCTGATATCTTCATCTTGCCGCCTGCGTCACCTACGTCCAAGATTTCTACTGTGAAGGTTCTGGTCACGCCTACGATTACTCATTGCTCGTTGGCTACTGTTATCGGTCTGGGTGTACGTGTGAGATTGGAGCAGTCGCTTCCTCCTAGATTCAGAGTGGATGTGAGAATCAAGGAGGGCACTCATGCCAGTGATGAGGCCACCAACAAGCAGTTGGGCGACAAGGAGCGTGTTGCTGCTGCCATGGAGAATGGCACTCTGGTCGGCGTCATAAAGAAGATGTTGAGCACATGCGAATAGATGGGGAACATCAGAAGAGGAAGAGAGGTTTATGATTATGATGAACGCATATTGATTTTCTCGTTGCGAATGCTGCTCTCTCATCGTGGGTACACTATGCTTTCAATACGCCCTGGAAAACTCCACGCGACACAAAAAACTCCACCATTGCCATGCCAGGAACAAAACGCCAAGTGCTCTATCAGAATATCGCTGTCGGAAAGGAGCAGGAGTAAAAACATGATGATGATCAAAGGGAAAAACAAGGAAACCGGGTATCTCTTTCGTATCAAGTCGGAATCAACCAGTGTAGCTGCAAGCCGTAAGCTTACTGGGTGTGGTTGTTGTTGTGCTGAGCGTTGTTGAGAGGCAATGAAGCGCTGCTTCCCTCACCAGCGGCATCGTTCCTTGCCACAGGTTGAGCGTTTTGGTTGGCAGCGACCTTGCTTGCACCCTCGGGAGGCTGGTACACTGGTGGTGCCTCCCAGTTGCCGTAAGCAGGTGGTGGGGCTTGGAATTCGGGCGCACCGTGGTACGCGCCGCCGTTCATGTTCTGCATCGGGTGTCCTTGCTGTGGCGGGTATGCAGGGTCTTGCTGGTAATAGGCGTAGTTATTCTGAGGGAACGGCGTAGCTCTGTAGCGGCGACGAGAGACGAGCCAGCGGTGATAGGCGAGAGGCTGCAGACCCTTGCGGATTCTGCGCTGAGCGTGGAAGTAGGCGCCGAAGAGTAGCAGGGCGATACCAACGAAGACTAGAGCGATGACTGCGTAACGAACTCCGTATCCAGACTATGATGAATACTGTCAGCCTGAATCCTGTGCTCTTGAAGAATCGTGAATACTTACACTGCTCCACCACCAATCACCACCATCCCAACAGTCCGTACCGTCATACTGATTGCAGTCACGCTTGGACAACAGCATAGAAGGTGCCATAGGAACGATACGATCAAGTCGAATGAGGCGATTGTAAATCCGAGGAGACAAGAAAGCGAGCGAGTGTGGCGACAAAGTAGAACAAATGCTCGATGGGATGCCTTTGCCCCAGGAAGATGTTTCTTTGGACAGCAGGTGACAGGTTCTGGACTGCGGAAGTTGTAGAATGCGGTAAGCAGGAGCCTTGCGCAGGGGTCGATCGCCGGGGCGAGCCGAGTACAAAGTTGCCTTGGAAGGAAAGCGCGAAAGGGGTATTTGTTGGAAGGATACGAGGCAAGGAAGGGTGAAGGAAAAGAACTATTGTGCAAGAATATGGAAGTAGCAAACAGAAGACTCGCGGCCTTGATGTTTGGCTTTTGGGTATTTACGTATGCACGCGGCGCCACGCTTTTGACACTTTCTGGCTTCCCGCTTTCCATTGTTTTCCCCAGGTGGCTGAGCTTCCATGCGGCTGGCATGCGGGCTGGCTGTTGACCATCAATTTATATTGCTTTACCAACCACCTTTCTCCAATCTATACAATATCGCACTAACAGTATCGCGTGGACAGTTGCCTTTGGATCAAGTCAAGTCTCTAACTGTTTAATTCAAGTAAGTATTCCTATCTTGGCAGGAAATTCAAAAATATGGAGTGGGCAAGGAGCAAATGCCACGGCGCTTATACATAGCTAGCTATAAAAATACTTATAGGCGCGCGCCTGAGGTCGAAAAGGATTGCGCTTGAAATAGCGTCTCAAATTCAAAGCACATCTGTTTGGACATCGTCGAAATGCACACTCGAATTCGAGATATGGTTACCTCCATTGAGAGCCTGCTTATCTACTTGAGTATGTTGAGACCGCTCTAGAAACCTCTACGCTTAGGCACGATAGGTTTCCTGACCGCACCTACAGCCGTAACCTTCTTCATGACTGGTTTCCGGACCTTCTTCTCGTCTTCCTCCTTAGCTCTGTCGGCTGCTTTTTGCCTATCCTTGGCCATTTGCTGTTCAATTTCCATCTTTTTGTTAAACTCGAGCTCTGTGGTACGCTTCAGCTTAGTTGAATAGCCCTTCTGCTTTACTGAGTAGAATACAGCTCCAAGGTCAGCTAGCCAGGTCGCGTCGACAGTCGTGACACACGACATGTACTCCTTAGACGTCAGAATAAGCTCGTGGTAAATGACATAATCCGGTGGATCGCCAGAGTTGTATAGAGCTGATGTCGGATGCAGCTGCATCGAGACCGAGGTACGCAGGTTGAGGTATTCGCCCAATCCCTTGCGCTTGGCTGCCTGATGATAGTAACCCGAGCAGATGCAGAGTCTGACAATGTCCATGTCGTAGCCGCAGCTAACCAGCTGCATTTTGTTGCTAGTCATGATGTCGCGAATTTGATTGCGGATCTCCTCGGCTCTGCGCAGTGCTTTGGGGTGCAGGAAATGAGTCACGCACCAGCCATCGCGCCTTCCGTTGCCGGACCATTGTTGATATACATTCAACAACGTCAAATGGTCCGAGGTCGAATCGAAGAACTTCTCACGCGCGGCATCGGCTTCTTCCATTCGTTCCTTGGGTCGGTAGAAGACAGATGGCACTGACAGCATCGATACAATTGTCAGGATCTCTTCGCTGCAGCCGTATTCGCATGATGTGATGACTAGCTTGGCCATCGAGGGATCCATTGGGAACGATGTCATCTGTCGACCGAGCTCTGTGAGGTCTCCCAAATTGTCCAGAGCTCCCAGAGCCCACAGATCGAAAAGAGAAGTGGAGATTGTTTCTTGCGGAGGAGGATCCATGAAATCGAAGTCCAGCAGATCCCTGACACCGAGTGACTTCAGTAAGAGGACCGTGTTCGCCAAGTTCGTGCGCTGAATCTCAGGAATGGTTTGGATATAGAACTCATCGCGGAATGCTCGCTCAGTGTAGAGGTGGAAAGCTTTTCCTGGGCCTGTACGTCCAGCACGGCCTGCTCTTTGCGATGCGTTGGCTTGCGAAATAGGGGTGATCTGCAGAGTGTCCATACCCATACGAGGATTGTACACCTTGAGCTTGCTGAACCCAGAGTCAACGACATACATGATACCGTCGACAGTCAGCGAAGTTTCTGCGATATTGGTGGCGACAATGACCTTGCGTACACCTGGAGCAGCACGGTCGAAGATCTTCGCTTGCAGGTCAGCAGGCATTTGACTGTAGATCGGAAGGATAGACAGCTTTGGCGGGTCGTTGAGTTGTTTTAGACGTTCGTCAATCAGCTCACAGGTACACTCGATGTCTTCTTGACCTGTCATGAAAACAAGAATATCTCCTGGCCCCTGAGAAACATGAATGGCGAGGACTTGCCTCACAGCACTATCCACGTAATCCTCACAAGGACTTCGTGAGTATTGTATGTCGACAGGGAATGTACGTCCAGGGATGAAGAACTCAGGGGCGCCGCCGTAGAATCGCGAGAAGCGGTCGGCATTCATGGTGGCGGATGTGACGATCAGTTTGAGATCTCTTCGGCGGGCAAGCACCTTCTTGATCAAGCCCATAAGAACGTCTGTATTCAAGGCTCTCTCGTGAGCCTCGTCCATGATAATGCACGAGTATTTGTCGAGATCGGCTTCCACGAGCGACTCGCGCAACAAAACACCATCGGTCATGTACTTGATAGAAGTTTCCTTGCTTGTACAGTCTTCGAAACGGATGGCGTATCCAACCAGACCACCAAGTTTGACTTCCATCTCTTCAGCAACACGTTTAGCGACGCTCATAGCGGCAACACGACGTGGCTGAGTACAGCCGATCAGACCATGCTTTGCATAACCATCCTCGTACAAGAACTGTGTTAGTTGGGTGGTCTTGCCTGAACCGGTCTGACCAACGACAATGATGACCTGGTTGTCGCGAATAACGCGAAGCAACTCCTCACGGACGGCAAAAGCAGGCAGATACTCTCGCTGCTCTTTGAGTGTCTTGCTTCGGCTGAAAGCACTCTGACCTTCGCTTTGCTTCTTCATGTGTTCGGCGAATTTACTGCCACCCTTCTCTACCTGGCCGCCTGCAGATTCAGGTGCAGCACTGTCGGTATCCTCCTCTTTGACACCCATTAGATTACCCAAAGCGGTTCCGGCGACCTTGGTAGCCTCTTGAGCAGCCTTTTGACGTTCCTTTTGTTGTCGTCGTTCGCTTACCACCTTGCTTCCTTTGCGACTGAATACAGCCATATCGCTTTGGGGGTCTCTGACTGCTGATACTGGCTCGAGTTGTTTCGTAAAAACAGTCTTGCCGTCTAGAAATGGCGGTTTCAAATCGTGTACCAGTAAATGGACTCTGGTGCCATCCTCGTCATCTTCGAAGCCTGTGTCTAGCTCTCTTCTTTGCGCCACACCGGACGTAAGCATGCGATTTGTCTCCCAGGCGTCATTTTCTCGTTGTCTCTGCATAGCACGAGGGTTGCCGCGTGCCCTTACGGCCATCTTCTTCTCTAACAAAGCAGCTTCGCGCTGCTGGTCCTCCCATGCTGCGTCTTCTCCGAAAGGGTTGTGGGCCTCGTCACCAAGTGTAGCACCCCCTTCGTCACCCAGGTACCAGTCGCGATCCAGGGCAGTTTGGTCTTGGGCGTCGACTCCAGGCTCCGGGCCATCGAATTCTTGTTGGCGTGGCTTCAAGTTTTGAGCTTCATCGCGGGGACCGTGTCGCGGTCGTTGTGCTGATGGCCTTATAGAGAATTGACCGTCATCATCGCCGTCGCCGTCGTTGTCTAGCTTACGGCGCTTGTATGAAGACATGAATATTATCGAGTCGTGAATGTTGAATAGATAAATCTTGGAGCTTTGGTGACGCTATATTCGCGATGGAGGGAGTTGCCAGCGAACGTCTGACTCAATCTATAGTGAACGCCAAGGGCTCACCTGCCACATTGATGGCTGCTGCAATGCAGGATAATATGTTGGAGTACAGGATTGTCCAATAGGATACCAAATCTCTTCAGCTCTCTCCGGATGGTTCTTTACACCAAAAGCATTGTGCAATTCGATAGCTATATTCTAGGAGATGCAGCGCTGGAGGTGCCTCCTACAAACGCTGCGACGTTCAGTATCGAGATGCGGCGACGCGCTCGGGTGACTTTGCACTCCCGGCCCTGGATTTCCCCGCAATCTGTCGCGCCTCAAAAATTATCAAAGTTTCGAGAGCATGTGAATTTTTTCCAGCATCATCCAGACATATCACACCCAAAATGTCTATGATCACAGCAACGACGTGGGTGCCGCGAGGCTTCGCAGCACCCTTCCCGACGAAATACCAGTTCGACGAGGAGGAATTCGAGCGCATCTCCAAGCTGGCCAAGCTGGAACTCGACGACGCAAAGGATGATCTCGCCGATGCGCAAGCCGAGCTGGCTGGCGAGAAGGTGACCAAGAAGGACGACAGCGACGACGAGGACGACGACGAAGTATCCGCAACCGCCGCCGCGACACAAGACATCGACCTCCAAGACGACGACCTGAAAGAGTACGACCTTGAGAACTACGACAACGACGAGGCTCCCGAGGGTGAAGAGGGACAAGGCGACTCAACCTTGAGCATGTTCGGAAACGTACGCAACCTGGCATACCATGGCTCCAACGCCGAGGACCCTTACATCACACTCAAGGAGGGCGAAGAGTCAGACGATGAGGAGCGCGAGGAGATGCAGATCTTGCCCACCGACAACATGCTGCTGGCCGCACGTATCGAGGACGAGGTCGCCCATTTGGAGTGCTATGTCTACGAGGATGACGCCGATAACTTGTACGTCCACCACGACATTATGCTGCCAGCCATTCCGCTGGCCGTCGAATGGGTCAACATGCCCATTTCCAAGCCCGGCGAGCCCGTACCCGAGGGTCAGAAGGCCAACTTCGTTGCTGTCGGCACCATGGACCCGGATATCGAGATTTGGGATCTGGACACCGTCGACTGCATGTACCCCAACGCTGTCCTTGGTCAGGGAACCGCAGAAGCTTCCGCAGCACCGCCCATGCCCGGCCAGAAGAAAAAGAAGAAGAAGAAGAGCAAGCAAATCAACAACGCCTACCACGTCGACTCGGTCCTCGCCCTGTCAGCCAACCGCTTCCATCGCAACCTGCTGGCCTCCGCCTCGGCCGATACCACCGTCAAGCTCTGGGATCTGAGCACCCAACAGTGCGCAAAATCATACAACGACTTCCACACCGACAAAGTCTGCGCCCTGCACTTCAACCCCCACGAAGCCCACTCGACCATCCTGCTGACCGGCTCCTACGACCGCACCGTCTGCGTCGCCGACCTGCGCGCCGCCGAGGGCACCAAGCCCAAGCGCTGGGGTGTCGACTCGGACGTCGAGCAAGTCCGCTGGGACCCCCACAACGAGCACGTCTTTTACGTCTCTACAGAAAGCGGTATCCTGTACGCCTTTGACGCACGCAACGCACCTTCCACTCCCGAAAAGACACAAGCCATCTGGCGCCTCCAAGCACACGAGTCATCACTTTCATCATTCGCACTCAACCCCACCGTCCCTGGTTTCATCGCCACCGCCTCGACAGACCGCACAGTCAAGCTGTGGAATGTGGATCAAGCTACCATTCAACCTTCCATGGTCGTCTCGCGTGACATTGGTGTCGGTCGCGTCTTCTCTACAAACTTCGCTCCCGACGAGGCAGTCGCTTTCCGTCTTGCCGTCGCTGGATCAAAGGGTGCTGTTCAGGTCTGGGACACCAGTACCAACAGAGCCGTCCGTGAGGCTTTCGCTGGCCGTGTCAAGGGCATTGATGCAACCGAAGTCAAGGAGAGACTGGTCGCTGTTGCAAATGACGAGGAGGATGATAGCGAGAGTGGTGAGGATGAAGAGGAGAACGAGGATGACGCTGGTGCTGACGAGCGTGGTTGGGAGAGCATGTCTGAGTAATGTGTTTCTTAGCGTATCTATAAAATGTCATGAACGATTCTTTCTACTCTTAACACAACTTGTCAATTCAGATCAGCTGCCACTAAATGTCCCTGACCGGCGACACAGTACTCATTCTGCAAGGAAGACAGGCTAGCAGACGAGCTTGAACGGTCCTAGGCGCTCTTCACAGCAACCCTGGAGAGCGTCCATACAAGTGTATCTACCAGCCATCTGGATATACCTTGTCTAGCTGAAATCGCCTGTGTCTAACACTACTGTCAAGAGTCCCGCTCTGGCATCTTATGTTGCGTGACAGTCGTTACTATCAATCGCTCACTTAGGCTGTTCGAGATCTGTAATAGGTATATTCATACAAATTCTGGCTTCCTGTCGTATCGTACAATTTATTAAGGCCATCCAGGGCCGATCGGTCGTAACCGAACTTTCCATTCCATCCCATCCGTCCATCCATGATCAAACCTGTGATGTACAATCTATCGCTTCGTGAAACAAGTAATAAGAAATAGACAAAAGAAAATCGATGACACGCGGAGCTTTACTCCTGATGTCTTCTTCTCAAGCTCAGTCTCTTCTTGAGACCCTCGCCTGCCTTACGCAAGCTGCTTGTGCGGTTCATTTGGGTGTGTGCGTCTGAGTCGGCTGCCATGACAAGGTCTGCATAGCGAGAGTCGTCACCGGCAATCTCGACAGGGTCACGGTTGTCGAGCTTCTTTCTGTCCTTCTGCTTGTCGTAATCGCTCATAAGAGGACGATCCGACAGCTCGATTCCACGCTGGCCATCAAAGTCGCGTTCGTGAATAGTGTGAGCCTTGAGAGCGCGGTCAAGGGAGAACGCGGGCTCGCCCTTGCCCTTGAGGTCATCTGGGTGATATTCCTGAAAGAATGGTCAGTATGCTGGTGCAAAAGATTCCATTTGGCAAGACTCACCTCTCCAGGCCATTGCTTATAAGCGCCGCCCTCGGGGTTGGCCTCACGCATCATGTCGGTTCCTTCTTCGTAGTGGTAGACACGGCCAAGCTGGTCACGCTGACCGGGAGGAACGGTAGCGACACCGTCCAGAGGTCTGTGCTTGTCGAGAGCATCCTTAATGTTCTCGGCAGGTGTGGCCTTGAGAGCTTCTCTGTTAGAGTCCTCCAGGGCGGCAATGGGGCTGGACTTGTAGCTGGTGTTACGGGCTAGCAGAGCAGCATCATAGGGACCCTCGTGGTGGTAGGGAAGCTTGTTGGGAGTAGGATCAAGGCGGTCGATAGTATCAGCACCAGGTATGTGACGCTTGTTGAGATGGGGAGAACGGTAGGCCTTCTTGCTATCCTTTCTGAGCATGTTCAAGGGCTGGTTCGAAGTGTCTCCAGGGTAGCGCTGGTTAAGCGAGCTGCCTCTACGGCGGCCGGCGGATGACTCGCCCATGAGATGGTCACCACTGACATTGCGGCGGTGTTCACCACTGATGTTGCGGCGGTGCGAGGGACCTTCCTGGAAATCCGGGAACTTGGAGGTGCTGCCGGTCGAGCTTCTGCTAGAGTGACGGACATGTGTCGTGGCGCCGCTCTTGGAGTCGCGGAATGGATTCTTTGAAGATGAGGGCGAGGAAACAGTAGGCGAAGCGGCCTTCGGGGCATCGGGAGGGTAGAAATGCGTGCCCGGTCCAGTCTCTTGCGATGGCTCCGGAGCATTGAGAGGGTCAATGAGGTAGGCTTGAGCCTGGGGATAGATTGTGAGTGGGTCTGCCTGGACACGAGGAGTGTAGCCGGATCTTACCTCTTTGGCGTTGACAGCTGCCATGATATAGTTTAGTTTCTGATGTTAGTCTGATGAAGCGTCGCACTGCAGATGCAAGAAGCAAGATGGAAGGGAACAAAGAGGTCAGCAGGACGGCGCAGGTACAATACTTAAAAATGGATCGTCCTTGGGCCGCACCTTCCTACGGTCCTCATCATCAACATCACTCACTCACTTTTTGGCTTTGCTTGTGTTCGCGGTCCCACTATCCGAGTGACGTATGTGGCCGCGCAATGTCAGTTTTTTCCCCGGACCTCTTCTCCAGGGACTCGTTACAGAACGATGGCGACGTAGGAATTTGTCTACTGATCAATCTCTCCAAGCACTGCTGGCCGACTTTCGTGTTGTAGAAAGGCATGAAGTTGAGTTGAATACCAGAGACATCTATTGAGAGTTCAGCTATTTTCCTGCTCTCATCCACCTTGCATTGGCTACACCAACTCTGTGTCTTTCGACAGTGATACTGCTTGGCATTGAATGTCAAATAAGAGAATAGCCTCTGCTCTCTAGCGACCCATCCTCCACATCCGCCAACATCCATCGTCCTCGGGTTTCTATTGATCCGTCGATAGTGCTCATGACACTAGTTTCTTATTCAGATTCCGAAGAGGACGAACAACCTATAGCCAAGCGATCCAAGAAAGACGCAGTCAACCATGAGGACGACGACCTACCACCACTCCCAGCGTCGTTCTTGAATTTGTATTCGTCCAGTGTCCGCGTAAGCAATACCGACGATCCATCGCTACACCATGGTCGCAAACGTATCGTCAAGCATGTTGAGGGAAACTGGCCCACCCATGTCTATCTCGAATGTAGGTTCTGACGAGCCTTGTTCCTTGGAGTCTTCGTTTTCGCAACTCAATGAAACTTACACAGCCTCGCAGGGCTCCCCTCGCCAAATGAACACGAAACTCTGACCAGACTACTCAAGGCATTGCCAAATTCGACGGTGCATTCATTGATAGAAACGCCTCTTCAAGTGCCTTTACCATTACATGTATCTCTCAGCGCACCATTAGTCCTTCGCACTGAGAGCAAGGACACCTTCTTGGACGATATTACCGAACAATTGAACTCGGTGGTTCGTTCACTACGCCAGCCAATCAAGGTACGACCAGCATCGCTATCATGGCATGGTAATGAAGACAGCAGTCGCTATTTCCTGGTACGTAGTAGTATCTCAATTCCAACCATTGCAAGGCAGAAAACTTTCCACGAATGACGTGCGAGCACCGAGAACCTCCTCGCTTGAAGACTCTCAAAGGTAGCCTGCCGCATTTCAAAACCTGTTTCTGCCTTGCAGCAGCTTAAGATACCCTCGCATCGCGGTCTTAAGAGCTATACTAACCAATCACTCCAGGTCCTCCGCGTCCAAGATCCCCAACAATCACAATCCCACAGCTCCCTAACCCTGCTGAACCAACTCCTCCTCACCAGCAACCGCGTAGCAGCAAAACACAACCAACCCCAACTCTACACCAAACTCGCCCAGAAGAACTCCTCAAACCCAACGACAAAAATCACCGCCGCCGAAAACAACAACGACTTTTCACCTTACTTTCACATAAGTATAGGCTGGACATTACCATCTGCCGATCGAAACCTGGAAGATGATAATTTGGCCATGCAACCGATTGTCAAAGAGATCTTGGATGATCTTTGTGAGAATATGATTGTTTCTTTCGATGCGGTCAAAGTGCGCATAGGGCAAACGGTTACGGCATTGCCGATTGGAGGATCGCAGACGAGTAAGAAACGTGGATTGTTCGATTGAAAGATATGCGGTAGTAGAGTTCTTTGTGGGTTCTCCTACTGTATGGATTTGGAGTGGGAAGTTTAGTTGAATGGTATAGAGTAATTGCATCAGTTCGATTCTTTCCCATGGCTAGGTAAGTCTGTCTAAACATGAAGGGAATAGGGGCGACAACCCAGCTCGGTGGCGAGGCTGCAAAATCGGTTGTCTCGATACACGATGTTTTCTATGATCAAGGCCATCTCCAAAGAGAGCTCATGAAGTGGTCTAGCTGTGGTTACCTCAACCACCGCCACATTGTGAGTAAGGGATGCTTGATTCTAGGGCTTCATGCGCGTTGCATGATAAGAGATAGACCTGTAGCATAATTCCTTGCTCACATTATCATTCAGGACATTGCAATTTTGACATTTTTCTTTTTCATTTCTGTCTCTCTTCAGCTAAGTGCAATACTCAAGGGTAAGAACGACAAAGACTTCTGAATGGCGAGTTACTGCTGTGCCCGTTTGTACAAGGAAGGAAAAGAAAACAAGAGCTCCTTTACGGGGCGCAGACGCATTTGAGAATTCATAATAAAGCAGAACCCGACGAATGCAACTCCTGGTCCCAGCAAAATCATTAGGATAGCAAAAACAGAAAACGCCTTGCAGTGTGCAATCAGAGGAGAGGGTTGCTTAGAACACCAAGCTGCGTAGTCATTTGACGTCAAAGCAAGGCAAAGCCCTGTGAGCTGTGCAGAGCCATAAAAGCATGTGTTCGATTGGTGACAATTGTTGCGTCGTCTTTTTTCAGATTCGCCTCTGTTTCTGGTAGTCGAGTGTGGAGAATGGGTGGATTTTTAAGGAAAGCTGTCATTTGTGTTTTCTGATTTGTGTTTCAAGCTCCGGCGGTGCCCTGCGGTTGTAGAATATGTGACTTTGAGAGTGGTATTTGGGTGTGTGTCGCTCTGACGAAGCCGTGGCTTGTGGTTGCGATTTGATCGGGGATTCGAGGGAAACAGGGTCTATAAGCAGTCGAGCATCATGGAGGTCATCACCGTCGTCTTCATCGTGGGCAGTGACTCCTAGTGCACTGGGGGCTGGTAGTTGATGGGGCGCCTGTGATCTGTCAGCTTCGTCATTCTGATGGGGTGAATACTGCGAGACTCACTTGAAGAGCAGAATGTGCGGCTCGGGCTCGTGGACTTCGTAGTGCTCCCAACCCAAACTCTGTGATCGCGGTCAGCTCCTTATTCTTCCATCGAGGCGCAAAGATGGACACATACCTGGGTGATTCCCAATGCTCTCCACTCGTCCTCCCACAGCAGCTTCAGCGTGCCTCGCGAACCGTCGAAGTACTCCTTTGGTATCGCCTTCAGCATCTGCTTGGGCAGCTGCACGTGTCTGTACTCGAAGTGGTCGTCCGAATATCTGGGCTAAGTCAGCATCGACCGAGGGCAGGTGAACAGATAAGAGATCTTCTCACCTCGACGAGTAGTGGATGCTCTCGATAAACTCGTCCAGGCGCTCGCGCTCAGAGTCGCTCAAAGGGCGCGGCTTCTTGTTGCGGCGTGTGGCGTCGATGTCCATGTTGACCATTGTTTAGGTTTGATGAGAGCTGGAGCTGGAAGCCGGAGGGGCAGTGCTGTTAAGAGCTGGATAGATGCGATTATCTATGTCGCGTGAGAGACAAGCGGTGTCTGTGGTGGAGCCCCTGATTCGCTGTGTTTCGCAGAAACAAGACTGGAGTCGAAGTGGCACGTGGAGGTGGGAGAAGCTGTGTATGAAGTGCGCTGTCGAATGCGCTTGTGTTGTTGTCAAACCGCGGCGGTCGAGCGGGGCAAGCAAAACTGGCGCAACAAGGGCTTGGAGGGGCAACAAGGTGACAAAAGTGATGCGATTGACTCGAGTTCAATAGCTCTTTTGATAGATGATTCTGGCGTGATGACACAATGCGACAGCACAATAGACGGGGTTGGTAGGAGGGGAGGTGGTGGGAAGAAAAGTATTGTTGTTGTTGATTGTTGATGTCCGCACTTCGCCTTTTGCAAGAGTGGACCTAATTGTCCGCAAAGCCCTTAGTCGCGCCGCCGAGATGCTCGGCTCCTTCCGTCGGATCGCCCTCTTAAACCTTCCTCCACCAAAACCGTGCCGATTCATCTATCGAAACAGGAAGCTTCGAATCTGCGAATTGCTCTGCTGCCTTTACCGGCTGCCTTGAGTTAGCTCTATCTTATCGTCGACCGTCGATTGCTATCATCACAACCTCTGCTTGTCGTTTTGCCTCGTTACGGCTTTCTATGAGGCTCTTTATGCACCCCATCTCATCTCTTTTGGCACTGCTGCAGCATACTAGCTGCCTTGTTTTTGTCCTGGGGTTTCAAACTAGTCATCTATCTGGCTGCTATATCTCGATGCTTGATTGACCGGCTCTTCGTCTCCCATCCGGCTATGCCTGCTTTATACCGTTGACCGCCACGATTTGCTCCTGACCGCTCAATCTCTTCTATATCGCTTGGCTTCTGTCAAGGCCATTCCAGTCGCTGTCAAAACGTGCATGTAGCATGCATGGCTTTTACGAAGACTTGTGTCATGTTTGTAGCGGCTCGCGCCGACGAGACTCCGTGCGTGCTAATCAGAGCGGACTGATAGCCTGGGGCAGAAATGACTTGCTCGCCGAATCAGGCCACATGTCAAGAATAGTGCAATTGAACATAGATCATGGCCACTTCTGTCATGAGAGACCGGCAGTAACGCACATTTTGGATTTTTCGTAGATTTGGAGAAGTCTTACGATATTCACCCACAACGAGTACCAAAGACATATAATGAGTGAACGAGCGTAGAAGTGCATTGCTAAATCTAGCTTCGATATAAAGACACCGCACCACCATTCCCTTCGTGCTGTGTGGCCTAGATTGAGGTCATAAAATAAGAAAATAAAGAGTGAACAGGATAGAAGGTCAATAATGCCCTTCTCCCAAGAAGACTGCCCGAGTATTTCGTATCATCATAGCCCTTTTTTGAGAATTCCATATCCCAAACGCCAAATAATACACCAGGGCCCCAGTCTTCCGTGGTAACGTAAACAAAAGAGAGTAAGAAGTAAAAAGAGTCAGACGTGAAATTGACAAGAAGTGAAGAGTCGTATCAGAGTTCCCCTGAAAAAAGGGTGGACAGGAAAATGCCATGGCCTCGCAAGTTACCAGCCTTGCGACCGTTGCTTGACATTGAGGGTGGCACTTAGATCCATCCGGCCTCCTCGTACGGCGTCGGCTCTTCTTCGAAAATGATGTTGAGCATGTCTGCGATTTCCAACATGTAGTCATTGGCAGAGAAGTGGTCCAGACCGTGAGCGTCCATGAAGACACGGTCGGCATCTGCCTCAACGTCACGGACTGTGCTGCCAAATTCCTCTGCGACCTCGCTGAGCTGCTCGAGCTCCTTGCTGAAGGGGTGAGGTGAAGTCGGTCCAGATGCGCGGAAGAAGTCGGTCGAGTCTCTGGTGGTGACGAAGGCGTCCTCAGGGAAAGAAGGAGGGTTCACGCGCGAGATCGATCGCTTGTGGCTCAATTGATGAGCGCGCTTGCTGTGCGAAGGAGCGCGTTGAGGAAGGACAGGAGCAATATCGCTGGTCGATGGACGGTGGAATGAGTTGACAGAAGTCTGGCGACTGTGCTGCAGAGGCTCGTCGTCGTAGACAGAAGGCTTGAAGTAGCAGCTCAAGTGGTTAGGCTCCGGGGACAGTGGGGATGAGTCTTCAAAAGAAGAAGCGTCGGTGAAGGTTCCTCCAGAACGGTGGCCGATGCTGCTAGAATCGCTGTATTCGAGGGAACTCAGACTGTTGGAGCTGGACGAGGTTGCAAGAACACCTCCCTTGTGGGCGATGGGGTTGGTTCCAAAGATATCAGGAGCCTCGTATGCAAGAGTGTTTGTTGTCGAGATCAACTCGATGGGACCAGAGATCTTGGGACGCTGAATGCGCTGACTGGCAGTGCGATCCAGGTCTGACTTGTTGCGGGCAGCCCGTCTGGTGGTGAAGGCACGGACAAGCGACATGTTTGCTGGAATGAGTGGTGGGAACTGTCAAAGAACCACAGGTGATTTTTCAAGAAGATAGAAGCTCCGGATGTGAGAGTGAAAGTGTCACTTAGTAGCAGGTCTCACACGTGTAACCGAAATGATCACAAGGATTTGTTGGCTTGAGGGTGTGCGGTCGAGCGTGTGATCAAGGATGTCTTGTCAAGTTTCTGTCTTGCAGAAGATGATACAGCCTGCTGATGGTGTTTCGAAAAGTGACCGAGACTGCTTTTTGAAAGAATGAAGGCTAACCGGGACACAGTCCTTGCGGTTAATGGTTGAGGGAATGAATGTTCTGACTGTGATCGCCCAAAGGAGAGGAAGCGATGGTCAGGCAAGCGAAGCACGACGTCCTGAGACGAGTAGGCGCTTGGAAAGTGACAAGGAATGACTTGGGAAACAGGTGGTGTCTTGGAAAAAAGAGCAAGAGAAGTTCTCTTGGGGTGGCACCTCCTTCGTTTTGAAGTACCTACTTCCTGGCGGGCGCCAACGAATCGGGAAGGCTGCAAGTGTGAAAATCGTGTGCAGGGCAGAGTTCCAGACGCACGACAAAGGTTCACCTCTAAACCCCAGACACAAGCACATGATTGGCTTAGGCCCCCTATCTTCTCCGCGTCGACGTTGCCTTTGACGGGACACTTAGACGAGTCTAACCCTAACAAGCCATGGTTTCACGCAGCGTGAGCTTAGCGATCGTGCCATGAGTGGACCATGAAGTTAACGGCCGCCGGATGCTTTCAAAACTCCACCACAACCGCCCAACTATCAGGGGTGGACCGTTCAGGACCTCGATGGTTTGTGTGTACCGTCCAACTGTCGACTACTACGTACTGGCGCTTGTTTTGTTCGCGCAAGACCGCGAATGCCGCGTCTTCTGACACAGAAATGCCGTGCTACACAACAACATGTGTACATGATCTTGATCACGCTACGCGACACGCCCTTCATATTGGCTGCTTGAAGATGAAACGCAGCCATCCGGTCATACTCACCATCCCAAAACGGCGGTCCAATCTACATTTCCACGTGCTGGGACATGAAACACCATCTGCCATGGTTGCTAAATAGATAAATTGATGCAGAATTTGAGTCGAGCACTGTCATCTGGCATGACAATGGTGGCTTTGATCGAGTCTGAAGCGCGATGGACCGAATTTTCAGGAGCTCATAAAACTATATATACCGTAATGGTCTGCAGCGACGTTGCGAGTAGTTCTCAATGCTGAACACGTTCGGCTATTCAAGCGGTGTAAAGCGTTGTCAGGGGCTGTCTACGCGTGAGAAGGTCTATGAGAAGGACGATGAATGGAGGACCGAGCCGAAGCGAGCCACACCACATACACACCTATCGTGTGATCCATTGCCTGCTTGACTTGCTCTCTTCTACAATTGCGTTCTAGTGATTAGGGTAGCGCACCGTTTGGCCGCACAGTGATATCGATAGGCAGCTCTTCGATACATCTCTATCTTGATAGTGATAGCAACCGCTCGGCACATCTGTACATCCGGAGCCTTCCCAAAAAAATCCATAAACCGTATAAACGCCAACGCTATGTTGAAAAATAACTTGCATATGCTGAAACACCAACGACGTAACCCTTTTCATATTGGTGATGCTTTCTATAGCTGATCCACAGTCGGCAAGCGGAACTCCCAGGAGCGTGGTGTTATTTCCAGACCAAGCCAACGTTGCCATAATCTACAGAGCTCCGTGATAAGGACGATGAAACTGACAGAAGAGTTAGTGATGATCCGAGCCAAAACGTGGGTCGACTTACATTGTCTGAGGAATCTCAATCCAGCTCTTGAGGATGAATTTTGTGACCGACCATACCACATAGATCTCATGCTTGGTCTCTTGCCATGTGGTAAGTTTGGGCTTGGGCGTAGGCTTCTCCCAAGCATCATCGTCAAGTTCTTCTTCCTCCTGGGCAACATCCTGCTGCTTCTCGTCGGCAACTATTTCCGGGGCAGGAACTCCTTTCTCTTCAGCCAGCATGCGTTGGAAGTCGCCAAGGGCTTTGATGGCGTTGCTGACCTTGTCCAAGGTGTTGAAAAAGGCGACAAGCTCGATTCTTCTCAGAGCGGGTGCAGGCTGATCGTTGTTGAACTCGAACAGGATCTTCAAAGCTGTACCATACCCAGCAGTCTGAAGCTTGCCCCAAAGTCTGCACTTGTCGCAGCCAACGCAGTCCATAATGCGACTAACATTGCGGAAGCGATTGCGGAAGTCCTCCTTGAGGCTAATACCAGTGTCCCCGAGAGGGTTCTCACGGAACATGACGCTTTCATCGAAGATCTCAGGGCCAGCGGGTATGGTCTTAGCAACATTCAGCGCCATGTTCTTGGTACGCTTGTCCTGCTTGGGATCTCCGGTACAGAAAGTGTAGTCCTGCACATAATCCTTGAGCTTTCCAGCAGCCCTGGCCATAAGAGCGTAGTTGAAGTACAGGTTCGAGATGCGCTCGGGATGGGTATGAAGGCGTTGCTTGTAACACTCCAAGTTCGGGCCCCATTTGCCAGTAGATTGGTTGAGGTAGTCGTAGCACAGGTGAGTCGAGATTGAGGCGTGCATCCCAGAGATGACACGGTAGAAGACGCGCTTCTCAAGACATTCATCGTCAAACTCCATGTTGTCTTCGACTTTGCCGAATTGCGAAGCCTGCTGACGACCATGCTCTTTCATGACCGACTTAAGGTCTTGTGCAGCCTGTCCCTGCATGCCCGAGAAGCCGGCGAAAGGACCGCCAATGGCAGCAGAGCCTAGGCTTTGCTCGCTCGAGCTGGGTTTTGAGAAACAGTTTTCGCGATAGATGGCCTCCCAGATCTGGTGGGCACCCTCGCCGGCGTACCCTGTGAAGCGTTCTGGGTTATCAAGCAGACTGACATAGTCTCCCTTGGCACTTGCGCTCTCATCTTCGGGCACACAGTAGTCTCTTTCGTCGCATTCGTCATCGTATTCTACAACACAGCTTTCGCCCACGTTCTCGCCAAGTTCTCCTTGAAGCGGTCTTTCTAGTTCTCTCTGCTCTTTCTTTCCAGGATGGTGTGCTTTTGGGCCTTCCAGTCTACTGAGCTCCTCGGCTCTCCAGATCTCCGGAATGTCTTCTTCGTTCTCAAGCGTTGTGACAGCACAAGCAATGTTTCCGCAGAGACCTTCATCATCGGACCAGAAAGGGCATTTCTTGTTGTATAGGTTCAGGCGGTAGTAGGAAAAGAAGTCGGTCTCTGTCACAAGGTCGTGAAGGGCAGGATTCAGACGAGCGTTGAGTTTGTCGAGGTCGGCGTATGAGGCGCACGCATCGGACACTGTGGCACCAGGCTCGACCTATATAGACAAGTCAGGTCGTGCTTTCATAAGGAACAGAAGCTAGTCCAGGCGACTTACAGGACAGATGGCCGCGTTTGAGGCGGCGGCGGCATATGTGGAGCCTAGCAGTGCAAGGACTGCCAGGAAAAAGGCGTTGGCAGCAGATCTACGCATTACTAAGATTATATGATCTGGTCGGCATTAGCAGCCGACATGTGTTGGTTATTGGTGAAGTTGCATACCAAGGTGGTCGATTGAGGGCAATCAGCACATTCTTGGCCGTTGGCACTGTCAAAGAATTACGGCTGCGGAAGGTGGGAACAAAGAAGATGTATCTGCAGAAGAGACGACAGGTAGTCTATATATAAAACACACGTCTCGGAAAGACACAATATTCCCACGTAGCAATGCGGCGCAATCTGAGAGGTGGCTTCTTCACACTTTCTGCCTATTGATAATCAGGAGCTTCCGTGATCGTCACCAGAGATCCGGGGCCACTCGGCTGAGATGCTTCGCCGTCTCCCGACCGCCTTCAGCCCTACGCTTCTACCTCCCAAATTTTCTTCCCTTCGCTCTTCCTCGAAACCTCTGCAACACGCGCTGATATGCGCACCAGAGGGTCGTCTGTCGCATCATGCCATGACCCTCTGGACCCGTGGTATTGTAAGTGTACTCTTCTCTTTCGCTTCTGCCAGCATTGCACACACACCTCTACAATGATGAGTTATTCTTTACCCATACATCTTTAGGAAGAGCCGGAAAAGGTACGTTGGTATCGACATATACCATCGTCGCTGCTTATAATCGGGAATCTGAAATTCACCTCTACTCTTACGCTTTGATAAACACTCTTGTCAGAGCCACAACTAATTTTGTTTGTTAGATCTCACAGGTCTGTTCAGCGATGACCGTCTACGATGAAACGAGAAGGAGTCGTTTGTGTTGGATCATATCATGTCATTATCGTTCTGGTACATACACTCTCATCTGTATTTTAACCACCGCCGCCAGAGCTTCGCAAGCCTCCTAAGCCTTCTTCCACTCAAAGTGATACTTTCCTGTAGTGGGAGCACCTTCCGGATCCTCGCCCTTCTTGTCGTACATGTGCTTGCCAAAGTAGTCTAGCTCAGCCTCATAGAACTGGGTCGGAAGTTCCAAGCCTGTCTGGTACTTGATGTAATCCAGAGAGTTGGAGATGGCAGGAATAACGTGGTCGCCGAGTACTGCCTGCACCACGACACGCTTGAGCGCGGGTTGACCTTTCTTGAGATCACTGGCAACTGTCTTCTCAAACAACAGATTCATAGTGTCTTTGTTGCGGTAATCAGCGAAGATGGGCTCGAGAAGGGAAGCAATATAGTCGGCTTGGATGATGCATCCTGCACGCCAGATCTGGAGCACTTCTGTGAAGTCAATGTTCCAGTGGACCTCTCTGTTCTTGCGGTCGATGACGTTGATGCCTTGAACATAGGCTGCCAGGCATGCCGTGTATGTCGCTACACGCAAGTCTTCTAAGAACTTGTCCTTGTCTTGGATATCCAGCTTCTGAGCCGGGAAGTCTCCTCCAAATGCCTTTTGTGCGCGGGCACGCTGTGCACGATCGGCTGATGCCAGGCGGAAGTAATGGGCCGAGCTGAGGGTAGGAGCAGGGATGTGTTCTCCCACAGCCTCTTCGTTGGACCAGATTCCGGTTCCTTCCTCGCCAGTAATGTCTTGTACAACCTTGTCCTCGACAGTATCCAGGACACGCTCTCCAGTCTTCGGATCCTTGGTTCTGCAGATATCGGCGCCAATCTTCACCAAGAAAGTACCTTTCTGTGCAGAGTTAGCAAATCTTTCCACTAAACAGTGCAGGATGTCTTACCAGTTCTCCTTTACTGTTCCACTTCTCCAGAACGTCGCCGATGTCATCCTCTGACATACCCAGCCCCGTTCTCATGATGCCCCATGCCTCTGAGATGGCAGACATCATGCCATGCTCAATGCCGTTGTGGATCATCTTCACGTAATGACCTGCACCTCCAGTACCAGCCTTGCCGACACAAGGTCTGCCCTGAGGGTCTTTTGCTGCGACCTTGCGAAGGAATGGAAGCACTAGGTCAAGAGTCTGGTCGTCCGCGCCTGGACACATCGATGGACCACTGTGAATTTGGTCAGATGACAACCGAGTAGTGTACTTGAGTGAACGTACCGGCGAGCAGCTTGGTATCCTCCAGATACACCACAACCAACGTATCTGATACCTCTGGTAACACATTTACCCTGTCTTCTCTCTGTGTTCTTCCAGTGCTCATTACCGCAGTCAATGATGATGTCTCCCTTCTCCAAGTAGGGCATGAGACCTGAAAGTACACCATCTCCTACGCTGCCGTGGGGTAAGCTGAAGACCAAGACCTTAGGGGAGTCGAGGGACTCGCATAGTGACTTCTGGTCGCTATGCTTGCTGATCTTGTCGCCGAAACCTTCCTCCTTGGCCTGCTTGATGATAATGTCCATCGCTTCGGTCGAGGGGTCTTGTAGTGATACGCTAATGCCCTTCTCTGCGAACAGAAGAGCCATACCTCCACCCATACTTCCACAGCCAATGACGCCCACCTACAATGGTGTTAATACATGTTTCTTGCGGAAATGGTCTCTCATTCATTGGCTACACACCTTCTTGATATCCAGTCCCTCAGAGGACGAGTGCTTTGTCGTGTCAGCCATATCGATATGGTATTGATTGTCGATCTTGGTTTGATGTGAATGTAAGTTAAAATGGTGGAAGCTCGATGGGAAAGGGCGAAACCAAGGTGACCAAAATAATCGTGATGTTTGGACGTGACGTACATATGGTGGGGTAAATGCAACATCAGATCGACGTTTTTCAACTGTCACTTCGGGCCGGCTTGGTGAATGATTGATAGTAGATCAACGGAGTGGTCGGAAGCAGAGAGCTCGTGAAGAATACACTAGGTCATCATTGTTATTAGATCTATCAGTCATATTCTGCTTCATCCTCAAAATCCATCTCGGACTCTCCGTCCACCCATGAGACGGAATCAATCGTTCTCACTTCTTCTTCAACTTGATCTTGCTCGTCATGCTCATCCATCGGCATCGGGTCAATTTCCTCGATGGTGGCTTCCTCCTCCCGCTCGTCATCAACAAAACCAACACTCTTCCTCCTCGGAGGCTTCGGTCGACTGTCTGGTAGTGTGTTCGGTGTTTTCTCTACGATGTCCTCCATGACATCTCCATTCCAAGGCTTACACTCTTTTACTACTTCTCCGCAGCGCAGACATGTCCAGCCCTCACCTTCTTCGGCCTCAATGCGTTGAGCCAGACAGACAAAGCAGTATATGCACCCGCAAGGCATCGCCTCGTATGGGTTTGTAACGTCTGTTTGAGCACTACCAATGACACCTCCGCCTATATTGCCCGACTGAGCAAGTACTTCTGCTTCTGAGCCACCACCGACAACGTTTTGATCGCGATAGCATATGGCGCATGTACGCTCTGGCAAGAACCCAAGCTCGCCTCCAGCTGTAGTGTCTTCTTCCTCTGGTGTCCGAGAGAACATGGTCTTGACCTTTCTCCACGCTCTTGATAATAGACGTCGCCATCGGCTAATACCTACAAGAGGGAGTAGGAACAGCAGGAACTCGGTGAAGGCATGCCACACCAGTTGACGATTCAGATACTCAAAGCTGACCTCTCTACTTGTTCGCGAAGATGCCGGGGCGAGCCTTAGTCGAAGAAGTCGATCCGCAAGTGTTCTGTATTTGCCGTTGAACAAGAAGATCAGAAACGAGGCCAACGCTGCCATCTCATGTGTCGAGCTGACCCATGCAGTGAGCTTGCTGAGTCTCTTGACGAGCGGCGTGGGCTCCGCGTAACCGCCTTCCCTTTCAAGGAGCCAATCTTCAAGCTTCTGCCACGAGTATCGGCCTCCAACTGTGATGAGTCCATATGCAGCTTTCTGCCACTTTGTAGGATCTTGCCCAGAACCTGCGTGGATGCTCGAAGGTTGTGTTCTTGCGTCGATGTACTTTAATCCTTGAAGGCTGGCGCCGTAACTCGTGCCTCGGTCCCAGATGCTGAGCTTCCATAGTATAGCTCTCAGGATTGCGCCGATTTCAGAGGACCAGTCATCTGCAATGTGACCGCCAAAGTACTTGAGCGCATCGCCAACTTGGCTACGAAGTAGTTGTAAGAGCTCCTCATCAAGCAATTCTGCATCAACCTGACCGACACGAAAGTACGGAGTGGGCGCTGTGGGAGGGTTGTGTCTGAACGTAGTCCAAGTAGAAAGCGTGGTAGAAGCGAGTGAGCGTAGGCCGGGTGGGAGGTTCAGCAGCGCGGGAGGGAGCGATGGTGGGGACGGCGGCGGTGCCGGTCGTGCTGCGGCTGCGCGACGTGCAATCACACGCGCCTGAGCGGCAGCGAAATCTGGAGAGGTCATGACAGTCGTGAATGGAGCATTGTTTGTATGTATGAAGAGTGCAGACGATACCAAGGGAACGCGATCGGGCAAGCATATGAATACAGCTCCAATCTGCCGAGGCTGCGGCTTTTGGCCCCCGGTGGCCGATACCGACCGACAACTCACCTGTTCATCCTCCTGCTTCATCGATATTATTACCAATGTCGATTCGAAAACACGAGACTTCGGATGTGCACTCGAGTGTATAGCGACTTTTACCGGACTCCCACGACGTACCGGACCTTCGAAGCCTCGGGAAAGTTGATGTTATCTCATGCTTGCTCAGTGTTATACATACATGACCCTGCAAGCAGCTGAAGCAAGCATGCGACCACGACTTCCGAATCGGTAAAAGACACCTGACTTCGCTGGCTCACGCTCAGTCTCTTTTGATCTCGCGCTCCTTGTCATATCTGCTGTCGTGTACCTCAATCCTTTGTTTGGATGCACTTGTCTGAAACTTTCGATCATGGGTAAGAGCACGACGGCTAAGGGCGATCATGAGGGCAGGCCGCGCCTTGGCATAGCGGTCGACTCCTTCAGTCACCTTGGTCACCTTCTCATCGTCTTCTTATCTTGGTTCCCCTGCATAAATTGACTGTTCGTTCCTGCATGTAGGATCTTGTGGGTTATTGCTGGAATCCTTCGATCATCTCTACCACGAAGCGAGCACGTGCCATGGCAACGAAACGTCTGCTGGTGGTAGCATGGCTCCTAGCATCCAATGCTAGTGGTGTCTGGTCACAGCCATGGAGTTTGAAGGAAGGATCACTTATATCTGGACAGCAGCCAGTTGTTGACACTGGATTCGCAGAGATCACAGAGTCTTTGGACGAACAAGCCGGTTCAAAGGATATCTTACGGGATATGATAGATGCCCTGGAAGTCATGCAATCTCAATTCTATGAACTCTGGATCGGCACATGGCCTTCAGCCATAGACTGGACTGGTGCTGTAATCAATACTGCCGTCTCATCCGCCATAGGAACCCTTTCCAGAGCTAGCAGCAAGACTGAAGATGACCACTACTCGAAGATCATCAACAAATACTTTTCTCACAATGCCGCTTACTACTTTGGAGAAGATGCTTTCAGCATCCGCAACGAGGCATATGACGATATCCTTTGGGTCGTTCTTGGCTGGCTTGAGAACATCAAAACGATAGAGTATCGCAACAGTACACAACCTTCATGGTTTGGGACTCAATTCATCCCTGCGTTCAGCCACCGTGCGCGGCTCTTTTGGGACCTTGCCTCTAGAGGGTGGGATAATGACTTGTGCGGAGGTGGCATGATCTGGAACCCAAGACTCGAGCCGTACAAGAACACGATTACGAATCAACTCTTTATCTCGGCCTCGGTCGCCATGTACCTTTCTTCACCTGGAGATGCGATCGATTTTCCATTTGCGGCTTCTGGTTCGGAGACTTTGGGTTCGATGCCGGGACGACCACATGACCCTAAGTATCTCGAGGCCGCGATCGATGGTTACCAATGGCTGAATAATAGTAATATGACGAATAGTCAGGGCTTGTACGTCGACGGCTATCATATTAAAGGTTACGGCCATGGCAGTATCGGCACAGGGAAATGCGACGAACGAAATGAGATGGTGTACACATACAACCAAGGAGTCATACTATCTGGCTTACGCGGACTGTGGGAAGCTACTGGAAACACGAGCTACCTGGAAGGCGGATACACCCTGATACGCAACGTCATGGCATCGACTGGCTGGTACTGGGAAGGACAGTCAAATTTATCAATCTACAAAGCACCCGGCTGGGCTGGATTAGGTCAATATGGAGTTCTGGAGGAGCTATGCGATCGAAGTGGCTCGTGCAGTCAAGACTCTCAAACCTTCAAGGGCATCTTCTTCCAGCATCTGACCCAGTTTTGCGAAGCTTTACCGCTGCACGCCGCGGTTCCTGGCAAAACTTACGGTGCGAGCAAGGTGTTGAAAGAGAATCATGATTCGTTCTGCAAAGTAGTCGGCATATGGGTATCACACAATGCGGAAGCAGCTTTGAGCACTAGAGATCAATCAGGTCTTTTTGGAACATGGTGGGGTTATAGATATGCTGCTAAGGACTACCCGGAAAGACTTCCTCTGGATGCGATCGATTATAGGAACAACGCGACCGTGTTGATAAGCCGAGGCTGGGCCACGCCACAGCAAGAGTCAAGCTCGACTCGCAGGGTCGATGTTCACTCTGGGAAAAGCAGTGGCACTGACTTCTCAACGAAAGACGTTAACGACCGTGGTCGAGGCCGCACTGTGGAAACTCAGCAAGGAGGCCTTGCTGTCCTGCGGTCATCTTGGGAGTTACTGGATTTAGGCAGATGACCATTCCGTACTAAACGTTTAACGAAGCACTTACGATTTTCTTTCTGAACTCACCACATGCAGAAGCACGTGAGAACTCTTGTTTCATTTGATGCACAGCCCGGCGCTTATATCGTGGAACCATACTCTCGAATTTGTGCAAGATCCCCAAGCAACCCATCTTACATCTTCGCATGACATTGACCATGGAAAACCAAACCCGTCTTGAATCTTGGGACAATTACTGCGATGACTTTGTAAACCATCTTCGAAACTCCAAAGCAGTCCTTGCCCTGCTCGGCGCAGGTCTGTCTGCAAGTTCCGGCATATCCACCTACCAAGGCAGTGGTTCGACCTGGCAAGGACATTTAGTACGAGATCTCGCCACGAAAAGTCGGTTCGACAGAGATCCGGTGCTGGTTTGGGAATACTATCGTCATCGACAAGCTGAGATTTTATCGGCGGTGCCTAATGCAGGACATTTTGCTCTTGCCGGATTCGCAACGATAAAGCCGGATCTTCTGACGATTACGCAGAATGTGGATGGTGAGTTCTGTCATGCTGCGATAAACAAACGGCCGTGTATCTTGGAGCTTAACAGGCTGTCTCAAAAGATCTCTCACAACGAGCTCATCATCCCCCAGAACTGCTCGTGCCAATCCATGGGTCGTTGCTAGATCTCCACTGCACAAACATCTCTTGCAACTATTTCCACCATCACAACTCACATGATCCTCATCCTCATTCTCAGCCATCTCCACCCACACCCTCCTGCCCCCTCTGCACATCCCTCCTCCGCCCCTCCATAGCCCGCTTCGGCGACCCCCTCCCTCCCACCCACCTCTCCACCATAGAATCTTGGGTTTCCGCCCACCCCACCATCGACTTGATGCTAGTTATCGGGTGCGCGTGCACCGTAAGCCCAGCAGCCGATTATATAGACACAGCCAAGGAAAAGGGAGCCAGGATTGCGGTGTTCAATGTTGAGTTTGGGAGGCAAGCGCTTTGTTTGGGGGAGGAGGATTGGGTTTTTGAGGGGGATGCTGGGGTGATGGTGCCGTTACTTTTGGGGAAGGTGGTTGGGTGATGGGGATGTGGGAAGGAATGATGAGAAGGTGCGGGATGTGTCGCGTTCGGAGTTCGATATTGTGGTTACCTATGGGCGGAAGGTGCTATTAGGACATGTGGAAGGGGCAAAAGTTGACGTGGAATTGAGTAGCTTCTTGATTACAGTAGACGAAGTGATAAGAGCAGACCTTTTTGTTTGGCGCCAATATGTCACTCATGCTTGTAATGCAGATTTTTTCCCCCATCGATGCTTGCTTTTTCTTCTCTATCTGTCTGGTTTGAATGCTTCTTCTCTACATAATGCCCAATGTACCGAATGCGGCGATGACATCCTTGTCAACGTTGATCAACCACTCACTCTGGAAAGCTTCCTGACCACCTGCAGCTTGAATTGCCGTCTGCAGATAATGCTTAATCCATTGAGTAGTACGCACGTTATGCACGGGGTCGGCAAATGTCAAAGCACGACGTCTTTCATCTTCAGGGGCTTCAGGGACACCAGAGTCTGTGTTGCGAAGCTGATCCATGCTCTCGTAGACCAAAGTGTCAGAGTCGATTGGGCCGTCTTCCTCGCGAATCTCGTTTACCATGTCAGTCCACATGGTCATCAGAGATTGAAGAGAGCCGAGGATGAAAGGTTGTGAGGTGGATAGAAGTTTTGTGATGGCGAGACACATGAGTTTGCGACGAGAGGGATCCCCGATGGACTCGAAATGACTGAACCATTCTTCGAGGAGCCACTTCATTGTATCATTGAGAGAAGGCTGGGTAGCTGTGTCGCTGAGTGGGATGGATGGTGCGGCGGCTTGCACGGCTTGTAGGAATACTGTCTCGGAGCCCATGAGAACACGGGCGAGCACGGACAAGTAGTCTGTTTCGACGATGCCATCAACGAGTGGGTCCTTGGCCAGCGGGCCAGTCGTGCAATGTGCAACCCAGCTACCACGAAGACCTTCGAGTTGCTTGTTCAAGAATTTCGACTCGACAAGATCGCTAGCAATTGTGCTGATAGCGGCTTCACCTCCTATACCCTCGGCTGCCCTGATGATAAGCTCAACAAGATTGTTTACTGTACCACTGGCATCAGCCTTCACGTAGCCAACAAGCGTGGACAAAGATGTAATCAAAGGCTTTCGCATCTCATCTGAAAGCATTTCCGATGGCGCGAGCAGGAAGTATGATGAAGTGATGTCGAGAGCTGTGCGGAGGTTCTCCGAGCCAAGTTCAAAGATTGAGAAGAGGTATGGTGCTAGTTGCAGCAACTCAGGCGAGGCTGGAGCGGGGGTTTGGATCAGGATGTTAGCCCAGAGATCCAAAGCGTCGTCGAGCAAGTAGACTTGAGTATCCGAACCAGGCTCGACTGCGCCCTTGATGATAGGTAGGACGAGGTGATGGAAAGGTACTGATGCTGCCTTCATCGAGGTAACGAGGCGGGAGAGAATGGTCAGAATGGCTTGTTTCATGAGGTGCTCTTCCCCGGACTGTTCCCATAGGTTGGGCAGGATGTTGATGATCGTCTCAGCATACGGTGCAATCTGGTATACATCAGTATCATCGTCACCATCATTACGGTGGTCATACTTACATGATGTTCAAGTCGCTCGACCAGGACACTGATCGTATTGAGTAACGCCATCTTCGTCTCTACGTTGTCAACCTCCTCAATCAAGCCCAACAACTGTGTCATCGTAGTCTGAACATATGGCAGGAACTGCTCCGGACTGAACTCCCAATCATCTACTATATTCTTGAATTGTCGTCCGGCAGTAATTCTTACAACCTGATCGTTGCAGGGGTCGCTTGGGTCAAGCATGTGTTGGAAGATCTTGTACACAAGAGGTCTGTTTTCTGCTGATACCTTGACTGTAATCCACTGTCCGAGGAGGATGCCGATGCGGCGACGGAGGATATTGAAGCCAGGCTTTTGCTTTTGGACTTCAACCACGATTGTGTTGGACAGGAAGGAGTCGAAGTCGAGGTGTTGTTGCAGGACTGCAGCAGCCAATCCAATGGCTGTGTACACCGAATCTTTGAACAAGACGTCTTCATTGTCAGGGGCCGCGACAGTGTAGAATACGTTGAGCAGCGGTTGGGTCAACAAATCTCTGAAGTTGAGAGCAAGGTCCAAGAACAGCTTCTCTGCGCAAGGTCGAACACTGTATTCCCAACCCTCGCTCTCACCCTCCAGACTCTGTTCCCATTCCTCCGGGTCTTCTTCCCACTCTTGAAGCTCACCTTGTCTGAAGACGAAGAATTTAGTAACGACGACTTCCATGACTTCGGTGACGAACACCTCGGTCAGCAACTGCTCTTTGACAGCCGCAATAGCCTCTGCCTTCTCGATCTTGTCTTGTGGGTGCTTGTACTTGAACGATTGGACAGGATTGAACACCATCTTGATGCAAGCACGTATAAGCTTGAGACCAGATAGCGAGATCTTCTCTTGGAACGGCTTTTGCTCGCCCTGGTCACCAGTAGACCCACCGGAGGTCAAACTAGAACCAAAGGTTTGTCCAAACTGCTTGATCAGAGCCCAGTAAGAACGAACAAGGTCAAGAGATTTTGGCAAAAGCACGAAAGCTGCAGGATGTGCTTTGGCCATTTCCAAGTGTAGTTTCGATAGTTGCAGCAAATGCTTCTCCAGCGGTACGCCAAGTTCTTCGGGAAGGGTGGCTGCCTGTGAGGAGATAAGGTTCATGAAAGCACCGACCTGAGCATAGGTGAGCTGCCAGAACTGGTGCACATCTGACTCTCTGTTAGGGAACTCGTAACCAACGACAAACAATCTTCGCAGAGTCTTGATGGCCAGAAGACTGGCTTCCATGTTCTGTTGCATTGTAGCTTGATCGCCGGCATTGCTGCTGAGAGCCTCTTGCCATGATTGGACCTTCTCGAGGTAAATTTGTCCGAGAACCTGAACAATCTCCGGTGTGGCGGCTTGAAGGGCGACTCTAGATTTCTGCAGACGAGCGGTGGAGAGCTCTTTCGTGATGTGAAGAAGAGTTAGCAGTGTGCGAGGGAGGTGGACAGGGTTAGCGTCGTGCTGTGTCGATCTCCGTAGTAGATTGATCAGTGTACTGATAACATCTGGCCTTCTCCCTCGTCAGTATTTTGGCGATAGATGTAGGAGAACAAATCATACCAATCGTTTGGATATTCAAAACGAGAAATCTTAGCAACGACAAGTGCGTTCTGTAGAGCCAGACGGTGATCGTACTCTTCCAGACCACTTTCCAGGAGACGAGATCTGATTACTGCTCTGTCTTCTGGTGAGACGGCACTGGTACAAGTTAGTATGTTTGAGCAAGTCAGAATGTCTTCGGGCATCTCAAATACTCTAGGCATCTTGCAAAGGAAGGAATGGTTGGTTAGAAGGAACGACTTACTTCGCAGCAGTCTTGCGCCAGTATTTCTCAATACCATTCTTCAACTGAATGATTGCCAGATATCTTACTTCAACCGGCAATGACTTGTTGATAAACACACTTTGTAAATGTTTGTAGAAACCAGCAGCTTTCTCCCATCTTGCCAGTTGTTTGGCACCCGATTGGACCTGCTGAGGATCCGTCGATGCTGCTGCACTCAGGACATGGAGCAAAGTATTCTCGGTTAAAGGATTGGCTTCACCCGGCACCTCGATGGCAAAGTTCTGCATCGTGGTGGCTGTTGTGGGTGAAGTGGTTGGCGATGGGCTCGTTTTTGTTTAATGTCGTGGTAATGTTGTGACCATATATTATGTTGATTCCGGATATAAGGCGAATGGTTTGGTGAGATGTGTTTATGTCCTTGAACTTTGATTATTGAATGCTTTCGTTTGCGCGGCGATGGTTGGTCGAATGTTTGCAGGTGAACGAAGAGTTTTGGCACTTCAGACATGGGTCAAGATTTGTGTCAGGTTTTCATCAATTCACAGGGTCACACCTTTGACGTCGACATTTTGACCGGCATGATGCATCAACACTTTTACATCACATGTCATATGTTGTGCTCATGTAGGCCTCAGACGCATATCATTAAGGTCTTGAGTCCATACACATGGTCGACACATAGTAGTGCGGTCCATGTCTAACCAATATTGTGTATTTTCAGGATGTCTTGCTGTGCTCTCTCAATTTCCGAGAAGTTATCTCACTACTTCACGGATTGTAGCATTTTCGTTTCCCATCTCACACATGCAGAGTCTTTTCGTGCTCTAGAACTTCCGGCATGTCAATAATTCCAGGTGAAAGCTTGCTCCAATCCTCTTCATAGCCTTTCTCAATGTGCGGCCATGGTCCAAGAGGAGTAATCGCCTTAGGGTTAATGTCCGCATGACTCTTAGTGTACTGTTGTCTTGGTCAGGGTATGGTCTCTCCGCCAAAACAATTCATCGACTTACATTCTCCTTGATGTGCTTGAAGTCGGTTGTACTTCTGAACTCTTCGTGGTTCCAGTACATGCCCTTGAGCCAATTGTTCAGCACAGGGTAACTATGGCGTATGGTACCAAGATTGCATTTCTACCCAGTGTTAGTACCTTTGTTACCAGACGAGTGAGAGGCAACCTACGAAATGCTGCACATAGACAGTATCGAAGCGAATTAAAGTGGCATAAAGTCGCACGTCCAGCTCCGTCATCTCCTTGCCGAGCACATATGGACCTTTGCCATCATGCAGCAGCTTCTCGAGCTTGTTCAGAGCACCGAAAACAGGCGGGATGTTCTTGTTGTAGGTTTCTTGGTCAGGTGCAAAGCCAGCCTTGTAGACTCCAGTATTAAGGTCTGAGGCCATCCACACGGCGATCTTGTCAATTCTCTCGCGCAAGTGCTCAGGATACAAAGTCAACTGCGCCTTCTCAGGAGAAATGATATCGTCGAATGAATCCTGAAGCCAGCGCAAGAGCTCTGCAGATTCCTGTTTCGAACGTCAGTAAAAGCTGATGGTGGAAGTGTCGAGTTGTCGTACGTTGTTGACTGCTGTGTTTGTCTTCTTGTCCCACAACAGAGGCACCGAGTAACGGCCTTTGTACTCCTTGTCTGCCTTGAAGTAGACCTCATGCAGATACTTGGATCTAAAAAGCTTGTCGACAGTGGCATTCGGGTACTCATCATCCGAATCAGGGAACTGCCAGCCAGGCCAACCCTTATCGTTGCCCTTTGGGTATGGCTTGACAATGCTGATATCAATGATATCTTGCAGACCCTTGAGGTGGCGTGCCAGATTGGCCCGGTGAGCAAATGGACAGAAGAGGCCGATATACAAGTGGTAGCGACCCTTCTCAGGCTGGAAGGGGTTGTTCGGTGACTTGTCAATCACACCATGCCAGCTATCCTCTGGTCCAGCATGAACTGACTTTGGAATGTCTGTGGCCATCGTCCTGAAAGTCGACTGGGACACGATATTTGGGATGATGGGTGTCCGCACAAAGCGACTAAGCATAGACTCGGACAAGTAGTAAATCAAAAAGGGAACGGTCGTCAACAAGAGAAGTGATCTAAGATGGGTCAGCATGATGTACGCGAAGCAACTGTTCTCTGCTCAACTTTTTGGAGATTTCTGAACTTCACGATGTAAAGATCGAAGCGATATGTTGTGTTCTTGGAGACCGATTTCTAATGAGATGGTTGTGATGGCTGACTGGTGATGACGTTGGCTGCGAGTCCGCGGAAAGCTGCCGCAGTCCAGACCACGAATGCAATAGCAAACTCAACCCCTCAAGTATGATCTTTTGTTATTGTGATCAATCAAAGTTTAACAAGCTTCACAAGATTCGATGAAACACTCCGAACGAAGTATTGATGCAAGTCCGAAATGGAAGCGGTTTTGAAATAAAGGAAATCACTTTTCTCATCTAGATAGATATTCTATGCGTACAGAGATGCGCAACTATTGCGTCTTCTTGGCCTTGGACTCATCAGGCTTGCTGTAGAGCCAAACGGCGACGAAGATCAGCCAGCCAGTGGCCGTAACGCCGATACCAGCGATCCAGGGGTAAGCGCCACTGATGACGAAACTGCGTGGCCACTCATCGTGAGCAAAGTGGCGGACAGTGACAGTGCGCTTCTCGTAGACGTTGCTCAAGAAAGGTCGCTTGTAGTTGACGATGAAGTTGAAGATACCATGCTGGTCGGGCACGGTGAAGGTAGTGCTGAAAATGGTGCTGTTGGCAGTGCGCGAAGTGGGCTTCAGAGCCAGGCGGTGGAAAGGAGACAGCATGCTGAATTCAAGCTGGAGGGAGTCTTCGGACGAAGGAACGAAAGGAATCAGGCGGTCACCGTCATACTCGGACAGTTCGATCGAGTAGTGCTGCGAGATGATTAGCGATGAAGCATAGCTGTGCAGCACAATATTCAACTTACGACATCGTTCTTAATTCTGTACATGACGGGGTTGATTTCAGGGAACTCAGAGACGCTCAAGTTGGTAGAGTCCTTGACCTTGCCCTCGTTGAGGTAGTGCTGGACCTTGCCAACCTTGAGAACACCAATTTCCTGGAAAGTCCAGGCGGATAGCTTCTCAGCGAAGGCCTTGTTGGCAGTACTGGTAGCCTGAGTAGCTTTGGGAGCCTTGACCTGTGCGTTGAACCAAGTGTCCTGCAGCATCTCGGCGGAACCGAGAACGGTGAAGCGAGCCGAGTTTCTGGCCTGGAAAGTCGAGATGAGCGACAGCTGGGCGCCAGCAGCAAAGACATCCTCGAGAGCCTCCTCCTCCTTGGGGTTGTATGAGTAGGCAGTCTCGGGGGCACGAAGGATAGGGGCGAGCAGAGGGCTAGCATTTCCGAGAAGCTGACCGACGGCGCGAGGGACAGCGAGGGTTCCGTCAACGCCGAAGTAGTTCTTGACACCAGGCTTCAAGGACTTGGGAGCGGGGATAAGCAGAACATCGTGCTTGTCGGCAGCCGACTTGGTGTCGTAGTTGATGTGGTCAACAACGAGCGCACTACGCTCTGGAGGAAGGGTGACATCGAACTCGAGAAGGAGGGAAGCAACGGCAGCAGGGATGGGCTGATCGGCAGAGAGAGCGAGCAGAACGTTGCCATTGTTGTTGACATAGTCGACCAGGATGTTGGGAGTCAACTGGGGACCAAAGCCCTTTGACTTGGGAGGCAGGAGCACGAGATGGTCGTAGGCGAGGTTGCCGTGCTTGAACAGCGAGAGGCCGGTCGACTTTGGCGATTCATATGTGACGCTGTATCCACGGGCTTGTTTCGAATCAATCAGCCTAGCTCTTCATAGCGAAAGATATACCAAGACCCAACTCACATTCCAGATCGCCAAAGAAGGACGAGTACTTTGACTTGTCCGAGGCTTCCTCGAGTACGACCAGCAGACGGTTGCCTGTGGAGCTCAATGCCTGGACCAGGCTGATGAGGCCCAGCAGCAACAAAGACAGGAAGCTCTTCATCTTTGCTTGTCTCAATTGGATTATCAAGAAGCAAGAACCAACAGCGTAACCAACTCTCAGACGAAGCTCCAGCTGTCCTCCGTAAACGCGCAATGCGATGCGGAGAGCTGCCGCTGCCAAGACCCTCCATCAAGTCGCGCGCGCAATGACCATCCAGCGCCGGCGGGAGCATCAGCCAATGCGAAGGCCGCTGAAGCAAGCAATTGACGACGAGTTGTATACCACTTAATTCCACACAACCATCACATACACAATGGCTCCCGTACAATTCTGGTCGACCCCCGGTCTCTACGTCAAGTGGGCTGCCCGCAACAAGCCCGCCATCT
This sequence comes from Aureobasidium lini, assembly GCA_022813425.1. Taxonomy (NCBI): domain Eukaryota; kingdom Fungi; phylum Ascomycota; class Dothideomycetes; order Dothideales; family Saccotheciaceae; genus Aureobasidium; species Aureobasidium lini. The sequence continues at coordinate 82,291 of JAKLML010000076.1, read as the reverse complement.
TCTGGTCCATCGTCGTCGGCAGCGTCGGTCCCGTCATGGCCCTCGTCGTCCCTCCCATCCGCGCCCGCTTCGGTGACGGTCCTCGTCCTCAGATTCCCTTGACCTACCCGAGTGAGTCTCTTTCCGCCGTATCTCTTCGCTTCATCCGCCTCAGCACCCGGAGCCAGCTTCTCGATCAATCGCGCATCAGACACCACAGCTAACACACCCTTTTCAGTACCCAAGGGCCCTCGCAACATCCCTTCCGGCTACGAAGACTAAATCACTCGCAAAACCCTCTCAGATCCGACCTTTCCATCACCCACGCCAACCCATTCGATACTTGTACATACGAGCACTGCAGCCGTTACTACACCACCCCGACCAACCGATACAGGGAATCCTATTTTCAACCGGAGTCTTGGGGCATATCAATTGGCTTTTCCCTCTTCCAACAATTGTCCTTTTACGAATGCAAAATATACCAGCCAGAGGCTATTTTCTATTTTCTACCTTGTGTGCCCCGATCTTGTGCACATGCTTGAAGCTCGAACACAGCATCAATTCAATTTAACAAAAGATAAACAGGTCATGAGGTCACGGTGAAGACGGCGAAGGTTAAGATCATGGGGGATTGGAATTAGTGATGCTGACTTTTAGAATGTACTGAGTTCTTTCCATCTGAAAATGCAAGCTTGACGTGAAGCACGTCTCTGCAATTTAGCAAGCATTGTAAGTCTATCCTCTGGGTGCAAGCCCCAATTTCCATCGATTAGTCGTTTCTCGTTTCGCATGAGCATCGATCCAGTCGATTTGTCATGTCGTTCGTGATTGGACGGCGAAAGCAATCATCCACCGGATCCGAAATTTCGTCAACGAGCTCAAGTCTCCTCGTCCTCTTCATCGTCAGCCTCCTCGGCTTCCTCGTCTTCATCGTCAAAGGCCTCCTCAGCACGTCTCTTGCCCTTGCCACTGTACGACTCCACCTCAGGTTCAAGCTCGGGCTCAGGTTCGGGCTCCCAGAGGTAGTCACCGCCCATGACCTTGGTGCAGGTGAGCCACTTGATGGGGGAGCTGACGATATCAAGCTGACTCTCATTGACCATCAGAGGTGCAACGATAGCAGAGACACCGACCTTGATGATGTCAAGGTTGTTTGCGAGCACGCTCTTACCCTTGACGCTCATGGGGAAGTGAGTGTTGAAGCCGGCAGTGAGCTCACGAGTGAGATAGGCCGAACCGCCCTTGTGAATGCGGGCGTAGATGTCTTGACCGCCGAACTGGTTGTTGTGGGTACCATCCTGTAATATGTTAGTGATGTGGACATGGGGAAGAAGGAAAAAGGACAAGACTCACGTTGGCGAGAGTTTGTCCCCACCAGTGGCGGTAGAGAGCGACTCCGATCCAGCTGAAGACGTCGCGTCCGTACTCTTGTCTACCAATGCCGTCACGGTCGGCGCGACCGGTGACTTCCGACTTCTGCAGACCGGAGGGGTAGTGGGTGCTAATAGCAACCTCAATATGCTGGCACTGCTTCTTGATGATCTCGTGCTTGCTCTCGACAAGGTCACGGAGCTCCACGTCAAGCTGGTCAAGCATAGAGCGGGCTTTGGGGTTTCTTCTTAGGATAGCAGCGGTGGGAGGTGTGCTGAGTAGAAGGTTGTACTTGCCGACAAGGTGGATGAGGGCTTCCTTGAACATGACCTTCGACTCGATGCGGTAGGCGACATCGATCCAGATGATAGGGTCGATAGAGATGGCCTTGAAGAAGTCTTGACCTCTAGCGAGTAGGTAGTTTTCGATGACCTTTGCGACCATGGGAATCTGCCGTGAAAGTCAGTATGATCGACTATAATGAGGAATTGCACAAGACTTACAGAGCCAAGGTATTCAGCAACCTCAATGAGGCCCATAGCGTCAGGAAGCACAGTCTCGATGCTCTTGTCGTTCAAGATGATGGGCTGGTTAGCGAAGCTCCGAAGCAGTCTGTCATAGTCGGAGAATAGACTGGGGCGGTAGCGGTAGCCTTTGTCGCCCTCATACATCATGGTGACTTTCTTGGTAGGCTTGCCATCCTTATCGATAGGGATACGTCTAAAGACAGGCTTGATGGGTTTGACGCTAGTCTCATCGAAGTCTTGAAGACAGAGCATGTAACGAGTGCCCTGCTTTAGTCCTTCGCGAGAGAGGTTAGGTCCGGCGGTCTGGAGCATCTCGGCGAATCTGCTGCTACACTGGACGAGCTGGGCGGAATGCAGCTTGTATTTGCGATCAGTCGACACTACGACGATAGTGTCGGCGGTTGGGACCTCGACTTGATAAGACATCTTGGTGTTGTCGGATAGGATGTTGACGTAGAGAGATCGTGAGACTAAGAAAAGAGGCAATATAAGCATGTATACTTCGTAAGGCCAAGCAGTGTTGTATGACTGAGATGGAAGAGGATAAGTAAGGGTGGCATACGGTGATGCTCCGATGAAGCCGTACGTCTGTGATTGCGCGCGAGCGGCGACGGGAGTGACGAGATGTACGGCGTTGGAGGACAGAAAGCAAAAGGTAAAAGAGAGACAACAGTGAAGGATAGTGAAGGATATTGAAGGTGACCTGTGCTCCAATGAAGCTGCGCGTACGCGATTGCGCGCAAGCGGCGGCGGGAGTGACGGAAGATAAGATACCAACGAAGAGGAATGGTGAAAAGGAGATGGCAGTGAATGATAGTAAAAATGACTTACAATGATGCTCCGATGGACACACACGCCTGCTCTCAACGGACATTTACCTAACCATCAAAAACATCTTGCCTTTTGGCACCTAGAACACAGACCCTAGAGGATAGAGGAGAGAGGGCTCAAACTTGAAAGAGGAGTAATCAGGGGCACAAGGAGCATGTTAGAATTGAGCTCTCCCAGCCCGCCAACACACCTACCAAAACATCTATCAAAATGCACAACGATCTTGATGTTTATACGGAGGTCCAAAGAGATCAAGTTGAGGTGCCGCTCTCAGTGGACATTTACCTGATTCTCAAAAACACCTTGACTTGTAACAGCTAGAAGAGAGACCCTAGGGGGAGGAAGAGAGAAGGCAAGAAGTTGGAAGAGGAGTAACCAGGGGCACAAGGAGCATGTTAGAATTGAGCTCTCCCAGCCTGCCAATACACCTGATCAAGTGCACAATGATTTTGATGTTTATACGAAGGTCCAAAGAGATCAAATCAAGGTGCCGCTCTCAGTGGACATTTACCTGATCATCAAAAATATCTTGCCTTTCGATATGTAGTACAGGGACCCTGGAGGGCAGACGAGAGAGGGTTCGACGTCGACATCGGCGGCTAGTCCCGACAAGGAAGGAAGCTTCACATGCGGCGGCCCGTAAAGAAACATGCTTGTCATCAACTCCGGCCCCCCTCGCTCTTCACTGTATGCAGGCACGTGGGTTTATCAATGGTCAACGATAAGCAAAGAGGCGATCCCCGTCATATAGCAGCCGTCGCTTGCAGATTGAGTCTGTGCAAAAGGGCCAAAAAGCACGTCGGAGAGGAGCGACCTTGCTCTTTAAAAAGGTTGATAGGAACCTGCAGGTACGTGGGCTTTTGAGCAATCAGTTCCTTCTCTTTCAGTGCTTGTTTGATGAGGCGAACGCGCTTGTGTTCTGATAAGCATCGCTGTGAGCTAAGCACTATTTATTTTGCATTTTACAGCTTCCAAAATATTCCTCTCATTGGTAGCACCTCATTCATTCTTTGATATGCGCGTTACAAACAGCGCCTGGGCCTCTGCCCTTCTGGCATTGGCCACTCCTGCCCTCGCTTGCGAGAGCTGTGAGCATCCTGAGCAAGATGTGGTCATGACAAGACATGTTCGTCGTATGCAGCCCGACGCTCAGAACGCTACTATCGCTCCTCGAGGACCACTAGCCTGGGGTCAGCTTAACGTACTTCACACGACAGATACGCACGGTACTTGATCTCAATTTCTATCATGCTTGTTGGCTGTACTGACTGGAATCAAAGGCTGGCTTGAAGGACATATCAGAGAGCAGAATTACGGCGCTGATTGGGGTGATTATGTCTCTTTCGTCAAGCAAATGAGACAGAAGGCACGAGACCTAGATGTTGACCTCCTGGTAGTCGACACGGGTGTAAGTTTTAACGAGAGCTTTTTGCGAGTTATGCTGATCAGATCCAGGATCTTCACGATGGTGCAGGCCTTAGCGATGCTACCGGAGTCGCTAGTTACGGCGGTGTTAACGGTGAACTGTCTAACCCCATCTTCGAGCAGTTGGACTACGACTTGTTGACTATTGGTAACCACGAGCTCTATGTCTCTGAGATTGCCTACGAAACATTCAACCAGTTTGCAAAGTCCTATGGCGAGAGATACTTGACCAGCAATGTTCAAATCAGAAACCCAAGCACTGGCGAGCTCGAGTACATTGGCAAGAAGTACAGATACTTCACCACCAAGAAAGGTCGGTAGTATGTCTATCAACCACCGGTATCAGCTAACACTTGCGAGTAGGCCTCAGAATCATGGCATTCGGTGTGCTGTTTGACTTTACTGGCAACTCGAATGCCTCGGTTATTACCAAGGCTGCCGACATGGTCAAGGAATCTTGGTTTTTGAACGCCGTCAATCACAAGAACGTCGATGCTTTCTTGGTGATCGGCCATAACCCTGTTAGCCGCAAGAGTAGTAGCAACACCCTGCAGACCGTTTACGAGGCCATTCGCGCTATCAAGCCCGAAACTCCTATTCAAATGTTCGGTGGCCACACCCACATCCGCGACTTTGCAGTCTATGATGATAAGTCTGTTGGCATGGAGAGTGGAAGATACTGCGAGACTTTGGGCTTTTTGTCTATGAGCGGTATCGAATCAAGCCACTACCGTGGTAAGGTCAACCCCAAGGGTGTGCCAAACCCGACTATGAAAGCCAAGAAGGTGAGCACTGCTTCAGCTTCTGCAAGCCTTGCGTCTTCTACAGGTTCTTCCAACATGACATTCTTCCGCCGCTATCTCGACTGGAACCGCATGACATTCGAGTACCATGCCGAAGGCAGCCAGACCAAGGCTTTCGACACCACCAAGGGTCTTGCTGTGTCGGAAAACATCACAGCCACTCGCAAGGAGTTGAACCTGACTAGCATTTATGGCTGTGCACCTCAGACTTGGTGCCTTAGCTGCGCACCATTCATGTCTGAAGACTCAATCTACTCTCTGCTCGCCACAGCTCTTTCCGCTACCGTTGTCACCAAGGAGCGTGCCAGCAAGCCTCGTCTCATTATAACCAATAGTGGTATGTTGGAGACGATCCGTACGAAACGTAGCGGTGCTGACAAAAATCCACAGGCCACATCAGATTTGATCTTGCCGAGGGAGCATTCGACTACGATTCCAGTTTCAGTAAGCAGCCATACATACCGACCATCGGCAACTTACCTGCTAACTATGTAACAGTCGTTTCGCCGTTCACGGATGCCTTCAACTACCTTCCCGACGTACCTTACCACCTTGCCAGTCAAGTGCTCGCAGCTCTCGAAAGTGGAGACTACCCATCCAAACGAGACCTTTCCACAGAATCATTCGGTTTCACCGAAATGAACCCCTCGCTCGATAGTTGCATCGACCCTCCTGTAACCCGCGACAATCTCATCACCAAGCGTTCTTACCCGGGCGGCCGCATTATCAGACGTCAAACCACCACCACACCCGGTTATGTCACCACCGACGACTTCGGCAGCGATGGCGATGATACTATTCACTCCAAGATCCCCTACTACTCGGTCCCTAACTTTATCCAAGCTAATGGCAGTCTTCCTGCCAACGGTACTTTGGCCGCTGATGCCACAGTCGATCTGATCTTTTTGGATTATGTCGCTGGTAGTGTTGTAAAGGCCTTGAATGGATTGGGTGGAGATTACACTGATGAGGAAGTTACCTATTACTTGCCTAAGGTAAGTTCCTCCCCCGTTTTGAACATGAACGGATTCAATAACTGACCATTTCGGAACAGAACTTCACCACCAACTCGTACTTGCCCGCGTACGCAAAGATGGCCCCCGAATGGCAGGCTAATGTCCCCAACTGCCCTGTCGGCTTGGGCATTGGTTACAACATCACCTCGTAAATCATCAGATTCGAGGATGTAGAAATGTAGCAATTGAGCAATCATTTTGGAGATGTCAAAGAGGGAGCCTTTAAGACTACAAAAAGGAAACACCATTGGGATCTCGGCCAGTCTCATGGCCAGAAGTAACATGTAAAAGTAAACACATTCATTTGGGAAGTCCGTGTTATGTTGAAAAAAACAAATCCATGACAATTCAGTGACTTGATTAATTTCCTATCCTGTGTCTAAACGGAAAAAAACAAAAATGATGCCATACCTTGCTTTTCTGTTCCTTTTAGTTATCCTATATTTCTCGCAATCAGAAAGAAGTAAAACACTAGGGATACCTTTTGATCCAAGCATCCTAATGCATCAAAACAGAAAAGGAAAAGAACCGATGAAGAAACAGCTCGAAAAAAGAGGAGCTTAATCCTCGGTGGGATCTCCATACTCCCACTGACCACGTCTGTTCTCCTTGGCTTCGGCCTCACGCTCTTGCAAATCAGCAAGGATGTCTCCAGCGGCGCGCTCCCAAGTCTTGAGCTTCTTGGGGACCATGGCGAAACCTTCAGATACGAGATCAGCATTGACGCTCTCGTTCAAGCTATCGCTCTGCTTAGGATCGAATAGTGTGACGTAAAGGGTACCCTCGCGAGAGTCAATGTAGTCGACGTTTGCAACGAGTTGGCGGTCGGCAGTAGAGTCACTGATGATGTTGACGGCTTCGCGGAGGTATTCAGGGGCGGTGGGGAATTGGAGGAAGGAGAAGGCGGCGTCGAGGGCTTGAGCGCGGAGTTTTTGGATGCCGAAGCGGCCTTGGTCGAGTTGGCGGAGCTGCGACCAGGGGATTGTTTCGCTGTTGCCGTAGTCGATGAAGACGACTTCTGCGGTCTTATTTTCGCGATCGTTGCGGCGGATGCGGGCGCGGTACCACTCATTGTCTTCACTGAATCTTGCTGATACAAAGTCGCCGGCCTTGGGGGCCTGTTCGAGAGGCTTGTTGGCGGAGGATGAGATGTGGAAGTTGCGGAAAAGGTTCATGAGATCGGTCACTGAGTGTTTGTTAGCAGCGTTTCGCAACACAAGAAATGGACAAGGACTTACGGGCTGCGGTACCAGTTCCAATCTCTTGGATCTTGATACGTCCATTGGTCGGGTCAATGTTAGTGACAACGACATCACGGTAGTCCTTGCGGCGCTCAACTTGAGCATCACCGTTCAGTCCAACAGCACCAGCAGAAGCGTCGTACTCTTCGCCTTCCTCAGCAATCTCCTTCGAAGGGTCCCAGTCGTGCCACATGCCACGTCTGGCCTCCTTGGCTCTTTGCTCAGCAGCAAAGAGCTCGCCGGCATTGCCCGACTTCTCTGCGCTGTAGGCGTGGACCGAAGCCAGACCTTCCTCGACAAGCAGCTTAGCGAAGCTCTCACGGTTGATGTACAGTTGGCCTATGAAGCCTCCAACCTTGTCGGTACCCTCGACGTCGATCTCGACATCACGTTGTTGGCATCTGCGGTTGGCGAATTCGTGTGCCTCCTGACCAAAGGGCTCGCCCTTCTCGGTAGGGTTGCGAGCTGAACGAGGTGCGGTGATACCGGAAAGGACGAAGGTAAGTTTGGCATTCTCACGAGGCACCAAAACAGTGAATCTGCTTCCGCTCTTGACAAAGTCAACAACAGCGGGTACCTTTCTTTGGCGAGACAGGAGGGTGAGCTGACGCTTGGCTTGGTCGACAGATGCGCTGTAGTCGACGTATTCGGTCTTCTTGGGAGGCTTAGGGTTCCACATGCCCTTGCCCGCAGTCTGGGCAGCCTCTTCGGCGGCAAGGAGCTCGTCGTAGATGGGCGAACGGTCAGTGTCGTCCATACGGTGTCTAATGACCGAGGCGTATCCCTGTTCAACGAGCGAAAGACCCACGTTCTCGTCGTTGAGAGTGACAGTGGCCATCTCGCGCTCATCAAAGCCTTCGGTAGCGGGTCTCTTGCCATCGATGGTGACCTTGACGTGCTTTCCAATCAGACGCTTACGCAGGAACTCCTTGGCCTCGGCACCGAAAGGAGATTGCTTGGGATCCGAAGGCTTGGGCTGGCGAACACTGCTGAGGTTAACACGCTTCTCAGCGCCGGCCTTGTTGCGAAGGTAAAGAGTGTCGGCAGAGAAGACGCGGCTGACAGTGGCTTCGATCTGGCCTGTACCGGCCGACCTTTGCGAAACGTGGCCCTCGAACAGGCCCAATTTGTTATCGCGGGCATGACGTTCGGCTTGTCTCAACTTGGCCATCTCCGGACCGAGCCATGTCGAGTGGTGATCGGTGCAGCGGGCAAGTCCAGCCTTGAGAAGGAACTCGGCAATGCTGCCCATGGGATGTCTGACTTCTCCGACCAGAAGGTTGTTGGGTGAGACGCCGAGAATGCGGACCTGGACACCACGTTGCAGTAGTCTCTCCTCGACGAAGCGGTGTGCTTCGGTACCAAAAGGCTCTGCGGGTTGCTCTGATTGATCGGATGGGTTGATTCGTTTGGTGGCAGGGGCGCGTACGCCGGCAAGCAAGACAATGGTTTGCGTGTGCTTGGTGGGCTGGACCAACAGGCGACAGATGAGACGGTCTGCACTCAGGACACGCTCGACGATGGCGTCAATGGGCTGACCCTTGTAAGCTTCGGAGAAGGCTCTTGGGTCTGACAAGTCGTGGACGTTATCAATACGTTGTGGGTTGGGGTTCCAGAGGCCCTTCTCGTCGACCTTGGCATGGCTCTCGAGGGCTTGCAATCTCTCGAGCAACTCTGTGCCCTGTGGTGTATCCTCCTTTTTGCCAGCGTCATCTCTCAGCTTGACCAGACCTTCACGAACGACGAGATCGAGAAGGTGCTTGCCGCTTTGCAGGATGATGACACCGTAATCGCGAGGTGAAGGCGTAGGAACATTGTAAAGAACACTGAATCTCACAACCTTGCCGACACAGAGCTTGCGGACGAAGTCTCTGGACTCGAAGGCACCGGGCTCATCACCTTCTCTGCGTATCCTAGGAGCACTGACAAAGGCCAAGCTCAGGGTGCGTTCTTGAGAAGGGTTCTTGATGTTGTGCAGGACGAGAGTGTCGCCAGAGAGCACGCTCTTGACCTTAGCCTCCATAAGAGCCATGATTGGATGCGTGACAGTAGATTGCGAGGTGGAAGGTACGGTATGCTGAGAGAATTGGTCAATTGCTGTTGGTTGCAAGGAATTGGTGGCGAGTGTAGGAGGGGTCGTGGGTTGTGTGGACTCGTGGCCAGGGCTTCGAAAGGGTCTCGTGCTCACCAGTGGGTCGATTTCGGCTGCAAAACGCAATCCAGTATATCGTCAATGCCGTATATAAGAGTCGAGTCGGATAGAAGGATGCTCGTTCAAGATGAAGCAATTGCTCTTGGAAACAAAAAGCACTTGATACAGAAGCTCCAAGGGCTCAAGGAGGTCGAGAAACATAGAGACCACTTGTCGATGTGGGGTGAGCTCCTAGCGTCAGTGCGCTAATGAAGCCCACCATAACGAGTCTCTGCTCTTCCCTCCTGTTCGATTCATCAGACCGAAGCTAAGCTGAAGACTGCGTCCAAGTTCAGAGGAAGGATTGTAGGAAATGATCGCGTGGATCCAAAGATACGAGCATGCTTGTTGCAGAACTTCATGTACGCACAGCAAACACGTTAAACCAACAAACGGCAAGAAGCATGTGCATTGCCGCCACGAGAGCTGTGCAACTTGAGACATAATCATTGTGCACTCGGGACATAGAAGTAATAAAGGACTTCAAAATCGTTGTTTCTTCGATTTAATCATCAACTGTACAATTTACGGCGTCAATCAAGACAGCCATTCCAATACTACTACTCATTCCTCATTATAAACGAACAGCTTACGAGGCGATACCAATGACACCTGGGTATCGTGTTAGTAACCGCATTGAGACAAAACTCTTTATGAAAGACTTACCGCAAGCAGGACGGGGACCAGCGTTACCGGTCTTCTTGCTCTCCTCGTGGCCACCCTTGCCGAGGTCGTCAGTGCCAGCGTGGACGACGATGGTGCGGCCAAGGACGCTCTCGGGGCCGATCAGCTTGATGAGCTTGTCGGTGACAGAGCCCTTAGCGTTGCCCTGGCCATCGGTCTTGAAGTTGCCCAGGTCACCAACGTGGCGCTCGTCATCTTCGGGGGCACCGTGGGTCTTGCCGTGGGGGTTGACTGCCCATACATGAGTATGTCTATCTTAAGTTGTTCGTGTCGAGTGAGAAAACTCACAGTGGGGGCCAGCGGAGGTGCAGCCGTTGGTGTTGTCACCGAAGGCGTGAACGTGCATACCACGCTCGGCGTTGGCATCGTGGCCGGTGATGTCCCATGAGATGGTGGTGTCGGCACCCTCAGAGGCCTGCTCGAAGGTAACGGTACCGGAGACCTTGGAGTCTCCACGGAGGACGGCAACTGTAAGTCAGGTCGTTAGCTGCTGTTGACGACTGCACCTTTCGAGCCGCGAACGAGTCCCAACTCCGGATCTGTCAGAGCCGCTGACCATCAAGAGCAAGGTAGGAGAAGCACAGAGCTAGTGTTGGATATCACATAGCCGCCTTTGATGCCATTGGACAACCGTTGGCTACCAAGGATACCTTGGTGGACAGGATGTGCGTGGAACCTGCTCATCGCCCTTGTCCGACCCCACTTTGGCTCTTTCCAGCTCGACATAGATCCGATCTCGAACCGCAGCTCCTCCTGAGCGTGTCCACATACCTGCTTTGACCATTTTGATTGATTTAGAGCTGTGCTTTTTGGGTTTGTCTCAGAGGTGAGGATGGAGGTTGGAGATAGCTTGAAGACGTGCTCGAAGTGTTAATGAATGCCAAGAGCCCCGCCCCTCTTCGGCATACTTTCGTCAGCGACCGGAGCTCCCGACCCCCAAGTTTGTCACTCATGCAGCCGTGGAATCGAACGATTGTCTTTTGAGAAAATTCCTAGTCTAGAGAAAGAATGCTATGTGATTTGTTCCATACATGTCGCAGTCCTGCTTTGAGCATCTTGTCTCTCGACCATCATTTCATGGACAGTTGCTTCAGCAGGACAGTAGAAGTGACAAACTTTAGCGCACGGGAGGGAAGGAGCCCCACCGCTGTTCCCGCTCTTAACTCCGTCGTGGTTCGCCACGTTTCGCTCGGCTTCTGAGTGCTAATGATAGTGGGCAGGTACGTCAGGCCAAACAAAACATATGGATTTTTTTTCTAAAGAGAAAACGTTGCTGAATAATTAATGAACGATGTTCGCAAAGGAAGAGAAGTCTGAAACGCATCACAGTAGATAAAACGAACTCTGAGTTGGTAAGAACGACAACAGGGGTATTTTAATTTTGTGTTGTACGTGAAAAGAAAAAGTCATGTCGCAGCAGTCATCATATGCACATCCCCGTCCTAAGCATCATCGTGTCAAGAGATTTAAGCCTTCTGGAGCTTCTCCTTGAGGATATCCTTAAGAGTGACGGCGTCAGCAGCGAACTTGCTGATACCCTCGCTGAGCTTGTGGACGGCCATGGGGTCCTCGTTGAAGTCGAAACGGAACAGAGGCTCGTCGTTGAGATACGACTTCTTCTCGAGGTCGAGCTTGCTGGCGGAGTCGGCGTTGAGCTTCTGGGGAACCTCGTCCTTGCTGTTGTACATCTCCTCGAGGAGGTTGGGCTGTGGATGGTGTTAGTGAGGGATTCAGGTGCACAATTTTTCCAACAACTTACGGAGATAGTAAGGTAATCGCAACCGGCGAGCTCAGTGATTTCACCAACGTTTCTGAACGAAGCGCCCATGACGATGGTCTTGTAGCCGAACTTCTTGTAGTAGTTGTAGATCTCGACAACAGACTTGACACCGGGGTCCTCCTCCTTCTTGTACTCCTTCTTGTGGTTGGCCTTGTACCAGTCAAGGATACGGCCAACGAAGGGAGAGATAAGGAAAGCACCAGCCTCAGCGGCAGCAATGGCCTGGACAGGAGAGAACATCAAGGTCAAGTTGGTGTTGATGTCGTACTTGGACTGCAAGATGTGGGCAGCCTTGATACCCTCGTAGGTAGAGGCAATCTTGATGAGGATGCGGTCCTTGGAGATACCGGCCTCCTTGTAGAGCTGTTGGGTGTCAGTCAAGCTCGAGCGGTGGTTTGCGCAATGGTGGAACATACCTCGATGATACGGAGAGCCTTCTTGACGGAGGCCTCAGTGTCGAAAGAGAATCTGGCATCGACCTCGGTGGAGACCTTGCCGGGAACGATCTGAAGGATCTCCTTACCGAACTGGACAAGGAGAGCGTCGAGGACAGCGTCGACCTGAGAGTCAATGTCCTTGCCATCGGCGTGGTCCTTTCCGTACTTGACAGCGTTGTCAATAAGCTTGGCATACTCGGCCTTCTTAGAGGCTGCCAGAATCAGGGAAGGGTTGGTGGTAGCATCCTGAGGCTTGTACTTGTCAATGGTAGCAAAGTCACCGGAGTCGCAGACAACAACCTGGTGAGCGCGTTAGCAATGTGTCGGCATTTGACCCCTCCAAGGGGGTTTAGTGAGCTCGGAACATACGGTGCCAGTGGCCTTGAGCTGATCGAGAGAGCTAGACATGATGTGTTATAAGTGTGGAGAGTGAGGTTGTGATAGAGAGATGGAAATGTGTGTAGGAAAGAAGGTCAAGTTTCAATTGTTGTTGGGAGAAATAAAAGCAGCCAGCGAGCCCCGCGCTTATGTCAATCCGACTCACCCAAAGGACTCGTCGGCCAAAGCGAAGCCTCAGAGAAGGGCAAGGGTCCCCGAAGCATCCGCCACCAAGTTCGTCACTAGGTTCACTTCAACCTTCGAACTTCTTCCTTTCACGTGGGCAGGCTAAATTGGCCGAGCGCTCCGAAACTTGGGTTTGCGTCTCGCATTTCCTAGGATCGCCCGCCGGGACCGCAGCCGCTTGCCTGACTCACCAAACGGTTGCTGTAGCACGTCTTGCGAGCGAGCGTCTTGGCCACTGTAAGGCCGAGAAAGAGGGAGCGGTGACCGACATCATCGCACGATGACGACGGTCCTCTCACCAAACATGTAACACCGAGCACTTGAATCGTTGGGCTGGTTATTTTGAAAAAGGAATGTATTCTTTTGCTCAAGGCGAGGCCTTTGTTTCTCTATCTGATCATGCCCAGGCCCTGTGATTGGATTCCTCCATTATCGGACCACTGCCGCCGAATCAACTATTCAGCCGGTAGAATTCAAAGGCTGCAAGGCAAACAGGCACGAGCTTTGGCCAACGTCGGCCTTTGAGTGCATCTCCGCCCGGCGCCTGCTTCTGTTTTTCCGCGGTTGTATCTTTCTTCCTCCAGCCGACAAAAGTCTACAATCCTGAAGAACTGCTGACTCTTTGTCGTTGTTATGAAAAACGCTGTTTACACGTACAGATGCATGACAATGTAGCCATGCGTTGGCAGGTGGCGAGCACTGCATGTGATCGTAATTGTGTCGTGAGGTATGTTATTGACCCTTGCGACTTACGCAAGTGGACAAAAAAGCATCATATCAGCAGCTTTCGAAGACCGAAGTCTCGATTGCTGGACGGTTTACTTCATATCAGTCCAAGAATGTTAGAACGATCTTGCACGAAATCTCTTCGGTACTGGGCGACGCGCGTAGCCACAGCCTCGGTCTCGAGATTGCCATCATTTCTCATCTGCTGTAAGATGTCTCTCAGGCCCTGTCTATATTCTGCGATTGTTCCGGGTTTTCCGTTCAAGCCCATCTGAAGGAGTAGTGCATCGTCTGTAATGTCAGTGCCCTACGTCAGCTACCGCACCATGGAGAATCAGAATGGGTTGTAGATGTTTCATCGACCACATTGTGCCAAGCATGCGTGGGTCGCCGATTGGGAGCAACAGGTCGGAAAACGGATGGATGCGTGAACGAAGAATGAGGAATGAACAAAGGAAATTTAGGAGGTCGCGCCCTCGGACGCACCAGACACGGCCATGTCGCGGAAGTGTTGATATTCACACGAGCTGTCGTTGCAAACACCACGTGCAACTTCGAAGCGGCAAAGCTCCTTGTTGGGATCGATCTGGTGACTGAACGTCAACGAGCGATACCCGCCTTGCACTTCACGAGGATAGTCGGGATGGAAGCGATAGCCCTTGAAGTTCTTGAGCACACTTTCATATGGTTTGAAAGTTGTGCCGCTAGAAGGTGTGGCTTTGACCTGTGAAACTGTCAGCATACGCTGAATCCCGTTCGTTAAACTTACCGCTTCGGAAACGCCGACTTGCTGCTCGGCGGTCGGCTGTAGTTCAGGAGCTAGATCGTCAGCGAGATTTGTTCTGCTGGTTTCGCTGGATTGCGACTGGGGTATGGGCGAAACAGGAACGGCGGCAGGCTCTGGCGAATACTCTTCAGAAGATGCATCCGAGGATTCGAGGTCCATTCTATCTTCATCCTCATCCCCAGAAGATGTCGCGTCCGAATCATGAGCATCGTCCACTGATGAACCGGCGGGGGCATCCTCTGGCTGCTTGGTGGATGGGGCCGCAGCATTGCTCACGTTGTCCTCACTGTCATCTTCAGAGTCTGTAGAGATGTCCATGTCATCTTCACTGCTGCTGCTGCTGCTGCTGTTGGAGGAAGCGGAACTCGGCTCGGGAGACGGAGAGGGCGGCAGCTGTGGTTCGAACTTCGACATCTGGATAGAGACTTTACGAGTCTGTATATGATGTCCACTGAGCTGGTCAATGGCAGCAACGGCTTGTGAGAGGGGGAGTTTGACGAAACCAGATCCCGTGCCTGTCTTGCGGGTCGAGTGCTGCGGAAGATGTATGCGTTGTCTGAAGGAGATCTAGGTCAGCCAATGTGTGCTCGAATTCGGAAAGGTTCTCTTACACGTTGAAAGCTCCAAAAAAGGAGCGGACGATGTCCTCAGTCGCCATAGGAGGTACATTTCTAACAAATAGCCATACAGGCTCGTCTCGAGGTTCGGTGAATTCGGGTTCCGCGCTCGTGGGCTTGCTGAAACCGCTGGCTGCTTCAGATTCAGGATTCATACTGGCAGAGGCGTCCGTAGGTATCTGGATATTGGATTGAGGGACTTCGGCTTCCTCGTCCTCAGAATCCGAGCTTTCGGACATACTAGAGCCTGAATCGGATTCAGAGCTAGACTCTGACACTTCGGTTTGGCTTTGCTCTGCTTTGGTACGATCTGCTCTAATTTCATCAAGAACTCTAGCACGTCCAGGACTTGATGCTGTTGCGTCTCTGTGTCTCTGAGGAGATTGTGCGATTGGTCGGCTAATCGTTGGCGCGTCGTCCGAAGAGTCATCAGACTCGCCTTCGCTCATGGATACATCTGTGTCGTCCTGAGTTTGGGTCACTTCGACGGTTCCAGGGCCGTTCGAAGCAAGGCCGGCAGCCTGCATCTCATGAAGATTATCGATCTCTTGCTTCTTGGCTTCCATCTCGGACTGGGTCATTCCTTCAGTGTTGACATCAAGGCTTTCTAATTCCTCACGAAGCTTTTGTTGATTCTCCATATCTTGGTCATACTGTCTCTGCATTTCGGCCACTTGTCTTTGCATCTCCAGGATTCTAGCCTTTTGATCAACAATGTCTGCGCTGCGTGCTGTCAAGGCTGCGTTGAGTTCAATGCGTCGATCCACGGAGTCCCTAGACCCGCTGACGGCTAATGCAGTGGTAGATGGTTTTGCGGCATTGGGTGTAGGAAGCGCAGTAGTCTTTTCAGAGCCTGAGGCAATCTGCGAAGGAGTCTGGGGCTGACTCTGTAAGGCATGTGCTTTGGCTTTGATCGCGGCCTTGCGCTTCTCGAAATCCTTGATTCTTTGATTGAGCGAATTGATTTCCAATTCTTTCCTTCGCAGCTCCTCGGCTTCACTCGATATCCCAGGGGTGCCCAATGGTGGCGTAGGAGCACCTGATTGATTGGTGAAAGCTGCTGAGCGTTGAGGGAAGTCTCGAAGAGGTGGTAGATCGCGAATGTTTTTGTCACGCTGGCCTGTGAGAATCGCACTGGCTTTGACAGGAGGCTTTGCACTTCTCAGTTCATCATCGTCATCAGATGTGTCTTCATCATCGCTGACCTGAATGATCATCCCTCCATCAAAGCTATTGTGTCTGCTTCTTCCAAACGGTCTCTTGAATGGACGGTGGTCGTTGGTGACTTGAGCCTCGTTCAGATCCGATGCAACTGGTCGCTTTCGAGCGACAGATGCAGAGGCGGTAGTACTAGGCTGAGGTGTGGAAGTATTCGACGAGTTTGTCGACGCACTAGAGAATGATGGAGCCGCAGAGAGCGCAGACTGGACTTGCGGTTGGGGTTGTGGAGATTTTGCCGTGGCAGTCGACATGCGTAGACCAGGAATCAAGCTACCAATTGCACTTTGAGAGGATGCCAAGGGTGTGTTCCCGAAAGAATTTGAGGGCGAAGTAGGTGTAGGCTTGGGTTGGCTCTGGAGCGTGGCATTTGATGTAGGTAATGCGATTGATGCTGGAGAGGCAGGAGTGCCGCTGTTGGCCAAGCGACGTTGAGTTGCCTTCAAAGCCTCCATCTTCTTGCGGATGAGCTCAGTGGTCTGAGACTGCTTGTTGGAGGTCGGCGGAGGTTTTGAGATGGCACTTTTGACGTCCTCGGGTCTGAATTGGGCTTGGGCTGGAATCGCGACTGGTGGTGTCACGATCTCTTCTTTGGCCGGAGGAGTCGCAGACTTGGCAGACTGCACGGGTTGCTTCGAGGGCACAGCTTCGGCCTTCTTGTTCTTCGCAGCTTGCAGGCGAGCAAGGTAGTCTTGCCGGCTCATTGGAGCGACTTGTTTGACGGGCACGACTGGCTTTACTTCCTTGATGGGGGCCACGGGAGCAGGCTGGGCAACAGGGCTAGTCACAATCTTTGCTGGAGCGGTTTCTGCGAGAGGTGCCTGTGCACTGAGAGCTTGCTCTTGAGCAGTGGATATTTGCAAATCTTGATAGACTTGACGGAGTAAATTCTCCTCAAAGCCTTCACGGACAAATTCGTCAAAGGTGAAGCCCTCCTGGTGCAGGGCGGCAATGAAAGGCAAGACAGCGTCTCTTTTCTGCTGCAGAGAAACCTGACTTACATCGGGATTGTTCTTTGCGAGAGTCGAGGGTGTGCTAGGCTGATGGGGAGCTGTACGGTGTGCCAATTGAGAGGCACGCGACTTTCGCTTCTTCGAAACTGGCGCAGTTGGTACGCGGCTGGGGCGTCCAGACACATCACTGACTTCACCCTCCTCGCGGTCGATGTCCATATGCGATGGCACAGCAGTCGGTGTCAGCAGGCTCTGACCGACAGGAGTCTGCGTCGGAACATGGGGCGGAAAGGGCACTGGTGCAAAGGCAGCATTCGGCTGGAAGGACTGTGGTGGTGGCGGCGGCGGCGGAGGAGGAAAGGGGAAAGTGCCAGCTTGAAGATGAGTTAACAATGCAGCCATTTGCTGAGGTGTGATATTCAGGGCCTGCAGCTCTGGCGGTAATGCCATGGTCTGTCCTGCAGTCGATGGAGGAAGAGGAGGCGGTGGTGGATAGCTGGAAGGATGCGCAGAAGGTGAACCAGCGGCAGGAGGCCACGGAGGAAAGTGCGCCATGTTGTGCGGAGGGTCAGGTCGCGAGTGAAGCAGGAGCGTGCGATCAAGTGTGGAAAGCGCGATGATGCTCACGCAAGGCACAGAAAAATGGCGGCTGGACGCGATGAATGGATATTATATCCAAGCGCGTCAAAAGCCGAAGACTATGCAGCTGGGTATGACCAGTGTACTGCCTGTACAAATGATCGATCGCGACTTGTCAAGACGTGACGTTGATGGGAAGAAGTGCAAGGGCATCCAGATTCCTTTCGCGAAGGAGTTTCAGCGAAACGGCGTGCGGGTAGAAACGAGGCGGCCCGCTTGATCGGGAAAGCGGAATTAAGGTGGACGCTAGCGATAAACACGTAAACAGTTGCATGTGCCTGCCCAAAACAACAGCCTTCTTCATTGCGACCAACGCCCAATCTCGCTATTGCAGAGTCTGTACCGCCAGCAGCGTTCGTCTGTACATAATATCCTAGTTTCTGGAAATGTCGCTCTAGAAGCTCGTCATTGCTCAATCCATACGCCCACATGCGAGCCTCTTAATCACCACCAGCGTCGCATTATACTAACCAAACAGTGAACACCACAAATGGCTATAGCCACACCTTCTGGGAGCCAGCGCTGGCGAGACAGTTCCCACGATACTACCAATGGTACTCCCTCTCCAGGTCCGCCCCCGGGACATGCCCGGTCTCGATCATCAGTCCTACCGCCTCCGATGTCACCGCCAACCTCCAACGGACATGCTCGTCACCAATCTTTCGCAGAGCTCGGCTTTGGCTCTCTAGAACGCGGTCTTTCGCGGAGAGGCTCAATACGTCCTCCTCCGACAGGCACCTTTGCTCCCAAGTTCATCAAGGCCGAAGGTCTGGATGGGGCCGAAGAAAAAATTGGAGGCATAGAGGGTGAAAATGATTTCTCGGGCAAGCGCTATGTCTGGGTTAAGGATAGCGAACATGCTTTTGTCCGTGGCTGGGTTCTTGAGGATTTGGCCGACGGTCAATTGCGAGTCCAGTGTGACGACGGAAGCGTATGTCTCGCCCACTTATGTTTGCCTACCTCCCACTGACACGCCCAAGCAAAGGGACGTAGATTCCGAGTCCGTCGACAAGGTCAACCCTGCCAAGTTCGACAAGGCCGACGATATGGCTGAGCTCACTCACTTGAACGAAGCCTCAGTTGTGCACAACCTGCACATGCGCTATCAAGCCGACCTCATCTATACCTACTCCGGTCTCTTCTTGGTCACAGTCAACCCCTATTGTCCTCTTCCTATCTACGGTCGCGACTATGTCAATATGTATAAAGGCAGAAGCCGAGAAGACACCAAGCCACACATTTTCGCCATGGCCGACGAGGCCTTCAGGAACCTGGTTGATGAGGGCTCCAACCAGAGTATCCTTGTCACTGGTGAATCTGGTGCAGGAAAAACAGAGAACACAAAAAAAGTCATTCAGTACCTTGCTGCAGTGGCTACATCAGATACACCTCGTGCTAAGAACACCACGAGACAACTCTCCAACTTGTCGGAACAAATCTTGAGGGCTAATCCTATTCTTGAAGCCTTCGGTAACGCTCAGACAGTCCGAAACAACAACTCTTCGAGATTTGGCAAATTTATTCGTATCGAATTCACACGGGCGGGTCAAATTGCTGGTGCCTTCATCGACTGGTATCTCCTGGAGAAGAGTAGAGTCGTGCGTTTGAACTCTCAGGAACGCAACTACCACGTTTTCTATCAGCTTCTTTGTGGTGTCGACGATGCTACTCGCCGCGAGTTCCTCCTTGATGGGATGGAGCTCGAAGACTTCGAGTACACCAAGCAGGGCAACGACGTCATCTCTGGTGTTTCCGACAAAGATGAATGGAACTTGTTGATCGAGGCCTTCCATGTCATGGGCTTCGATGATAAAGCCCAGAAATCGATTCTACAGACAATCGCTGCTATTCTCCATTTGGGCAACATCACGGTCGCAAAAGAGAGCATGCGTGCAGATCAAGCGTCTCTAGCAGCCAACGCCATGGAGAGTGTCGAAAAGTTCTGTCGATTGGTTGGCATTGCCGCTGAACCATTTGTCAAAGGCTTGCTCCATCCCCGTGTAAAGGCTGGCAGAGAATGGGTCGAGAAGGTTCAAACGCCAGAACAGGTCCGTCTCGCAATCGATGCCTTGGCTAAGGGTATCTACGAACGTGTTTTTGGAAATCTTGTGGACCGTATCAACAAACAGCTGGATCGATCTGGATCTGGAATGGATGATACGTTTTTCATTGGTGTTCTGGATATCGCTGGTTTTGAGATCTTCGAGGAGAACAGCTTCGAGCAGCTGTGCATCAATTACACCAACGAAAAGTTGCAGCAGTTCTTCAACCACCATATGTTTGTTCTGGAACAAGAAGAGTATGCTCGCGAGCAGATTGAATGGAAGTTCATCGATTTCGGCAAGGATTTGCAGCCCACCATCGAGCTTATCGAAGTCACCAACCCCATCGGTATCTTCTCTTGTCTGGATGAGGACTCTGTTATGCCTAAAGCCACCGATAAGTCGTTCACCGAAAAGCTGAACTCTCTTTGGGATCGCAAATCGTCCAAATATCGCCGATCTCTGTTGAAGCAAGGATTCACCTTGACGCATTACGCCGCCGATGTTGAGTACTCCACCGAAGGCTGGTTGGAAAAGAACAAGGACCCTATGAACGACAACGTTACTCGACTCCTTGCCGCTTCTACCAACAAGCACGTAGCTCAGCTCTTTTCTGACTGTCAAGACAATGAAGAAGAAGCAGGAGCAACCAGGAGTCGCGTCAAGAAGGGCCTTTTCAGAACAGTGGCCCAGAAACACAAGGAGAACTTATCGACTCTCATGAACCAGCTGCACTCGACTCATCCCCACTTCGTCAGATGTATCCTTCCCAATCACAAGAAGCGTCCAAAGCAATTTAGCGCACCGCTGGTTCTTGATCAGCTTCGCTGCAACGGTGTTCTCGAAGGTATTCGTATCGCGAGAACTGGTTTCCCGAACAGACTGCCTTTCGCAGAGTTCCGCTCTCGTTACGAGGTGCTTTGCGCGAAAATGCCCAAAGGTCCGCTCGAAGGTCAGGTCGCTGCGAAGTTGATTCTCGAGAAGCTGAACTTGGATGCATCTTGGTACCGCGTTGGTCTCACAAAGGTATTCTTTAGAGCTGGAGTCCTTGCCGAACTTGAAGAGCAGCGCGATGCGCTCATTCGAGAAATCATGGAAAGGTTCCAAGCTGTTGCGCGAGGCTACATTCAAAGACGCATTGCGCACAAGAGGTTGTACCGCGCCGAAGCAACTCGCATCATCCAGAGCAACTTCAAGGCATATCAACAGATGCAAGCCAATCCCTGGTGGGGTCTGTTTGTGACCATGAGACCGCTTCTTGGAGCCACCCGACAGTCAAACGAGGTCAAGAAGCGTGAAGAGGAGATTCAAAAGCTTCAAGAGAGGATGAGACAGGAAGAAGAGAGCAGACTCAAGATCGAAGATGAACGCAGGCGCGCTGAATCCGAAATTCAAAAGATACAGCAAACGCTCGAAAGTGAGAGATCACTCGCGCTGGACAAGGAAGACATCTTCCGCAGACTACAAGACCGAGAGTCTGAGTTAAGCGAGAAGCTCCAGGGCGCGCTTGATGACCAGGAGAGGCTTGAAGATCAGCTGGAAGCACTCATGGGGGCTAAGAAAAGAGCAGAAGAGCAAGCCGATGAATGGCATCGACAAGTAGAACAAGCAACTTTGATCATCACCAAGCTAGAAGACGAGAAGACCGAGCTTAGTTCCCGACTCACCGCCTTGGATGCTCAGCTTGTCGAAGTTGAGAATTCTCGCTCGCAGACGACTGAGTTGGAAGAGAAGCTTAGTCAAGAGATCAAGATGCTTCAGAGCCACGTAAGCCTCAAGGATCGCAAGCTTCAAGACATGGAGGCCAAGATGCTCGAAAACGACCACGAGCTTGATATGAAACTTTCCACTGTTACCAAGGATGCACAGGACTCGAAGAAGAAGATCAAGGACCTAGTAGAAGAGAACCGCACTATTCGCCAACAGATGTCCGAGCTCGCCTCAACTTCTTCCAGCTACGAGGACCTTATCAGACGAAAGGATAGCGAGCTTGCCATTCTCAAGACTGACCTCAAGAGATTCCAAGATGACCGCAAGCGATTCGAGGATGAAAAACATGCTCTGACGAGTCAGCACAACAGCATCCAGAGCGAACTACGAGGAACTTTGGCGGAGATGGAAGCCATGACTTCGCAGAAAGCACAGCTTGAGCGTGAGGTTGCAGATGCGAAGAGGGCCTTGGAAGACAAGACCTCAGCAGACGCACAGGCCGAGATGCTGCAGAATCAGATTGAGGACCTCAAGAGCGAGCTTTTCGCAGTACAAACTGATCTGAGCCGAGAGCGTCAATCTCGTGACGATGTCAAGAAGATTGCTCAGAGCGAGTACGAAACGCTCAAGCGCGAGTTCGATGCCCTTAACGACTCGAAAGTCACTATCGAGAAGGAAATGTATGCTCAATCGGATGTCACACGGAGAGCAAACGAGGCCCGCGTCGCTGCAGAGAAGGAGCGCAAGGACTACCAATCTGATCTTCAAAGCCTGAGAAAACAATTCCTCGATCTGCAGGAGTCTAAGATTGAGGCTGAAGCAGTTGTTGAACGCAACTTGACTCGTCAGGCGAATGAGCGACAAGCTCTTCTTCGACGCGATATGCAAAATATGGAAAGACAGGTTGAAGATCTCGAGACCGACAAAAGCAAGTTGGCGTCAGAGGTGCAAAAACTCAAGGAGTTCATCTCTGGCAACGATTCGTTCCGACTTCATCAAGATCAGCACAAAGAACGTCTCGAACGTGAATTAGTTACCATCAAGGGTCGCCTGGCGGCATCCGAGAACGACAACCGTGCGTTGCTGAACAAGCTTCAGCAGAAGAACTTGGACATCGCTCGGTCCAACTCGCGTGCTGTCGATACACAGCGATCCAAGATCAATCAACTCAATGCCGAAAAGACCAACGCGGAAGAAAATGCGAAGAAACTCATGCGTCAACTTGAAGATGCACACTTGACAATCAACTCGTTGGAAAAGCAGAAAGAGAAGCTCACTCTGAGTTTGGAGGATCTCAACCATGAGATCACCCGCGAACACCGCACTACCAGGAATGCTGAGCAAGCTTCTTCGAGTGTCAATCTTCAACTCGCCGAAGCGAACCGCAAGCTCGAGACTGAGAGACAACTACGCAATCAAGCTCAGACAAACACCCGTGCTGTGCAGTCCAGTCTTGACTCTGCTAACGACGAGCTGGCTGAGTGCCGTGAGCAGCTAATGCTTCTCCAGAAGATCTTTGATCCTGAGATGAAGGATCTTCCTTCCAACATTGACGGCTTGAGACCTGACATGGCCCGTACAGTTGATCTGGCTAAGAAGCTGGAAACATCTCAACAAGCTCTTCGCATTGCGAACGAGAGATATTCTCGCGCAGAGGCCCAGTTGAACGATTTACGTGCTCACCATCAGGATAAGATGCAAGAGAACGACTTCAAGCACGCCAACGCTAAGCGCGTTTTGCTTGAGGAGATGAACTCCAACCAGGTCAATTCTCGTGCTTCGCCCGTCCCAATGCGCAGAGATTGGGAGTCTAGAAAGCCCTTCTCTCCTGTGCATACGCCATCCAACCAACGTCATTTGAGTAATTACACCACGGACTCTGCACGCTCCGATCGCACAAGCGATACGGCCACTTTCAACAACCGCATGGATCTTGCAGCAGAGCTTGAAATGGTTCAGAATCAGCTCCAGATGTCTGAGATGCACAACAGACACCTTGAAGCTCAGATTGGCCGCAGTCCTTCTAAACAGGACCTGCAAGATGAGAGCCCTTCTCTTCGCCGAGTGCAAAAACTCTCCCTCGAGAACAGTAGATTACATGACATGCTCGACGACTCGGCCAGGAAGGTTTCTGCCCTGGAGAACAGCATCCGTCTTGGTCAACTCTCCCTTTCCGAGGTTCAGACCAAGTCGCATGAAGAGTTGTTTGATCTGATCAATTCTCAAGAGCAGTCCCGCAAGTCTTTGCTCGCGTCTCACAACATGGCTATTTCTGAGCTTGCCGAGGCAAAGACGGCCTTTGATGAAATTAAGCAGAGCAAGATGTCTTCCGATGTCGAGCTCCGAGACGTCAAGTCAGAGCTTGCTGATCTGAAATATGAGAGGGAACAAGAAGCCGCCGGGCACCAGCAGCTGCTCGATGAGTTCTCTGACCTGCAGATCAGACTTGACGCTGAGACATCCAAGCTGCTTGATGTCACCTCAAGCCTCAACCTTTACCGTGCCCGAGCCGACGAGTACTTCGGCAAGCTTGAGCAGGCTGAGATTGCTGTCCTCAAGGCAACCAGAGCTGAACAGTTTGCAAAGACTCAAGCCAGGGAGGTCGAGGATCAGTGTGCAACCATCATGTCAGAACGCAAGCACATGGACTCTTTGGTTGAGGACTTGCAGCGCCAGACACAGCAGTACGAAGAGCGAATTGAAGATCTCTCTGCTGACTTCGATGGTGCTCTCCAGGCCAAGAAGCGTCTACAGAACGAGCTTGAAGATTACAGATCTCAACGTGCCATGGACATTGAAGACAAGGAGTCATCGATGGAGCAAACTCGTAAGAAGTATCAGTCAGAACTTGCCGCCGTTAGCAACGAGCTTGAGATTGAACGCGAGAACGTCATCCATGTGCGTGGAGAGAACGGTCGTCTTCGTGACGAACTCGAGGAGTTGCGCAACAAGTGGGATGATGAAGTCCTCAACAGCTCTACATGGGCAAAGGAGAAGTCACGTCTTGATGTTGCTCTGCAAGACCTTTCCAACTCACGCGATGAGGCTGTCAATGCTCACAATGATGCTCAAAGCAAGATTGTTGACCTTCTCAGCCAGGTCCGCAGTCTTCGTACCAACGTCGATGATGTCGTGGCGGAGAGAGACATGCTCGTCAAGGAGAAGAAGGGGCTTGAGGCACGCCTTAGTGAGGCTGCCGACCGTCTCGAGGACCTCTCCCAGAATGGATCGCCATCTAAGCGTAACGCAGCATCCGCTGATCGTGAATTGCTCGAGCTCAAGTCGACACTTGCTCACCAAGAAGACATTGCCGCTGCTGCAGTCGGAAAGATGAGAAGAGCCGAAGCACTTGCTCAAGAAATTCAAAGGGACATTGTCACCGAGCGTGAGCACAATGTCAACTTGCACAAAGAGAAGGCAGCACTAGAGAAGTCGATGAAAGACTTGCAGCTCAAGTGTATTGACCTCGAGACCAAGGGCTACTCAAGCGTAAGCCAGGATGTTCGTTTCCTCAACGGCCGCATCCACGAGGTAAGTCTACCGCTCTCATCGCTCTTTCCATTCCGAACACATCACTGACCATAGCTTTTCTTATAGCTTGAGAGCCAACTCGAAGACCTCGAGCACACACGCAACACCGAAGCCCGCAGCGTCCGCAATGTCGACCGCACAGTCCGCGACCTCCAATCTCAAATCGAGCGCCGCGACAAATCCGTCTCCCTCCTCACCGAGGACGTCAACAAATCCCGCGACAAGATCGGCAATCTCCTCGCCACGATCGACGAACTCCAAGCCTCCGATTCCTCCAACCAACTCGCCGCCAAACGCGCCGAAAGAGAATTGAGGGAAGAAAGAGAAACTAGACTCAGACTAGAGAGGGAGTTGGAAGGTATGAAGGGGTTGCAGATTGAGAGGGGCAGTGTGAGGAGGAGTGCTCTTGCTGCGTATAGTGATGCCGGTGGCGGTAGTAGGAGAGGATCTTCCATTGGACCTTTGCCGCCTTCGCTTGAGGTACCGCAGAGGATCAGTAGCCTTAGTAAGGGCTTTCTGTAAATAGACATACAAGGTAGGAGGAAAGGGGCATGAGGGGAACGATGGATGAGGAGGACGACCACTTTTCGTATTCTTCTTGGGCAAGAGGCGTTTTGATCCGGTTTGGACATTGTTTTCTCAAGAGCCTGTCTACGGACTTGTCTCACTCAATGGATAGGGATGAACTTTTCCGTAATTTCTACATTTGAAACTTCCTGTTTGCAAAAAATCATGGGCAATTGCGGCCCAGATGAAGAATAGTTCTGAATATTTTCAATCGATACTTGTCATTCTCACTTCAACTAATAGACCCCATCACCCCCTCCTCAAAAGCCACCAATACAACACAAAAACCGGTCCGGCAGCCCAAACAAAATCCCTCCCAAATCTATCCACCAATTTTCTCCTAAACGTCTTTTGCACTTTCGCCCGCCTCGGTTTCTTGAACAGAGGATTACCCCAATCATCACTCTCGTCGTAAATTTCTTCCTTGTTGTACATTTGATATTCAGGGTTGGAGCCATAATAGCCTGCTTTTTCTATCAGGGAAGAGGCCGGGCGGGTGGTGGGGAGGGAGTAGTTGAATGAGGTTGCTGCTGGGGATATGCTGCGGGTGCGGGCGTTTGTTGTGCGGGCGGAGAGACGGCCGTTAGAGTCGGAGGAGGACATGGAGTTTGTGGCACCTGAGGGAGCTCGAGAGCGTTGTTTGGAAGGTGTGTTGGTGTCGCTGTCTTTGTAGTAGGGTTTGTTGGTTGGCTCGGAGGTAGGGAGGGAGGGCATCGAGGCTGCGGCTTCTTCGTTGCGGACTTGGACTAAGGTGTTCATGGCCAGAACGATTAGAGATAAGGTGGCTAGAATTCCGTAGCGGATGAAGATGCTTAGTTGGTCGGGAAGCAGGCAGAGGTGGGTTTGTAGTGTTGGACCATCGCGGAGGGACTCTCCGTTCTCGTCGACGGGGTTCCACAGACTGACTAGTTGGAAACCTGGTTTGCGGACGCCCATTGCCCAACTTATGCTCTTGACTGTGATTTCGCGAATGCCTCTGTCGTGTCTTGAAGCATAGTCTGGGTGTACCACTTCACAATAATCATGATCATCGCCTGAGAAGGCATGTGCGATATTTCCAATTTTCTCGGCGACCGTCTTTGAAATCTCCTGCGTCAGAACGTTTTGGTATTGGTAGCCACCGGCGATACGAATGGCATTGGGCTTATCGTGCTTGAGATTTGGCGCGGCTGGTGGGTACTTTTCGCGAAGAGGGCCACAAGGGGTGCCTTCTGGACGATACAGGGGTACGTGGCTGAGGAGGATGGTCGGGAACTCTGGCTTTGGCTCTTTCGCAAGCTCTTGCTTCGTGGGCTGGTAACCTAAGTCGTGAGGTGTGGTGACAGCATGCGCCCATCTCCTGTGAGGTATCAGGCCCTGCTGCTCCTTGAGCTCTGCACGAACAGCCTTGTGCTTCAGGTACTGGGCGTTGTCAAGAAATTGCATAGTTGAATTCCAGAGCTCGGGAGAGCTGTCTGGCTGACCCATGGCGCTCAAGCTCACAGCGTCAATGCTGACAAAGGTGTGGTTTCCCACAATGTCTATTCTGTCACCCTCGCCGAAGTATGCCTGGTAGCGGTTTCGGATGGGCACTTGGACACCGTTGCCAAAGCCCAAGTCGTGGTTTCCCGGAAGACTGGCGATAAACTTCTTGACCTTATGGGCGGGCATGCCTCCGGTGACCTGGTCCTGGGTGAAGAATATGTTGCCGAAGCGGTCGTACTCGTTCAACCAGTACTTGTCGCCGTACTTTTTCCATTGCTGCTCCGAAGGTTGGAAGCCTTCGAAATGTGTGGACCATTCTCTTCCTCCATCGAACAGATCTCCCAAGAACAAGGTTGTATCAGGGTCGACATGGCGTTGTAACAGGTGGAAGGATCGCTTGATGTACTTGTCGGTCGCAACGATGGTCAAGGAAGAAA
Source organism: Aureobasidium lini (assembly GCA_022813425.1). NCBI lineage: Eukaryota > Fungi > Ascomycota > Dothideomycetes > Dothideales > Saccotheciaceae > Aureobasidium > Aureobasidium lini. The sequence continues at coordinate 54,748 of JAKLML010000076.1, read as the reverse complement.
GCGGCCACGGTCGACCGGGATATGTGTGTGGATCGACTAGTTGAGGGTCGGCGATCAAGGCAATGCGATGAGGTTGCGCATCAGCAGGCTGCGTTGTCGACAATTAGTCTCAAGCTCAAGTCACAGGTTGGGCCAAACATACCCATTTCTCCCACTTGTCCCACTTGCAGGCATCAATGCTACTGCTGAAGGTACTGCGTTCTCCCCATAGCAATACAAAGAACCATAGCAAGAAGATGGCTGTCGGTAGCCTGAGCAGACGTCGACGTACAATTGCCAGTCTCGTCGTCGGTTTCCCTTTGGCATCATACTGACATTGTCGCACAAGGCGCTGCCACATGTTGGTCAAGCCTTTCTCATCTTTGGATGTCGCGTAGGACGTCGCATACTGATAGCTCATGTTAATGGCAGGTTCGCACTCATTGTTGCGAGCTTCTGCTTGCACAGAGAAAGAACTAAATCGACCTCGAAACTGCCTGCCCCTTTTGACGACGCCGAGGTCATCGTCTCGAGCTTCGCGTCCGCCTCGTCAGCCCCGCCAATTTGTCCCTCCATACTCGAGTACTATTTTCTTGGAAACCTCTTCTTACTTCATGATTGATCAAATTTTGTACATTCGAGTCTCGTATATCGAGCCATCTACGCTAATTGGAGTCCTCTACCTATCAGAACCTTGAGATCCCCCAAGAACGCCTACGCTATGCTTCATCATTTCGTGCCCAAAGATCCCCAAGGACTTCACGTTCCATGCCGCGCTGTGTCTTGTTTTTGCGACCACTCTTTAGGTGAAATGCACCTTGAACTTGAAGTCAATGGTGAATGCGGGGTCACTGACACCTACTTCCTGTCCATCAGACAGAAGCTCCTCCAGCTTGCGCTTCAAGTTGGGACGAGTCTGCTCCTCGAGACTGGGAGGTGCCGAATAGTAGAGCGACTTCTCCTCGGTTCTGATCGAAGGCTTCTTGAGCTGTGCTTCAGGTCTCTCTGCGAGATGCTCGAGGAACTCCTGCAGTGTCCACTCCTTCTTGACATTGATCACCTTGGCCAGATTGCCGCAAACGGGACAGTCGTCCTTCTTCTCATGCTCGAATGTGTATGTATAGATGCTGTCATCGCCACTGTACATCATGTAGTTGTTTTCTTCGGGGTGGCCCAGGAAGGGTGCGGTGCCGGTCACGATCTTGAAGGCTTCGAGGCAGCACGAGGCGGCGACAATGGCGTTGGTCGAGGCGATAGCAGGGATGATGTTCTTGACAACACCTTGAGTCATCGAGTAGGTGACTCCGGGGATGTTGTATTCCTCTGCGCGTTTCAGCGCCTTTGCGAATAACCAAGAAATATGCTCCGTGTCGTCGGTGTCGAGGGTGATGTCTGAGCTATGTTAGATCCAGGATACCACTATGCCTGCGCCTCTCGGCTTACCTTTGCGCTCCTCGTCCCAAGCAATCAGATGAGCCCACTCGATACAGTGCTGAGGCTGACGAGGAATGGTGGCCAGAGTGCACAGAGGTACAGCGGCACGGGGAGCATGCATGTCCAGCTGGCACTCGATGCAGCTCGTCATGGTGGGTAGGATGACCCTAGACTGGCCTCTGAAACCTTCGGTACCGCCATCGATCAAGGGCTTCAGGCTGTCGACATTGTTGTCGTCTACCATGCCAACCAGAGTGGCGTTGATCCATCTTCTTGCTTCAATGCTGTCCAAACCGCACACAATAACATTGAACTGAAGATAGTAGTCCTCGTCCTTGTCCTGGATCTTGCCGCAGTATGGTGTGATCTTGACTCCCTTGCAACGCTTCTCGACAAAGCGAGCGGCCACTTCGGCCTTGTAACTTCCAACATCGGCTTGGCGGAAAAGGAATTGGCGGTTCAGGTTGGATACGTCGATTGTGTCTGCCTCGTCATTCAGTACGGCGCATAAGGTGCATCGGGGTTGGCATACCCATGTCAATGACATCGATGTTCTTGAATCCAGACAAGGCGAGATTCTTGAGGATTTCACATCCAAGGCCACCGGCTCCACTGCACAGGGTTAATGGAGGAAGCATAACCAAGGTTGGATTATACGAACATGACCCTATGGCAAGTTAGCTTTGGTCTTCGTGACAAGTAATGAGTGTAAGACTCACAGAATCTTTGCATCCTTGAGGCTCTGGATCTTTTGGTCACCCGGTGTAGCGTTGTCCGGATCAGTGAATTGTCCTTCGCGCATCAGAATTGTGTCTAGATGCTTCCTGCAACTAATTAGCTCTGCTTCGAGGTCGGAGTTCAGATGGATCGTACCATCTTGCGCGGTTCTCAGGAGCAGAGTCGACGGCTTCAACCCGTGGTGTGCTTTCCGTAGCCATATCGATGTGCAGTTCACGAATTTCGGTTTGAAGACCAAGTGTTGATGGAGCAGTTGACAAAGATGTCATTGTGTCGGCGTCGGAGACAGCGGCGTTAAGCCGAGTGCACGATTCAGGCGCACCTACCATCTCGCCTAAACTTGCAGAACCTGTCATGGTAGTCTTGCTGCTTTGCTAAAACACCACCAAGTCGCAAACCAAAACAACCATGGGTGATTTTTTGACAGCTGTATCGACTGTCTCTCTAAGATCAAGGCCAGCTGCTAAGAATCTTATCGTCGAGGAGAGTATTCCGGAAAGCTCTCAACCCCGTATACGCAACTCGCCCACTTCGGCTGAAGAAGTACTACAGATTCTACGTTCGAGTCCCGATGCAGATGCCATCGAGGACCTGCTTTTGTTCTTGAATCAACCCTCGCAGAAGTCCGCTGGGTTTGACATCAAGATACCTACTCCTTCTTCCGCCAAAGTAGTGAACGAACTCATAAATACAACTCTTACGGACTTCTGGGACAGCTCTGATCAAACCAATCTTCTGATTTTAGACTGTCTGAGGAGTGTAGCTGGCATTGGTGCGGTACTTGCAAAACTCCGCATCTTGGTATTTCAGCACGAATCAACTCGGCAAGGTGTAAAGAAAGCAGATACAACAAGGCCGTTATCAGACCTGATATCAGTCTTCTCACAGCTACTAAACTCTAATGACTTGGCTCAAACTATCTATGCCGACATTGACAGACTTGTCGACAGTCAGACAAAGCGAACACTTCTGTGGAAAGAGTACCTCGTACTCGTAGGGACCGGAAAGATCATCGCTTCTGTGGCAGAAGCAGAAGACACAGTCAAGTCTGCTAGAGGGCAAAACAATCCATCGTGGCTCTCAGATGGTTCGAAGTATTCTGCGTGGATGGGACGCAACGTCTCCAACATGATACATCAAGCAGGAAATAACCCCAAGGCATGTAAGGCTACAGCTCAGCTTTGCGGTAAAGCTCTTGGTATTGGCTATCCAGGTAGGACAATTTCCATCTATCAACAATTTCAAGTACTAAACATCTCTCAGGTCGAGTTATTGAGGAGATCCACACGCTCTCTACATTTGCTTCGCCAGACGGACTTCCGCTACTTCAGTCGTTGCTGCAGAACCTACAGGTGCACGAACAGCGGCAAGTCCTAGACCAGACTTTCAAGATTTTGTCAAATCGATGCCTGCCTCTATTGTCGCCTCCTGATTTTGACGAGCCCTTGAATGAATCGTCTACCACAGTTGCTGCGACCTCCGCTACAATTACTGGTATGGTAGGAAATAGCGAAGCCATGAGAGCACATCTTGAAACATGGTTATCCGATCCTGTACTAAATGGTCAAGAGTCTTTCAGCATACGAAGGGCGGCCGTTTCTGCATTCGTTCGCTCCACCAAAGGCTCTGCAAACATGCTCGAGGATCCAGTTCAAGACCTCATGGAGAAGATCATGAAACGCTTCGGCGATAATCTCTTCGTCAAGCATTCTCCAATTTTGCAACAAGAAGCTTGCGCGCAAATTTTGCTCTTAGTCGCAGGATATGCACATAGAGCGCAGCCGATGTCACTATTTATCATGGCCCGTTCGAGTGCACATCTGAATGGCATGTCAAATCGCCTAAACTCATCCTCGCCAAAGGCCCGATTCCTCGGAATGGTCGTTGGTATGGCTATATCAGACCTCGTGGACAAGTCTGGATCCAAGATGAACTTCGATATCGATGACATGAAGACGCCCGAAGGAAAGTGGTATCAGCGTCTCGTCAGAGTCGACGACAAAGTCGGCAACTACACCGAAATCAATAACGTCTTCGGCAACGAGACCACAAACTCTCTTTCGAAGAGCTCACAGACAAATGAAACGCCCGCCTCGAGAAAGAAGCCGGTCCCGTCAAAACCAAAGCCTAAGCCTATGATCCAAGAAGAGCCACAAGGACCCAGGGTCATGGAGGTGTTGGACGACTCGGAGGAAGACGATGATCTTGTGCCTTACGCTAAGCCAGACTCTGATCCTGAAGATGAGGACGAAGACCCAACTATGATTAATCGCGACAAGCCAAAGGCGCCAGTGTACATCCGGGATCTAATGGCTGGTCTCAACGATTCGGAAAACTACGATCGACATAGCCTAGCCGTCAAGAATGCCGCTGCTCTGATACGTCGTAAAGCTTCGTTCGGCAAGGAAGTCAGCGACCATGCACTCGAACTCGCCTCGATCTTGGTTGGACTCGGCGACACTTTCGACATGGAAGATTTCCTTGAGCTTCGCTTGCAGGCGCTTATCGCGGTGCTTGTATCTAATCCATCGCAAATGGCACCGTGGTTCGCGCGTCAAGTATTTGACGGTGATTATTCATTGAGTCAACGTACTACCATCCTGAGTGCCTTAGGCCTGGGCGCTCGAGAGCTGGCAGGCTACAAGGATGAAGACGAAGACCTGAACCCTAAGATTGCAGCCACAACCTTCCCCAGCAAACAGCTTCCAGAAAGACTGCACAAGTTGTATGCCGCCGAGCGAAACGCACCACTCACCCGAATTGCCTCGGGTCTGGAGCGAGCCATGATCCAGCCGATGGCCCTTGATGCAGCTGACAAAATGTCCGGACCCAACGTTTTGAAGGTCAGAACATTCTCATCGCGCATGGAAGTCGAAAAGAGGAAGAAGGTGATCCCCAATGCACTGGCCAAGATTGTTGCAGAGGGCTTCTTCTTCCCTCTGACAGGACGTTGGTGGCAGAACCTGCAAGCATATGGAGCAGAGAACGTGCACTTCCAGCCATTCTTGCTCAGCACGTATCTCAAGACATTGTCGCTCATCTTGCATGCGGCAGGATCAGGAACCATCAGTCTTCCACAGATGACAGCAGAGTTCTGGGAACTGATCTTGAGCGTCAGAACGAATGCGTTGGCTGATGTCAGTGTTTTGGAAGCAGTCCTTTTCGCAACTCTGACACTTCTGGACATGAACGAAGATAAACGTAGACTAGCAGAAGAGCACTCGAAACAATTGATCGAGACTCAGGAGTGGGTTGAGCTCGTCTTTGACAGAGTTGGTGGAGGAGATGAGGAGGGTGAGAGGATTCGCATGCTTGCTGCAAGCGTTTTGATGAAAACCAGAGAAGTGGTGGAGAAATACCAACGCTTGATGGTTGGAGATTTGGTAGACTACTAAGATAATGTAGTATATTATACTGGTCAGAAAGAAGTCAATGCCGTAGAATTAAACGTGGTTGGTGGACCATGATGGTGTAGCCAAGTAATGGTCAAGGTGACCCTATCGTCAACCATAACCATCGACATCATCAGCCGCAAGCTTCAATCATACTCGACCATACAACAACGTGAACATGCCCGACTCCGACGACGCCCTCCTGGCGAGGCTGAACGCTCTCCGTAAATCACCTGTCACACTATCCAAGACGTCTCCTCTCGATCTGCCAGCGACTCCACAGCGAACAGGAAACTCAGACCTGACCGCGAGGTTCCGCAGCTTGACGCCCAACAGCGCTGTCGCATCACCATTTCAAGAGCCAGAAGACACAGAACACAATGAAGAAGACGACAGAACAATCGAAGAGTTGCTGCAAGATCTTGGGCCCGAGGACCAATGGTCTGTCCAGCGCGACGAGGGCGAGCGTATCCGCGACCTGATGATAGAAGCCAAGAGTGCACTGCCCGAAGAGACGGAAGAGCAGCCAAACAAAGAGCTGGATATTGAGGTTGGAGCTGCTGAGCCGGAGCAAGATGACGAAGAGGAGGATGAGAAGAATGAGGACAAGAGGGATGATGAGGAGGCTGACGATTACGTTCAACGCGTTCTCGCGGAGCTTGCTTTGGAGAAGAAGTACGGCGGGCCAGACGAAGAAGATGAGCAAGAAGATGAGCGCAAGAAATCAACTTCAGATGAACATGACGATGGAGATGGTGGGTTGTCTTTGCCATCAGCGCCTACGGAGTTACCGTCTTCGCCAGCGCCTGTTGAGGAGTCCAACATCGACGATGCTCTATCAGCACGGTTCGCGTCTCTGTCACTTCCTGGAGTACCATCTTTCAACCCGGCCAAGAAGCCTGTCAGCATACAAAAAAGCGGACCCAAGTCGAACTTGCCCAAGTACACGGACGAGGACATGGAGAGCTGGTGTTGCATCTGCAATGAAGATGCTACGGTAAAATGCATGGGCTGTGATGGCGACCTATACTGCCAGGAATGCTGGAGAGATGGTCACGGAACTGGACCTGGTCAGGAAAGAGGTCACAGAGCACTCGCATACGCCAAAGACGCTTCTTGAACGAACTGGGATTTTCTACTCAGGTTCTTGATCCTTGAACTTCTCTCTGACGGATGCGACGTCGAATTCACACAATTCTGCCTTCTTCACCAAGGCTTTGGCCTTGCCGACCACTGGGACGTCGATCATCTTTCCATCCAGTGTCCAGGCTCCACGACCTTGGGCATCTGCTTTTTCGTCTGCTATCACTACTCTTACGGCGTAATCCACCTCTTCCTGACTGGGGCTGAATATGTTCTGGACCAGCTCTACCTGGCTAGGGTGGATGCATTGCTTGCCGTTGTAACCCATTCTCTTACCACCCTCGCTCTCTTCCTTGAGCACCTGCTGGCCCTCCTCACCACGGAACGATGTTGTAACGAGATCAATGGTCGAAGGCAGACTGAAAGCTCTGGCCGCTGTTGCGATAGCCGATCTTGCATACAAGAACTCCTTGAGGTCTGGCGTACGCGTGATGCTGAGGTCGAGGGCAAAGTCCTCTGCAGCAAAGATGAGACCGCTCAGATAGGGCGAAGCCTTGCAAATGGCAGACAAGTCCATGACCGCTCGCGCTGACTCAATCAAAGCGATCAACCGGATGGGAGATTTGGCGCCAGGTCCATGTCGTTCAGGAAGAGCATGACGGATGACATCGGTAATGAAGTGTAGATCAGAAGCACTGTTGACTTTCGGGATGACCAGAGCGTCGAGATTGGGTGCTTTGAGCACTTGGGTCAGGTCGTCTAGAGCGTAACCACTGTCGACTGAGTTTATGCGAACGGCTTGTTCTTTGATGCCTGCTACTCTTTCTCGCGAGAGGATGGATTGGAGGTTCGAGCGTGCTTCTGCTTTCTTGCCGGGGGTGACGGAGTCTTCGAGATCGTAGCAGATTGTGTCGACGGCCACGCCCCGCGATTTCTCGAGGAACCGCATTGATGAGCCGGGCACTGGACCGCTGTCTCAGCTAGAAGTTTTACAGATGTAGATTGTATCCATACCATAAAGAAGTGCCCGACGTACGATTGGAGAGGCCGCCATTCTGTCTAATGCTTTGTGAAGGTATCTAAGAAGTCAACAATCAAAGAGCACGCATGCCATCATGGTGGGGGCTCGGCATGACCGAGGGACGGGAATCGGCATCCGGAGCTCTCCCCACAGTTGCTCGACTCGATCAGAAAGCAGCAACCTCCTGGACACGAGTCATAAACCAACGACGCGTCCCCTTGGGAAGTGGTAGAGCTGTCCGGATAGCAGCTGCCTTGTCGCTTTGTCGCAAACCATCTATTGCACCCAACACACCTCACAACGCCATGGATAACCCACAGCAGGGCTCTTTGAGCTGGCGACTAAGTTCGCACCCCATCACCCTCCTCTGCTTCCTCGGTTTCCGCATCGGTAAGACATCCTCACAGCAATAATCCCCTGTACTACACCAAGATTGTGGAAAGCTAATGATATACTTTTCCCTCCCACAGCCAGCCTCCTCGTCTACCTCTTCGGCCTCCTCTTCATCAAAAACTACGTCCTCGTCTTCATCGTCACAATCGTACTTCTCGCAATGGACTTTTACTACCTCAAAAACATCGCCGGCAGGAGATTGGTGGGCCTCCGCTGGTGGAATGAAGTCAACGTACAATCAGGCGACAGCAATTGGGTTTTCGAATCCGCGGACCCGGAAACCAGACATATCAATGCTACGGACAAGAGATTTTTCTGGTTGGCGCTGTACTCGCAACCGGTCAGTTGGGTGGCTTTGGGTATTGTTGCGATTTTCAGATTTGAGTTTATTTGGCTCAGTCTGGTTGGTATGTTGGAATTCTCACATTTGATCTTGAAGAAGAAGAAGAAGGGAGTTGCTGATTTTGATCTGCAGTCATCGCCATCGTCCTTGCCGTCACGAATACCCTCGCCTTTTCTCGCTGCGACAAGTTCAGCCAAGCCACCAATATCGCGACCGGCGCCTTCTCTGCCAGCGGGCTCGCCAGCAATCTCGGCGGTGCTATGATTGGTCGTTTCTTCAGATGAAGCTGGGTCCGAAACCATTTCTCTTCTGTCGTTTTTACGGCCGTGTTTCCTTTTGTTCCATGCTTGCATATCATTCGCATACCCCCCCTGCTTTTTGCGTTTAAAGAGTGCAGAAAGAATTACAAAAGCTACTCATATCAACTGCATTCTTCGTTCGTGTGTGTTGTGCTGTAGTTCTATTTCTCTTTTGCTGTGCTGTTTTTTTGTCTTGTCTCTTTTTACTGTATGTTTCCCTCACTTCGCTGCTCCTTCATGCCATGTATCTGTCTTTGCTCTCTTGTTCCTCCATGCCCTACGATCTTGTTGCTCTGCTGTATTCTCGCGCTTGTGCTTTTATCCCAATATATGATATTGACCCTACGTCTGCTTCAGATGAAATTCGGCAGAGCTCATAGATGCTCCCCGTTTGCTTAGATCTGTCATTTTCTATGAAGTAGCAAGAACCATGTACTTCTACCGCTACCAGCGTGGCAAACTCAGCACAGGGTGAGGATTGATTTTGTACTAGTACCCCAAAAGTTGTCGTCGCTGCAAACACCCATCAAAAGAAGGCCCAAAGCTCTTGCATGGATCCAGCAAAACAGATCCTCTCTACTGAAGCTCCAGTCACTTGAAGAGCCCATTTAAGGGGAGGAAGAAAACACATTAGCATTTTCGTTTCGAGTTGGTGGCAAGGGGGCAGGAGCGTCACGCCTCTGAAAGTGTTGGATGGGGATGGAGGGGATGTGTAGGCTTGGGCGGAGCAAGCAGGGGTCCGCGACGGTGGATAGGGGCCGGCGGCGAGACGATGAGATGATGAGACGATGGTGGTAGCTTGTGGCACTGATCACGTAGGTATGGTTGATTGGTATGGATGATGGATGATGGGTAACGATGACAGCGACGATAGCATACCGCGACGGCAGCGTAGGGTGACTCGACTGAGCCCTTTTCACCAATTATGTGGCGGACGATCACAATACTGAGCGACGACAACCTCAGTTGGACGAGAACGCGATACACGATGGACAACGATGATAAGCAGCGATGGATAATCATGTCGATCGACGGCAGCGAGAAACGACAACTACGAGTGGAAGACGCACAGCGGCGAGAGTACACTCAAGGCATCAACGGCACCGACGCAACATCGTAAGCTGTTGGTCACAACCATCAGCGACGACAGACACAGAAAGTCAAAGCGAACATGTGTGTCGAGACACTGCTTCAAGACACATGGCAGGATGGAACAGGACAGGAAACATAAACTCGGGCGCGGTATCGTGAAGACGACGATGAGCAAATATGATGGACAACGCCGACCGAGCTGACAGCAATGAAGGACGACGACTACAGACGACGCTGAGGGGTGACGTTGATGGGAGACGATACCATCAACACCGGATGCTTCACGACGCCATGATACACATCATCTATACGCCAGCCATACCAGCAACACCAAAGAATCAACCTCGACACTTTCTTCTATGAGCTCCAGCAACAAGGCCAAAGACACATTGAAAAAAAAAAGTAGTAGCCTTGCGACATACTATCAGCCTGGCGGGCTCGAACCACCCCTCATTAAGAAGTTTCTAAACCTGCAACCCGGATCAGTGAAGAAATCATCAATAAAGATAGAAGAGTGACATGAAGGCGAGTACGACCATCCCCAGGATCAGACCGGCGGCCCACTGAACAGCGTCTCTCGGCGAGTTTTTCATTTAAGCCTTTATAACAAGACGGTCGGTATGTTATTAGCTGTTCATAAGGGTCTCCTCTCTACCTAGTGTTTTTTTTTGTAACAGGGGGGTTAAACCGTAGTTGATAAAGCAACCAGAGCCCTGAGTGGCTTCAGGGCATCGCGAAAGATGCCCAACGAGAGTGTGAGTCTTATTAGATCCCCTTGAAGGACCGCCGCGATATCCCATCAAATACCTGGGAGGGTCGTGGAAAGGAGGAGGAAGGATTGTGCAAGGATGGGGATGATACTCAGCTGTTGAATGAACGCTCAGTGCAATGCGTTGGTCGACAATGATGTGTAAGAAGAAGAGGAAAAGAGAGAGGGAGGCAGGGGGGATGCTCACTTTATAGAAGATGCTGCTTAGTAAGCTGGCTCCATTGTAAACAGTGACTCTTAGCAGTATGACCAGAATACTAACTCAAGGTGGGCTCTGTTGAGTCACAGAGGGGGGCGGTCACGGGCTCTAGAAGCGCGCGAAGAGACGCGATATACAGTCCGACGCGCCGACAGACACCTTTCGGTCTTATATCGCTTGAATAATCCGAATACTCAAGAGAAACGACATTTCCTACTGAGCGATTGATGTTTAGTCGAATTCAGGGGTAATGTGGTATAGCCGTTGAAATATGAAAGCGTCGGCATCTTATCACTTAAGCTTTGACTTGAGCAACAACGAACGTCATACGCGACTACAAAGAACGAGAATTCAAACAACGAATGTTTGTGGATTGAATAAAATAACGAGTACTATATATTCGAATATGTCTGTCTGACCTCCCGTGCATCCTTGTCCACTTCGCAGTCGTCCTCGCTATCGCTGATATCATCGATCAGCAGCGTCAGTCTCGCAGGCAGCGGAACAGATGCCTCGGGCATCCCGAAAGTGCGTGACCAAGAGAAGCGGTTGACCCTGCCCGTAGGTGTGGGCAACGCGAGTGTCTCTGTGTCAGCAGCGGTACCATCTTTGGTAGTCTGTGCCGAACTCCAAGTGTTATCGTCGGCGAACTTTTGAGCGCAGATGATGGGAGAGAGCTTGATGACGTTCGTATCTCCCTCCTCAAGATAGGCGCCTGTCGTAGTTGTAGCTCCGGTAGATATCTTCTTCGCCCGAACCAGCATTCCTGGGAGTGGAGTCGAACACATCATAGATGTGGCGATGATGCCGAGGCCCATCTCGAGTACGACGCATGCAATGACCGTAAGGTTGGTTGGATTGAAGTCTCTCAGAGCAGTAAAGCTGCCGGTGCCCAAGACACGGAAGATCGCAGCCGTACTACTGAGAGCCCCGACGGCGGTGATGATAGAGACCGAAGCTTTGACCTTACGGCTAAGATTTGACGTCCAGACAACCATAGCAGGAAGCAGTGTATATATCCAGTCCGTGACGGCATTGAAGATCGCGGCAGCCAGCCACCAAAGCAGCATGTTTGACCAGTGTGTGCATTGCTGTAGACTGTCTTTGCGAGCCATTTTGCCTGGCATGCCGCAGAAGAAGAGACCGAGGAGCATTTCGGTGATCGCGTAAGTATTGAAGGCGATCGTGATGGCGATAATTAGGAGGCGCTGCCATCTGCGCGAGAAGAATCTGTTGAACGATATTGCCAGAGAAGTCTTGATACAGATAGCAGTCATGATCGAGAGGTCGTAGGAGGCGAGGAACATGTAGGAAACAATATTCGCGGTCGTGTGAGGTTGTTGAGGGTCTATGGTGGTCATGACCAGTACACAGCCGCACTGCCCACTGAACAGGATCTTCTTGGTGTAAGTTTAGGTCATTAAAGGTCGAAGGACAGACATACCACTGCTAGTAGCAAGATCCAGTCATCCCATCGGACACAACTGGTCACGAATATCTTGACCCAGAACCTCACGAACACCGACATCCATGCGAGCGATAGGCAAGCAACAACCAGAGCAAGCATGTGAATCATCTTGCAAGAGTCCGAGGGTGCCAGTCAGTGCCTACAAGACTCCTCTGAATACAAGGTTGCGGGCAATTTCTCGAGATGCTGTTCACCACTTGATGTACAAAGAGTCGATTCCAAGGTGGAGAGGCTCGTATTCATTCCGAGCTATGGGTTTTGATCAGCACGAACATGGATCTGGCCACATTCATATAGCACAAATCACGGAAGCGTTGTACAGTTGAACGTTGGTACCATACGATTTTCAACTGCCATCCGGAGGTATATGAGAATTGACAACGGCTCAGCCTTACCACAACTTACTCGTTCATTACCGACATTGACGGACTGGAAGTATCGAAGCCAAACTTCATTTTCAAGACGGACGGCTTCTGATTCTTACACTGAGATGCGATGCATTATTCTGGCGACTTTGATTGTTGGTCTTGACCGGCGCGATGTTGGTGAAGTCGAGCGAGGAACAGAATTTGCCGACAGAAACTCGATATCGAGTCAGAGCCAACGGTCAAGCTATCGAAATGGATGCCGACAGTCCGGATACAGCGTGAGCTCTAGCATGGCCAAGTCCAGCTCCACGTTCTTCCAGAAGGGAAGCAAGAGCATGTCCGGCAGAAAGGGCGTCGAGACCACACGTGGAGATACGGCGTGCTGACTCGCATGGTAAAGAGATGGCTAAATTGGTGATGCCATGCCCTTCGACGTTGGAGAGGTCTCGTCGTGGCATGTATCCATCAGGAAGGTGCTGAATGATATGTCACTGTAGCCCTAGAAGTCGCGCTCGTCTCGAGGGTCGTCGCGACCCGAATTACTTGTCTTGGAAAAGAAGCACATGTGCGGGCGGCCAAGGAACTCGAACGTGTTGAGGGTCGCTATGATCATGTTTACATCGACAGAGCTCCAGCAGCGACGCGCATTCATGTACTGGTATCTCAGGTCGCGATGTAGGCGAAAGATGAGGAGCTCCTCCGCATTGCCTGTCCCGGAAGGTGCGAGTGCGGGCGCTTCGTCACGTCATGCAACACTTTGATGTTATCACCACCAACATATTTATCTCTCTTTAACTTAGCAATCAACCAATTCAACCAAACTTTCTCTTCCTAACCGGCACTATTGCAACCTCACAATCAACCATGGGTGGAGGCGAACATAAAGAGGCCGTCTTGGTGACTTTGCCTATGCAGGAGCCGCATGATGCTATCGAGCGATTGCAGAAGAAGTTCCCTCATATCAAGATAACATACCGAAACGTGTCATGGACGAAGGATCGTGCTCAACTTGAGAAGGAGGTAGACAAAGGTACGACAACCCCTGATGTGAAAAATTTATCTTGCTAAGCCTTATCTCAAGAGCTATGGAAGGAAGCCACAGTGCTGTTGACATTATCTGCTCTGCCGCCCAAACCATCAGATGCACCTCTACTCGATTTTATCCAACTGTTCTCTGCAGGGTCCAACCAGCTTGCGAGTCACCCTATTTACACTGATACCGACATCCCTATCGCTACTGCATCCGGTGTCCATGGCCCGCAGATTGCCGAGTGGGTGATCATGACCCACCTCATTCACACTCACAAGTATAATCAACTCCACGATGCGCAGAAGCAGCATAAGTGGGGTTCTAAGGATGGTTCTTACCGCGTCAGTGACTCTGTTGGCATGAGAGTCGGTGTTCTCGGATATGGAAGTATTGGTCGTCAAGTCGGCAGAGTGGCCAAGGCCATGGGTGAGCTCCTTTTCTCAGCACCTGTTTCGCCAAGAAGCTGACGAAGTCACTAGGCATGGATGTCATCGCATTCACAGCATCACCAAAAGACACACCAGAGAAGAAAAAAGACGTCGGTTACATCGTCCCTGGAACCGGTGATCCGGACGGCGAAATCCCCTCTGCCTGGTACTCCGGTCTAGACAAGGAGTCTCTGCACAACTTCCTCAAGCAAGACATTGACCTGCTGCTGATTTCTGTGCCGCTCACCAAAGAGACAACACATTTCCTGTCTACCGAGGAATTCAAGGTCCTCAGCCAAGATGGCAAGAGACCTGCATATGTGACCAACATCGCCAGAGGACCTATTATCGACCAACCCGCCCTCATCGAAGCCCTCAAGAGTGATACTCTGGCTGGAGCTTCTCTCGATGTCACTGATCCTGAGCCTTTGCCTTCGGACAACGAGCTCTGGGACTTGGATAATGTAATTGTCACCCCTCACATCAGCGGTAACGGTGCAGCATATGTAGACCGCGCTTTTCAGATCCTTGAATTGCAGCTAGAGCACAAGCAAAAGGGAGAAAAGTACATCAATGTGGTCAACAGGAAGAGAGGATATTAGAGTATGTATAATGCTGCAGAGCAAATATTACGAATTTCCATGCTATCTAGAATATACTTGCGAGCCCACCATATCCCAATCATTCATTCATTACTCCAATAAAAGCCTATAACTAGCCACCTCAAAGGCCCTAAGCTCGATGTCAAAAGAGCCCTTGGAGATCTGGACCTCCTCAATGTCATCTTCCAAGATATTACACTTCCACACTTTAGCAACAGGCACCTGGCCAACTTCAATAGAGCCACGGCACTTTCCTCCCAAACTGTCATAGACACGAATGATGACATTTCTGCCTTTGCGCTTAGGAAGCTCGCCACGGCTAACGTCTTCATCATCTTCACCACGCTTGATGGTATCAAGAACCAAGCCCTCATCACTGTCCTTGGACAGCTTGAACGAGTTCATCAAGCCCTTGACATCAGAGATGTTAGGGTGCGAGTGTACAGCCATAGGGTTGTTGAACTCGAAGCCTGCGCGAATGGTACGGTGGTCTAGAGGTCCTTTGTGAGGAAGGATGGCCCAGCGAATCTTGTGCTTGCCCATATCGGCATGAGCGTCAGGAGCCTTGGGTGCGCGGAGCAGAGAAAGACGCATTAAGCTTCCACAAGTTGCGAAACCATATTTGGAGTCGTTTAGGATACTGACACCCAAGCCGTTTTCGGAGAGATCGGCCCACTTGTGACAGCAGACTTCGAATTTGGCCATGTCCCAGGTTGTGTTGTAGTGGGTGGGTCGTCTGACGATACCGTATTGGGTTTCGTAAGAGGCTTCGGTATTGGTGACGGTGGTGGGGAACTCGACCTTGAGGAACTTCATGTCCTCGTGCCAGTCGACTTCTGCTTCGGTCTCAACGTAAGAGCGACCTCCTGGAGGTGCTGCAGAGAGCGAGATTGTCATTGTGATGGACGACTTGTCGGAGATCTTCGTTGTGGTCTTGACTCCTACGCGATGACGAGTGTTTTCGCTGATGATTGTTGAGCTTGATGCGTGAAGCTCCTTTCTCGAGTTGAGGTGATAGACTTCGACATCCCATGCTTGCCAGTAGAGGGGCTTATCATCGAAGATGACTAGCTGGTTAGCTTTCTCGCCCTTGGGGACCATCTCACGGCGAGCTTCTCTGTCGTACAGTGAGGTAATAACGCCACCAGTAACTTCAACAATATAGTGGTCGTTTGTCAGATGGAAAACGCCCTTCTTGACCTCTTTGACTTCGACACCCGAGGATTCCTGACCCATGTCCGTTACAGGGTTTGCTCCAGTCTCTCCTTGGAGAAGGCCATAACGAGCAGACTGATCAGGAGACGGCAGGGAGCTCACTTCGTTGCGGTTCCAGCCAAGAGTGTTTAGTGCAACAAGCTCGTTATCGTGGGAGACTTCGTCGTCGAATCCAAGAGCGTGAAGAGCTTCAGTCAGAACCTTCTTACCAGTCTTGAACACCTTTGCGTATAGCTTCGTTTTGTTAGTTTTGTACCTTATGCACTATTCACGTTTGACTTACCTCGTCAGAATCATCGTAGCACATTTCGATACAGCTTCCAGGCAAGCAGTCATGGAACTGACACAAGAGAACGTTCTCCCACATGTCGTCGATGTCCTTTTTGGGGTACTTGTAACTCTTGCTGCCTTTCGAGACGACATCCTGGATGCTGGCTAAAGTTGCGAGATATTCGATATCATGAAGCATGATCTCAGACTTGCGGTTGTTCCACTTGTTGTTGGCCTGGGTTGTGTAGGTGCCTCGGTGAAGCTCAAAGTAGAGCTCACCATACCAGGTCACAAGGTCAAGTCCTTCCTCAACTCTCTTCTCAAGACGAGCAAAGAAGTCGTCGACCGAGTCTCCCATCTTGACACGAGGCAGAAGCCCAACCTTGTCACTGATACCACGACATCTTCTGAGCTTCTCAAGATGTTGCCAAGTTGGACCGCCGCCTCCGTCTCCCTTACCAAATGCAAGCAGTGAGGTAGGGTCTTGGTCCATTGACTTGTGTTGAGTGATACTGCGCCTCACATCGCCAAAGTGTGCCTCAGCAGTGTATGTCTCGGCAGGAGTCATATGGCAAACGACTTGACTGCCGTCCAAAGCGACCCAGTTGAATGTGGTGTGTGGGAAGTTGTTAATGTTGTTCCAGCTGAGCTTCTGGGTGAAGAATCTCGTCATGCCAGCCAGACGGCAGATCTGAGGAAGCTGTGTCGAGTAACCGAACGTATCAGGGAGCCAGAAGGTAGTACATCTCTGACCAAAGCGACTTTCGAAGTAGCGTTGGCCGTATACAAACTGGCGCACTAATGACTCTCCACTGGGCATGTTCGTGTCGTGCTCGACCCAACTGCCACCAATGGGTTGGAAGGTGCCCTCCTTGACCTTGCTCTTAACGCGGTCAAAGACAGAGGGATACAGCTGCTCTAGCCATTTGAATTGCTGGGCTTGCGAGGCGACGAAGCGGTGCTCGGGGTATCTCTCCAACAAGTTACATTGGTTAGACCATGATCGAGCAACCTTGCGCTTTGTTTCAGCCCACGGCCAGAGCCAGCAGGTGTCGATGTGGCAGTTTCCGATGGCGGTGATCAGAGCAGGTTCGTCCGAATCGTATACTTTGGCAGAGTCGACGTCTCCCAGATACTTCTTTGCAATCTTTCTGCACTCAGTGATGCAGTCGGTGCTTCCACCAGCAGCGATGAATGTGTCCATGATGGAATTGCAGATCTGAAGTGCCTCGTGAGCCTCCCATGAATCTTCGGGGAACTCTCTGGCAGCATCACCAATAATCCAGAAGTCAATGTACAGAGCTCTTGCTTCCAAGTTGATGGACACAATGTCGGCTTGTTGCAACTGGAAGTACCTGTCTGGACGAGGTGGCTGGATGCTGTCCCCTCCAGGAGCGTTGCCAAACATGCCGTTGCAGGCCATCTCGATGTAAAAGACATGCTCCTTGCCGTCACGGAAAGACTTGGGCAAGATCCATTCGATACGCTCGCCCCCTCCAGTGAGGCCTTGTAGTGGTTCTCCCTTATCATTCCAGATGAGACCTTCGTTGTTTGCGTCCCAATGCAGTTCTAGGTGGTCCTTGTCGGCCAGAGAGGATGGAACGGTGAGGTGGACGCGGAACCAGTGTGTCGACCAACTGGGACCGAATGATTCGCCAAGCTTTGTGGGACGGAAGTCGTGCGATGTTGCATCTTTGAAGGTGGGACGAGAGAGGTCTGGAGGAGAATAGACTTCAAGCTTGATGTGAGGTTGGCCAGAGGCGCGTTCGGGTTCGATCTTGCTGGTCAGGTGTTAGTAAGTGGGTACAGTGGTAGAGAGTGAAGCATGGATACGGTAGTAAGCCTTGGTTTCTGTATTGGCCGTTGTCTGTGAACTGCCTCAATCTGTCCATGTAAATCTTGTGGATCTAGATGGGAAGTGGCTGTTAGAATGGACAAGGAGCATAACGGAGATAAGAGCAGCGTACTTGCTTGCCCACAGGCTTCGCAGCCAGTCTTGGGTAGGTAGAGGCTGAAGCCATGCTGGGGTGAGAACCGCCGCCCATGATGAGGAGAATGGTCAGACTTTGGGAGAAGTTATCAAGGTTATCAAGGTGAACGATGGCTCAAGGACTCAGGTACAAGTCGACGTCTCCGCACTTGCATCTGACCATCGCCCATCGATCGTTGCTTAATGCGGGGATGCCCCTGCGTCATGAAGGATTGACCCGATAGCCCCGAGTCTTGTGTCTGTATCTCCGGTGCCATCAACCTAAATACAACGACATATCTGCACTACCATTGAGCGTACTCGTGGTCGCTATGGCGCTGTCGTCTCACTCTGTATTCTGCACATGATGCTATTGAAGAAGTCTCCCCTCTACGCGCCCTCTGTGGGGTGACTGCCCGATGCAGCGTTAGCGCCGAGCTCGGATGCAGAAGCGTGTTCATCACATGCAAACTCCACATTCTGAGCCCGAGCCTGAGCCCGAGCCAAAGCCTGTTCCGAAACAAAATCACGGAAAAGTCACTTCGACATGCAGTGGCCAGATCGGCTGAAATGGCCGTCGTCTGACCAAGAAAAGAAGAAGAAGGACTCTGTCTTGTGGTCCGAATCCCTCAATGCCACCGACTGGTCGCACTATTCGTCGCCGAGGACCATCATCCCTACCGCCATCTTGACCTTCTCGACCCTCGCCTTGATCCGCATCTACCGCCGAAGCCTCCGTCGAATCCCAGACGCTCAATACATCACTCCTTCATATTTCCACAAACGCAGTCTCTACGGCTATGTCAGTCGTGTTGGAGACGGTGACAATTTCCGCCTTTTCCACACTCCAGGAGGACGTGCCGCTGGCTGGGGCTGGCTCTCTTCCAGAAAAGTACAAGATTGGTCTCAGAAAGATTTCCAGAACAAAACCATCCACGTCCGCATAGCAGGTGTTGATGCCCCAGAGACTGCTCACTTTGGCAACAAAGAGCAGCCCTTTGGAAAGGAGGCTCTCGAGTGGCTTAGGGCTCTGCTTCACAAGCGTTACGTCAGAGCATACATCTACCGCCTCGACCAATATCAAAGAGTCGTCGCAAGTGTGTCATATTGGAAATGGGGCTTCTGGAAGACTGACGTTGGTTTGGAAATGATCAAGAATGGCATGGCTACAGTCTACGAAGCTAAATTCGGCAGCGAGTTCGGCGACAAGGAAGCAAAATACCGCAGGGCCATGGAAAAGGCTCAGAGAAAGCAGATCGGCATGTGGAGTCATACCAAGCCTGGGTTGATGGCCAAATTGATGGGTCAGAAACAAGAGAAGGTTGAAACCCCGCGTGAATACAAAACCCGCATCAGTCAAGCCGAGAAGGGGGAAGCTGGCCCCAAGAAATAAGGATACCGTTTTCTGCCTGTCTTTGAACCCTCCGACTCGTCCATCAGCACGTCCAGTGTGCCTTGGATGGTAGCTCCTCAAGTTGCATCTCACGAGCGGAGAGATATACTAGCGACACCGAAGAGGTGTTCCGACGTCTCAATACAACACTTTCCTCAGAAGAGACACAGCTGCAAGTGCTGCAGTCGCTGCAACAGCTACGACCATACTCACTCTCGAAATCCTCGTCGATCTTGTAAAACAAAGGGAGGTATGCCTGCTCCGGCACCCAAGGCTTCATTCCAAGGAATTGCGCCATCAATTGAGCAGCAGTCTGATTCTCACAAGTCTTGTAATCAACACCATCCCAAAGACCAGCATACACACCTGCAAAATACTGCAACACTCGTTGAAACATCGAGTTATACGGATGCAAAGTGCCCTT
Source organism: Aureobasidium lini (assembly GCA_022813425.1). Lineage (NCBI taxonomy): Eukaryota > Fungi > Ascomycota > Dothideomycetes > Dothideales > Saccotheciaceae > Aureobasidium > Aureobasidium lini. Next base: position 34,839 of record JAKLML010000076.1, on the reverse strand, counting down.
GCTGAAGCAGAATCCGGGAATATTTTCGATGATGTCCACTCGCTGCTCGATATCTTGATGTTGAATCTCCGCGCGGTCGCGGAGGTACACAAAACTCGAATCTGTGTCTTGAGCCCAGTTGTCAAGATGTCCTCGTTTCTTCTCATCTGCGGGCCATAGATCGGGTCCGTATTCTTCCATCCACAGCCAAGCGGTGCGGACTGGGTGATATGGCAGATGTAGCTTCGGTCCACACCCCTGCACACTCTGGACCTCCCAAGACCATCTTACAATTTGTCTCGCTAGCATTTCGTGGCGTGCCGGGTCCATTGTGATGTCGATGCCGAGTTTGGATAATGATGTTCTTGCATTCTGCCGTCTTTCCGCTTCTGTGGTCCAAGAATTTATACTGTGTCTCAAAGACCATCTTTCAATCTCTCTTCGCATGGTCTTCCAGTGATTGGGGTCTTCCTTCTGGCCTTGGACTGCGATAAGGGATTCCATGATTTTGGAGATATGATGGAAGCTTTGTTGATAGTTCGATGTGTGGGAACTTATCGATTGATCATTGCACATGGACTTGCTATATATCTGCTCAGAACCCGAGACATACAACTTGCTGCCTCGCGACTATTCTATAAAATGTCTGACACGTGTGTTTTATACTTGTTTACAGCAAGACACTAATCAAAGACTGTTGCGCGGATATGGACCTTCGAAACAACATGTCTAGGTCCATTGCTTTGAGCAAACATTCTCCATCTCTCGTTCCGAATACTCGACCGCGACCAGTCTCAACGGGCAGCCATAATCTATCTATCCTCGATCAAAGGTCTCGGAGAAATGTTCCATGGGTGTTTATCCCCGAAACAAGATTGGTAGCTTGAACAAAGGACATTGATGCAGACTTACCAATCTCACAACAACCATGAAAGGAAGCAAAAAACACGCTTACTACGCAAACCTTCCAAAAAAAAAAAAACATCACGAAGTCTCACAGAATCAGAAAACCGCTTGTTTCCATAGAAAAGTCTCACATACAAAAAGGTTAGTAACATGAAGTGACATGGAAAATAAAAGATGGAGAAAACAAAAAAACCGATATGCAAGAAACAAAATTTCGGATTCGGTAAAACGAAAAAGATACCAGAGCAAGTAAACTAAAACTCCATTACCCGATGCAAGGCAATGCAAAATTCATACAGAGGAAAGAAGGGTGGTGACTTCCGGTCGCAAATGCTGTACAATGTAATCAAAGACAAAAGATGATCGACATCTTATCATAAGAAGAAGAGGAGAGGAGGAGGAGCGTTCGTAGGAAATCATCGATGAGAAAGCATTCGAGAAGAAGTAGTATTGTTGAGGATAGACAGTTTGGGGAGCATGAGGTAAGACAGGTGACAACGCTTTGAGACCATTCGAAGAAACCGCTTTAGTTTGCACCAGTAGTCTCATTCGAAAAGATGCTGATCGAGTTGATCAACCAATAAGCAGTCTTGAAGGCCTGAGGGTTGTTTTGCACATACTCAGCACAAGTCTTGACTCCAGTTTCAGCGGCAGCTCCGTCAGCCTCCCAGGTATTGCCTGCCCAATCACCACACAATTCAGTGTTGATGACGAGCTTCATGTCCTTGAGGTGAGAGTCAAAGTTGCAGCCGTTGCCAGAGAATACGGCTTGAGGCTTGGAGGTCCAGGTGCTGGGGTCGGGCTTGTTGGCTTTGATGTCGGAGGGTATGTACTCGCGAGGGAAGAAGTAGACGCTGACGCCTGCTGAGGTCCAGAGGGTGGCGTATACACCGCCGCCTTGGGCGTTGAAGCCGGAGCCTGCGGTGGAGTGTACACAGCTCTCGTTACCGACCGTGTAGGTGTCGTTTTCAGGGGCGCGGATACCGCACCCTGCGTTCTTGGACTGTAAAGGGCTGTTTACGTCACAATCGGGGGTCTCGAGTGTACCGCTGAACAGATCGGATTGACCGCTTCTGATGTAGTCGCCAGTTATCGCGCAGTTTGCCGAAGTGTGCCTAGAAAGAAATTAAGTTAGCATAGTTCTGATGGAGAAAAGGGGGAGGGGGATCACGTACAAGGTGGCAGTGTTATATGGATTGTTGTTGACCTGCTCGATGATGTCTATTTCACCACCGGCGGGCCAATTGGTTGGGTTGACCATCCAAAGAGCTGGCCATAAACCAGGACCAGATGGCATGTGCTTTATATCAGCCAGCACAAGAGCGTGGTTATATGAGTTCTTGCTCTCCAAACGAATGGAAAGTCGAGCCTCAGTAACGTTGGTCGAGCCAACACCAATGTATGCGGAAGGGTCTGCTGAGCCATTGTTGTTGACAACACCAATGAGCTTGTGTTGGGCAGCATGTGCTCTGGGCATATACTTTGATGTACCGTGTGTTGGACTCGAATCGGTTTGGAAGTCGAAGTTGTCAAAGAATGTGACTCCACGACTCTCCTCAACGAGTTGATAGCTATTGCCGAGGGCGGTAGTGGCAGCCAAGGCTGCAGTTGCGAAATATTTAGTGAACATTGTAGTTGATTTGTGTGTTGTGTTGGGGTTTTCTGAACATTTCGAATATAATGGCGCCCAAGGTATATATAAAGAGTGACAATGGCAACACAAGGACAATGATGGAAAAGCCTGCAACAAAGGAGAAACAGCGAGGCTGATCAAGTCAATAAAGCAAGACACAATGGGACTCGATCGAACAATGAAGCAAGTTCCAGTCACACTACCTTTCACACAAAGGAAGAGGCGATTGGACGAGGGAGAAGACAATGGATATCCTTTGAAACGAAATTCGTTTGACTTTGCATTATTAGGCGCCGATGCGGAGATGGCGAGTATCTGGTACGGAATTTTTGGGGAATTTTCAAAACAAGAAAACTTCCTGACATGCCTAATAAAGGCTCTTACAGCTGATTAGCTGGCGCATGGAGCTTGATGGCCGTAGTAACAGTGGGACATCTAGTGCCACGTGAGTGTTGAGTATTTGCTTAGAGCTTTCCCTCGGCTTGGGCCTCTCTGACAGTTTCAAAGACCTGAGGATAGTCAGTAAATGTGTTGTAAAAAATGACATGTGAAGTATCAATCTTACCTTGAGAAGCTTTCTTCTAGCACCAAGAGCGTTCACGCCCATCTTGTCGAGGGCATCATCGTCAAGCTGAACAAGATCCTGCCAACGCATATCCTTGAGTTGGTCGGTGTACTTGTGCAGTCTCAAGCTACGCAGCCAGCTGGGGATATCGCTCAACAGCTGGAGATCAGTAGGATCCTCCGGAGGCTTAGAGCTGCCGCGTCTACCACGAGGTGACCTGCCACGGGCTTCAGAGTGGTCAGAAAGGTAACCCTCGTGACTACCCATGCCGAAGTTGCCCATGTTGAGAGCATTCATGTTTGCATTCAACATGCCAGCATCGTAGGTGGAAAGGAAACCATTGTTTTGAGTCATGGGGAGATTGTTCATGTTGGAGCCAGGAGGGCCAGAGATGGCGATTCCAGGAGAGCTGGGACGAGAGCGGCCTCCCTGGAGGGCAGCGAGTTGTTGAGCCTGCAGAGCAGCAGCTTGCTGGGGGCTCAAGACTTGGCCAAGTTCGTTGGTCATGAGGATGTTCATGTTTTGCTGTTGCTGGTGTTGGAATTGAGGCTGACCCTCGGAAGAGCGTGCTCTGCGGAACTTCTTGACATCATCAAGCTGGATACGGTTGTTGACAGTGGAGAGAGCGGCGAGCTTCATGGCAGTGGCGTTTGCAATCATGTCAGCATGGGCAGCGCTCTGCTGCTGAGTGTTGAAGTTGGGCATCATGGGAGTGTTGACCATGGAAGCCCAGCTGTTGTTGGGGTTGTAAGGCGAGAGAATGTTCATAGCAGGATCTTGGTTAGGGGCAGAGACGGTGGTGTTTTGCAGGTTGGTGTCACTCGACAACTGGAAAGGGCGAGGGGAGCGCAGGGGCTGAGTGAACTGGCCCATGGGCTGTTGGCCCTGCGACGAGCGAGGTCTGGTAATGGGCTGGTTCTCGTTGCGGCTGTTATTCCAGGGCGAGGGAGAGAGTGGCACAGGGGCATCTTTCTTGTCGTCGAAGAGAAGGGAAGAGCGGTCACCAACACGGCTCGAGGTGGGAGTGTTGCCGGTGTGCTCCTTGAAGTCGGCCTTTTGTTTGGCAATGGCAGCGGCGGCATCAGGGAAGAGCGAATTGATGGTGCTGGGGTCGAGTCCCGAGTTGCGCTTAGCTCCAGGCGATGGTGGAGGCTTACCGCCAAAGCCAAAGGATGATCTCGTGCCCTCGATGTTGAGTCTGCTCATGGCGTCGTTCAGGCGGGTCGACATGGGGTCTGTAAGTAGACGTTAGCCAGAGTCTTCGTCTGGAGGTTAGGATTGAAACATACCCTTCTCGCCGAAGTTGGCAGGAGACAAGACGCCCGACATGGGGTGGCTCTTGGCCATCTGCTGCAAGACCTGGATGAAGAAGCGAATCTGCACCTGGGTCGTCTGCTGGAGCAGGGCGTAGAGAGCAGCAGTACGCTCGGGCTCACTGAGCACACGGAACCACTGCTCAATGGCACTCAACTCATCTTTGAAATCTTGGTCCAGCGTAGCGGCTGCCATGTCCTCGAGAGTATTTTCGTACTGGTCGATGTCGGCGATCCATTGCTGGGCTGCTTTGTCGGCAGAGTCGTCCTGGCTGCCGAGGCCAACACCACTGAAGTAGACCTCGCTGGCTGGTCGGATACCGCGGGAAGCCAGGGGAGACGAGGTGGAAAAGGCACCCATGTCGGCCGAGGCGCGCAGGTGGTGGCCGGGGTTCATGCCGCGAGAGGACGGCGGGCGCAGAGTGGAACTCGAGGCGTCCGGGGTGCTGTTGCGGTTGCCGATGGTGTGGTTGGACGACATAGCGTATGTCTTTTGCGTTGATGGTTGAAGGAATGTAAAGTAGCTAATAAGAAATATTAACTGACGGAGAACCTGCAGTTCCTGCTGTCCTCAAAGGCCTCCGACGGCGTGTCAGTACGAAAGCAGCTTTGTGCTCGACGCGGCTGCCGCAGACAAGCAAAGAGAGAAAAGAAGGACAGAAGCGACGAGGGTTGGGTGTCGAGGAGAAAGAAAGCGAACAAAGACGAAGACGCAGACGAAGCCAAAGCAAGAGCCCTCGACGTTGCTTGACAGGCCCGCTCAGACTCCTGATTCCTGTGAATGTCCAAGGGTCCGCCGAAACACCTGGCGCTAATAATTCGCCTTTGGCTGCCGCAAATATTCGTCCTATTTTGCCTAGAACAGCTCACGTCTTTCTCATTCACATCCTATCATTGTTTGTTGTCTGTCTTTTTGCTCAACATCGCTGCCTGGTCATTACGTCTTGCTACGTAGTGATCTCTGCTCACGCTGCGCCATGTCGACTGCCTGCACGAGCTGCTCTACCCTCGAGTCGTAGCCTAATCTATCCGCATGTACTCAGCCACCAATAGCCCTACGCCATCAATCTCGCTGTTACACCCGAGACTTTTGCGTCCCATCGACTCGTATATCTGTTTCTTGCCATATCGTCCTGTCGTGTTTCAACCTGCCACCCAGCACCGCTCTCCGCTTGTTCTTGCCTCGGCCCTCCTTCCGAATCATCCTCCCCGCCAAGCAAACGTCTTCCAACGTTTTACCATCAGGTAAATGAATTGTTTATCATGACAATAACACAAACTCTGGTCGACTGGATGCAGGTGTCTGCTGAGTGTTGGCAGCCACGGTCTCGGATTCGTGTCGAACTTCAGTCAAGTCTCTGGCGCCTCGGGTCACGGAGCCTGGTCAAACCGGCCAGGCTCAGGGTTGCTTCTTGGCTAAACTCTTGTTTTGATGCTTTCGGGACCACAAAGGTTAAATTGTCTACCAGGGTCACCAGACATTGCTACTGGAGGTGGGCATGTTTGTTGCGAGTACTCGTAGCACCATGACTCTGTTTGGTCCGTGTCTTGAGGATCGGTATTGCTGTTGATAAGCAATCCAACATGATGGCCATTTTTCATGCGCCTTATCACAGTGCTGAGCTCCTCCTACGAAACTAGGATCTATGGTTATTATCGAGTACACCTCTCCAGAGAGGAACGGGTTCCTGGTCTCGAAGTAATTCTTTGTCACATCTGAGCCAGCACACATCAAGCCACACAAGACACTTCTATCTGGCATTACCAACTTTACACCTGACCATCTTACAGGCCCTTGAACATGTAATGTCCCGGCATATTGCCGCTCGTGGAGTCTTACGATTTAGCTGGAGTTTGCTCAAGAGAGCGGCTCGTATCTGCCGAAACGTTCGGGGTCCCACAATACAGACGACTCTTGATCAACCAGGAGCTCATGCGTGCTGGATCTCCCCAAATGTTGCCGCCAGTCGCGTTGCGCAACTAAGCTCAACCCTGCCTACGATTTCTAGTCGTATTTGCACCCAGTCCAACAGCCACAATCAAGGGCTGCGCACAGAAGTGAAATGCCAAAGTATTGCTAGCTTCACATGCTCTTGCCCAAGATCTGTCAAGAGTAAGGTATCTCATCCCCACATGCATGCTACAACCGTACTCATCAGAACGCACAATGATATCGAGATTGATGATTTTGTCCAGTGGGAACACGCGAGAAGGCTGCTCTCAGTGGACCCTTCGTCATCTTCATATGGCATTGTGCATTTTTGTGTGGCTAATTAGCGTCACTCACCATCCAGGGGAAAAGAGGCAAGCACACAAATAAATAAGGGGCGAAGGGGGCACTCTTAAAGTACATCACAATGGCGGTCAAGGGTATTGTGCAACCCCATGGCAGTAGGCTGGTGAGAAGGGGTAAGTAAGGACAGACAACGGTAAATAGGGTCAAGAACCGACGACAACGAGAAGAGAAAAGGTCTCAGTAAGTATTGGATGCATTCTGGTAATCAATTTCATGGCTCATTTGGTTGTCTCTATGGGCTCTGCAGTCTTTCGCGTTCTGCTTTTCCTCAATTAACTATCAACTTTGATCAGGCCCATATCTCCAAAATCAGCCGCATTGTTTCATTTCCTAGGTTCCATTTGTTTCGATGTCCATAACTGCATTTAGCTTGAACTAGAGACACCTTCATACCACATCTGGTGAGACCCTGCTGTTTGCGCTTCCTCAACGGTCTTCAAAACGAGAGCGGAGTGGTGCAACAATGCTGTGGATCGCGCGTGGGTCAACCGCCAACCTTACGAGTCCCTCTCCTCGTTCAGAGCCTGTCTGGCTATGGCCAGGTCAGCCTCCATCTCGAAGGCCTCGGCCTCGAGACGCATGGCGACGGTGCGGAGACGCTTTGCGCGAATACGCATCTCGCTGACGTCGAGCGAGCCCAGGCTGGCGTTGAGGTCGTTGATGTTGAGTTGGCCGCGTACGAGGGGTTGGTCGGCAGGGTCTCCAGAGAGTTTGAGGCGAGACATGTTGGGGAGCTTGTTGTGCTGAGAGGCGCCCTTACCCATGTGGGCGGAATCAGGGGTAGGAGAAGGTATGTTGGGGAGGGGGCCATCTTCATCGAGCTCAGGAGAGCGGCCGTGATCCTGGCCCTGGCCCTGACCCTGCTCTTCCTTTGTGGTTCCGTGGCTGTCCTCGACGGGCAGCTGCTGGAAAGACTCCATGTCGATGTCCAGCTGCTGCTTTGCACCCATCTTCGCGTACTCTGCAGCCTGGTGACGCTTGACGTTGTCGGCTACGCGCTGAAGGTCGCCGAGCAAGATCTCAGCGACCTTGCGCTGGGGGTTCTTGCCGTCTTCCTGGCGCTTTTGAACCTCGAGGGTCATGAGCTCACGGGCGACTGTCAGCCTACCGGCCATCATGGTAGACAGCTCTTCGAGACTGCGCAAAACCTCCACGCTCCAGTTCCACCAAATTTCTTCAACGCCAGAGATGTCTCCAATACGGATCTTAGCGCCCTTTTTGAGCTCGACCCGGGGACGTATCCTCATAGGAATTGCATCCTGCACGTCACAGCCCCAGTTCTTCTCGATACGGCGTCTGCGGTTTTGCTTCACATTGCGGTCTCTGGGGTGAAGCTCTTCATACTTGCGGCGGACGGATGTGGGACCAGGCATGGTTGGTGATGAGCCTTGGGTAATCGTTGAAGAGAACTGGACATGTAGGGTCGGTAACGGTCTGGTCACGCGTCATGTCAGTTCACTTTCGCTTGACAAAAGCCTTGTGGGTGTTGTTGATGTGGAATACTAACTTTACTTGTGTAGCTTTGGCCTTGGATGGTGTGACGGATAGCAATTGTAGATGCCGCAACGCGCAAGCTTTTTCCTGTCCTGGATAGTCGCGTAAGTACTGTGTTCGGGCTTGGTGGAAGAACAAAGATAAGGTAGTGGGAGGTAGAGAAGACCCAGTGGAAGGGGCAGGTGGACAAAAGAGAGACCCAGAGAAAAGTGCAGGCATACCGACGCCGACTTCTGCGCCGGCTCCTGCTGTCATTAGCCAGTAAGTCGAAGCTTACGCCGTCTGTCGAACTAGAGCTGCCAGTAGAGGTTTTGCCGGTGGAGTTCCATGGAAGATAGGACAGTGCTGCAGTCGACGGGCTCAACTATCTCGCCGTCCGTCGACTTGTAACTGCTACTGGAGATCTCGCCGGTGGAGCTCCATGGGAAACAGGCCAGCATTGCAGTCAAAGGGGCCACGGCGCTCTCGCCGTCTGTCGAGTTATAGTTGCTAGCAGAGGCTTTGCGGTTGGAGTTCCGTAGGGAACAGGACAGCGTTACAGTCAAAGAGGCCGCGGCTTTCCCACCGTCTGTCGACTCAAAGTTGCCAGTTTAAGTTTGCCGTTGGAGCTCCATAGAAAATGGGACAGCATGACAGCTGAACGGACCCTAACTCTCTCTCGCTGGGTGTCGACTTGGAGTTGCCAGCCAAGGTTGTGCGGTGCACGTGATGTCGGTAGAGGTTTGTAGACGCGACTTCGATCGCGCAGAAAGTCGGCAATCCCCAACTGGAGCAAGTGGTCGGGTGGCAGATAGAAGTGCGAAGGTGACGGTGTTCCAAAATGCCTTTGGAGAAATCGTGTCAAAGATGTGTGGCGCTTCATTCGTGATGCGACGCAGACGCTTGGGGCTTCCCGGTAGAGGTGTGCAGGGGGTAACGTGCTCCTGAAGCCATGGAAGGGTAGATTTTGGTTCATAGAAGTCAAAACCGAACCTTGTGTGCGAGGGGACCCTGCAAATATGCAAGTGTAAACAATGGCAGCAAACCGCTAAAGCAAAGATGTGCTGTCCACAGGTCTCTGACCTAGCCATCTTTGGATGGCAAGAGAGAAGGCCAGGCGCATGATTGTACAGGTTGCAAGACACTCCGACCAGGCCGAGCAAGTTGTAAAGTTATGAATTCGAAAAGCGTGACGCTGCGCGGGATCCAGGTACCGACCAGGAAGCAGGCAGGGCAGCAAGGCGAGGACTACATGGTACTTGCACGCATGCCCGTGGGCAAGAACAGGCAGAGGGGGAAAACAAAGGATGAATGACTTACCTGATGGCAAGGCAAAAATTGCCTGACGATACGTCTTGTTGGGACGCGAGGACGCGTGTGGTGCTGGACTGTAAGACAACAAGGTCAGTCAAGAGTTCGGGTGGACTCAATAAAGGGGCAGCTTGAGAGTGCCGAATGAGAGTGATAGGCAAGGTGCGAAGGACAATACCAGGGTACAATTAGGTGATACCTGGATTACATACGAACAGATGCGGGATTGTTTCAACTTTGCGTGAAAGATGAGATAGCTGTGTGTACTCGGGGCAGATCTTGTCAAAAGAAGTGAAGGGGTTGCAGAACACGCGAGTGCATGTGACAATTGTTCAAGAAACAAAAGGACGATGCCACGCGCGGCGCACTTTCACTAGAGCAACGAGAGGCTCGAGATCATTGAGAAAGAAGGAACACAGGCAGAGCAGGCACCTACGGTTGTTGCTAATTCACCAGAGATGCGCGAGCGACGTCAGGGTAGACTTTCTCTAATGCACTGGAAGGCTCGAGATGAGGATGGCAAGCAACCCAGGCACCATACAAAGAACTGACTTGCTACTTGGGAACTCCCTCACCAAGCAGAGCTGTCGTGGGATTATCAAAAGGCACAATCATTTGGGTAAAGAAGACATAGTCCGGTGAGAGCAGTGGAAACAGTCGCCCTCCGAGGACAACCCTGTTGGCTGCAAAAAACATTGTGCCTTTTGATGGCTTCCCCTCTGAGTAACATACCGAAGAGACTAGGAGAACTCCAGATTGAGCACGAAACAACATCAACAAGCAGCTTTCTGGAAAAACTTGAAAGACCAGCGCAGAATGGGTCTTTGAGCATAGACGTCTAATGGGACTGAGAGTCATCAGTAACGACCGGGTCGAGAGCGAGCTTCAGCCTTGGGGGAATGCCAGACAGGTCAGCGAACGGGCCTACCAAACAAACAAAGAGCTACCCGACTGTGGATAATTGGGTTTTCGAGCAGCTCGCTGAGTCAATCATCTTCACTGCCAGTGACATCGCGTCAATCTCGGAAGCGACAGAAGGTGTGGTAGAGAGTGTGGTAGACTGGAAATGACAGCCGGCGTAGCCTGCTTTGCTCCATGAACGGACATGCCGATTCTCCGAAGGCGCTTAACGACACCGCCAGGACACCGCAAAAGTTGACAGAGAGTCTAGCATTGTTTGTCTACGTCCAGCCCTGCCATATACAGCTGATTGCTGCATCTCACATATAAATGAGACCGCGCCATCGGATCGAGGGCTATGATGACATCTGGAGTCTAGCAGGGTTACGAAAGATTGATCGCTGGATCTGCACGCTACGTCTTGATGAGCGGTCAAGGAAAGTAATGGCGTCAAACAGATGGCTTCCTTGATTGTCAGCGCCTGCGGTCAGAGAGAGCACGGGGTAAGGATGAAGCCGCCAAGCATCTAGGAACGATCTCATTTTAAAGCGCGTCCATTTTAGCACGCCATCATGGAACAAATGGAAGCTTCATGGAAGGTTTTTGGCGTCATGATTCCGTCCTTAATGTCCTGGTGCGCGGATGGCCAACCTCGGGGCGAAACCAGCACCAAACGTCCGGTACTCGAGAGTGTTCCATGCTGCAAACCGACAGCGTGCGCCGCCATCCTCTCTATCTCCTACCGGATGCAGCAAAAGGTGCACTGCTGACACAGCCCAGCACCCCACGCCTCTATCATCGAATCCTTCGATCTGTTCATGAAGCTGTGGCGCCTGCAGTCTGTATGTGAGGTCTGCATCACAACTTCCGTATCTGATCAATCCCAAGCGACTGTGCCCCCACGGCGCAAAGAGGCTGTGTTTATTCTTAGACCGCTATGTTGTTTACCTTCAAGATTACCAAGCTCTCGAATGACGCCCAACGACCGGGACCGGGTGGGCACAGGCTCGTCCTTCCAGAAAATGTGCCAGTGGACACAGCTCGTTCACAGACCGTGGTGGGGTCTTTGGCAGTTTGGGACGGAGTTGCGCGTCAAAACCACCTTTGCTATGTCATGCAGGTGTCTGCGAACTCTTGAGTTTGGGACTAAACCATTCCCGAGTCATTACCTCCAGACCCTGGTCAATCGCTGTCTCGTATTTTGGGACGCAACGCGATCCGTCCGGTCAGTTTGATTAACGGCCCGCGCATCATGTGTGTGTCCTTCCACCCAAGTTTCGTAGGGCTGCGGCTTTGCTTGCTTACACCGGAGGTTATCCATCCTTCCATGCATTGCAGTACCCTTGCGCGCGCGAATCAGCGTGAGAGGTTCGTGCTTGGCTAACCACCGGTCCATGTCATGGTAATGTTCCTTGCATCTGAAACGCAGCTTCCACCGGTAGGGTCGGTCTGTCGGGACAGTTCTACGCTCCCGGGCATCCATATGAGCCATGCTAGCTCCCCACTGTGGTTTCCTTCACCGTAGCCATCCTTCGCACCTCGTGTATATATACCCAGTGTCTACCCTTAACCTTGACGATCATTCCTCAGCCCTCACATCCAAGACATCTCCAACCTGCACAATGGACAGCTTCAACTACTCCAATCGCCTGGTGCATCAGCCATACACCGAGTCCTTTGGCTCACCGGTACTACTTTGCTCAAGTCCTGACAATCAAATCATCGACCACTGTTATCCGGAAGAATACCAACCTATGTTCAACACTTGTCAATCACCTCTGTTCCGTCCTATGCAACCCATCCTTCCCACTCAACACGAACATCTTTCAGGACAATGCACACCAACATGGCCAGAGTCATATCCTTATCAACCGGTCTTCATGGACTACAAGGACCCCTACAACTTCGGTGTCGTCCGCTCCAGCCCTTCTCTCCTTCCCTCCATCGAGCAAACAGTCCTGAGCCGACCGGTCTCAAGAGCACCTTCATTCAGATCTGACACAAGCTCATCATGGATGAGCTGCCCGAGGAGCAACCCATCTCGCTCCTCATCGCCCAACGCAGGAGAGATGTCCAAGTACGGAGCACCTAGCGAGGATGGCACCTGGAGATGTGCTTTCCCTGGTTGCACATCAAAGTCAGTCTTCAGAAGAGGATGCGACCTGCGCAAGCATTACCGCAGACACACAAAGACACTATTCTGCCGCCATATCGGCTGTCGATCTGCTAGCGAAGGAGGCTTCTCAAGCGAGAAAGACCGAGCACGCCATGAGGCTAAGCATGATCCTAAGATCGTTTGCGAGTGGGACGGCTGCAGTAGAGTCTTTAGCAGAGTGGACAATATGGTAAGTTCTACAGCAATGTGTTTTTCAACTACAAGCACTAACATTTCTTGCAGAGAGATCATGTTCGCCGCATTCACCGCCGCAAGCTCGTCAAATGAGCGAGTTCTAGATTGTCACATCACGATTAATGATACGATATGGTCGACTTAATGTATACTACTACTTCGGGAAAAGGGTCACCATACGGATGAGATGGAGTGGCCGTCGGCGTGCCTGTCGATATTAAATATTGACCGGCGGGCAAGCTTGGCTCATCGATTGGATGACAACCTCTGGCTTCGTGAAGTACAGTAGGCGGATATCAATATGGAAGGAGGCATTGGGCATTTTCTGGGCGCAGGACTGTTTTCTGGAAGGAGGCGTTGATATTTGCTTTTCACTTGGATTGATACCCCTGCATTTGCTGCGATTCATGGCAATAGAGAGGACAACAAGCATATACCGCTGGAGCGGCTTTTTCATCTATCTTGATCTGTTCTTGCACCATGATCTGCACTTTCGCAACACGTGCACCTCAAAATCCTTGGTACAACCAAATGCGAACCACACAACTTCGGAGTGTCAACCAGCAAGTCGCTCCTCGTATCAGCAGCGCCATGTTGACTACCAAATTCGACTCGATCCAGCTGACACTGATTGGGAGCAATTTCCTGATTCACTCAAAACACCGAGATCCTTCGATCTCGCATAGATTGGGTCCCTGCAAGTTGGCACGTGGACAGCCAGGGTGATGGTAGCGTCGTGGATAAACTTCCGTGTTAGAGGCAATGTGTGTGAGATAGTCCATGGTTCTTGTCGTTGTCCGGCAAACTGTCTATTCAAGAGAGCAGACTCCTGATTAACCGCTGGTTGGGCGTCTGATTCGTCATCACCAGTAGTAGGAGGAAGATGCATACATGATTAGGGTAAGTTTAAAGAAGTGTTGAAGCTCAAAGCGGAGACAGCATCTTACGGCGTTGCCGCGACAACGGCAGTCTGTAAACATGACGACTTTCTCTTTCACAGCTTGTTGGTAGAGACACAATCAACCAAGGAACAAATGGCAATCAAGATGGCGCGCTCTCGCTACTTCGAAGACAGTGATAGCGACCTCCCAGAACTCGACGAGCTCATAAGCCAACACGTCAAGGGACTAACACTCAATGCGCCGAAGCTCAATGCCTCCAAGACAACTGCTCCTCGTCTAGCACCACAAAAGTCGACCGGAAGAAGCACAAAGACCAGAAGCGAGACCACGAAAACAAATGCACCCACAAAGAGCGCGGCCAAATCCAGGACCTTGAGCCGCCCGCTCACAGAGCTGAAGACCGCTCCCGAATTGAGAAGACCCGAACCCAAGACACAACCTAAACCTCGCGCGCAAGTGGTGCAAAAGAAGGCGGAGGAATTGCTCAAGGAGCCAAAGACAAGAGCGACGCCACACAGAAGAGCGAGGCCCATTCTAGTACCCATAGAAGACTCCGAGTCCGAAGAAAGTCAGGAAGAGGTTGAAGAGCAGGATGTGGAGGAGAGCATTTATTGCGAAAGCGACAAGGAGGACCAACCTCCAGTACTGGCTCCGAGGGCTACGAGTAAGCCTAGAAGAAGACTCGTGGCTGGTAGAAGGACTCCAGACATTGATTCCAGTGACTCGGATGAAGATGTCTTTCACACTCCTCCCAGCGAGTCGGCGCGAAAGCCTTCGAAGGAAACCTTCACTTCAAAGACTTCGGACGACCTCACGCAAAAACTACTTCAACTTGACCTCGATGGCTCGGATAAGGAAAACGACAATCTCGCAATACTCAAGTTGTATGTCTGCTCATTCGAACTGCCACTGCACGATTCACTGACATATGATAGCTCGCCTCCGCGAGCAGCAAGACCGATCATGTTAGAAAGACCTGCCACTCCTCCACCTGCATCGCCTACAAAGTCAAAACTCGTCTCTCCCTCGAAGAAAAAACAGCGCATCCCAACACCTCCTCACGCACCGAACTTCGAAGACTTTTGGAACGTACATGCAGTAAACACTTGGAATGACGAATACTCGCCCCAAAAGCCCCTCATGTCACCAAAGAAGAACCGAAAGGCACTGCAAGACGACTCGGATTCTCCTTCAGCCTCGCCTAAGAAGACAACAAGTCCCACAAAGAAGACCCGAGCTGCAATCGATGCGAAGAAGGATTTTGAGAACAAGAAGCACAAGCTTGTGGAAGACTTCTTCGCCGAGCTCGACACAAAGATCACCGACGGCAAGATTGGTGAACTGGCCACATTGACTGGCGGTGTCAAGTTCATCTGGAGCAAAACTCTCAACTCAACAGCCGGTCGAGCAAACTGGAAGCGCGAGACCACAAAACACAGAAATCTCGACGGAACAACATCAATCACGCAAAAACACCACGCGTCGATCGAGTTGGCCGAAAAAGTCATTGACGACGAAGAACGTCTTCTCAACGTCGTAGCACATGAATTCTGCCATCTCGCCAACTTCATGGTCAGCGGGATTAAGGATCAACCGCACGGCCACCAATTCAAGGTCTGGGGTCGTAAATGCAGTGAAACATTCGGTCACCGCGGTGTGGAGGTCACTACAAAGCATTCCTACCATATCGACTACAAGTACATCTGGACATGCACGAATGAGATGTGCAGTCATGAGTTCAAGCGCCACTCCAAGAGTATCGACCCTGCCCGTCAATCTTGCGGCGTGTGCAGAAGCAGACTTGCTCAGACGAAACCGGCGCCGAGGAAACAAGCTGGCCCAACTACCTATGCGGCTTTCGTCAAGGCCAATTTTGCCGGTCTAAAGCAGGAGATGGCTGGAGCGCCGCACAAGGAAGTCATGGCTGCATTGGGTCAGAAGTACAGAGACGCAAAGGCGAAAGGCGAGTTGAACGGTGGAACACCCACTGGATCTGTTGACGGTGTGACAAAAGCATTGGAAGTGGTGGTTTTGGACAGCGATTGAAGGGTGATGGTGTGTGATGCATGGATGGATGGTGTTTCCCAGCTCTTTCTTTTTCATTTCATGATACCCCCTCCCTTCGTTTGATGGTTCATTCCTAGCATTCATTTCTATATACTATTTCGAGAGAATGCCAAGTGTACATATTACTGCATGACTTGTGTTCATCATTGTTCATCGAAAATCATTCCTGCACGAAAAGATCCCAGTCCTTGATTTCGAAGGTTTGCAAGATGCGGTCGCGGAATGAGGTTGCGGCGTCTAGCATGGGACCTTGTTTTCCAGCTGAAGGGTCAACGTCGTCTTTGTTGTAGTCGCCGCCTACGTGAGGGACGTTGACGCTGATGACCAGGTCGGTCTGTTGGCTTTCCAGTCGAATGAGCGTGAGCAGGATGCCTGTGAAATCGGGAGCTTTGCCGCGAGACACGGCTTCTGCTGAAGGCTTGTGCGTAGCAAAGAGTGTGTAGGCAGATGTTTGAGGTCTTTGGAAGTTGATGAGTGGTCAGTGGGTGTTCGAGAAGGGCAGAGAACTGAATTAAAGGAAGCGAGGAATGTACTGGAGCCTGAACGGAACGGCATTCGAGTGCGAGCCTCGGTGAATGTAACCAAATGATATGATAGCATTCGGAAGGAAAACATTGAGACTCACGGTAGTTTGCTGAATACTGCAGAGTTTGAGGTCCAGAGCTTGGTAGCATCCACATCATCCTCGACGATATCCTCTAGATGGTACTTGAGTGCATCCAGATCGGGCTTGTCGACACGCTCCAGAATATCAAAGACGATGCTTGTAAGACCATCCCTGTCCAAGTAGACTTCTTGATTATCCGGGACTTGTCTAATTTGGCTGCGAGCAAGTATCAGCGGATCGTTGCGCTTTAACCTTCATGGACCTGGTTTTCTTACCTGACGTCTGCGAAGTTGGAGGGAAGGTCCACGGTCATAGCACCGCCGTAAAGCTGGACTTTGTTGTATGACATTGTGGCGATTATGTTTTTCGTGAGTTGATATTATGGTTGATAATTAATTTGGTGATTATGATTTCTCTTTACCGAGACGTCTGGCACAGAATTTGTAGTCCCTTGACCTCAGGCAGCAATTCGATTCTAGGCAGACATTGACTCTCATTACACCACATAAACATCCATCATTCGCTCGTTGGTATGCATTTCATCACAGGTTTGTAAGCGCTTCGAAAACAATCCAAAACATGAGTCACTGATGCAGGATGATGGTTTTGAAGATGAAATTATTGGTTATTCTTCCACGAGTGTCGCGACTACCGAGTCACGGTTCCAAAATATAGTTCCTCCTTCCTATTCTCGTGACTTGGCAAAGAGTTCGTCGGTCTGTCTCTTTCCACGGACTTTCAAATCCGCAAGAGTTTCTCCGCCTCGTCGGCTTTGTCGTTCTCCTCCAACCGGGAACGCCCGAGAATTGATATGCGCGAAGCATGCTTTGGCAGGGTTAGCGGTCTGAATGGGCCTTGGTTGTTTGATGCCTATTGCCGACGATAGCTGGAGCGTTCGCCATGAATGGATCTGCGATGGAACTCTTGCTCGGAAGGCACGGCGCAGTCGCTATCATGCGAAGGGTGATATGTAAATGTCGGGGCCCTGAAAGAGCGCGTGGCAGTGGTTGATGTCTTGCTATGCACCGAGCATGAACTGCGCAGCTTTTCAAGTAGCCTCGGCCATCTCGTCGTCCTCCTTGCGCTTGCCGTTGTCTGTCCAGGTCAGGCCGGCGGCAGCTTCAGCCTCTTTCTGTGAGTACGGCTCCTCCTTGAGCTGACGAACTCTGCATGACATGTTAGTTCTGCGCAGTACACCAACATGACGAGTCCGGAGACTTACCTGCGCTTGTGAGGCTTTCCCTTGGAGTGTGCAGTCAAGTTTGACTCAGACTCGAACCATTTCGAGCACTCGACACAGTAGAATTGTCCCAGTCCAGGCAAGTCCTCAGCGGCCTTTGTGCTCTTGTATTTCTCGAGATGCTTCTCCTTATGAAGGTCGTCGTGAATCTGGTCCAGATCGCGCGTGTGACGGCGGGTCTTCTTCTTCGAATCTTGACCGCGGATGGCAGGCATCGTGATTTCCTGTTTGTGTTTGAAAGGATGACTTGTTGGGTGGATATATGCGAGGTAGTGGAGAAGCAGCAGTCTCAGTTGCTGTGGTCCCGTAAATTTGTTGGATAGAGAGATATTACAGTACTTTTTTCTAACCCCATGGAATTTTTGATCCACGCATGCCAAGCACTTTCACTATGGCTAGATTCCCTTGTGCAAACGCACAAAGTTGGTCCGAGGTCTGGACATTCCAGGAGTTGGTCGAGGCTCATTCTGGATTACTCCCACTGAATGCTTTGAGCAGCGGTAACTCTGTTCATAATTACAGCTAATTGGATTTTGACAGCTCTCTACGGAGGAGGCATACTGGATAAGCAGAGCTGGTCCACTCGGTATGAGCCTCCAAGCCCCGACTTTCACATGCGAGGAATCGGCTCCAACTTTTGAAAAATTCGATTGCTAACCGATCGAGCCGGCCGAGTTGGTCTCCCGACCGAACAATCAGCGAACCAACCGATTTGAGGACACCCGCCAACCAATAAATAGGCGGAGCGCTCCGATGTTTACCGGCACGGCTACGAGGGAATCCGCACGCGGCAGGCACTGCTGTTTCAAGGGCTGGGCATGACAGACCCCTTAGGGGGCCCACGCAGGAAAGCTTCACTGTGGGAGCAATTGTGCATAATGCACTCAGTGAAAAGCTGCCGTGCTGCCTTCTGATGTCAGACAGACGCATGATAGGAGCCGCGAGCAAGACAAGCAAGCAAGCTGGACGGAAGCGAAAAAGCACAGAGGCGGCGGGGGTGTGTAAAACGAGCAGCTAGACCAGCATGGCCTGTGCGCACGAGCCAATGAGAGGGCTCTTGATGAGGTTTTGTCGCTTTGACCGAGGGCCAAGGGAGGACTCGTTGCGGTATCTTCTCTTAAATAACTCTACCGTCTTCTTTTCCATCAACACCTCTCCGCTTCACCACTCCTCCCACCCCCCGCGTGTCCTTCTTTTAGCCGTAGAGGCATCTAGGTCACTGTCAATAGCTCCCCCGCCGTTGACCATCACAATGCAGTCTGCTCGTTTGGCAGCGCGCAAGCTGGTAAGGCCTTTTCACAGCTGTTTCCCCTGTAGAAACTTGGTATTGACAAGCTCCATAGCTTGGCCGTCGCGCCTTCGCGACCGTCGGCGACTCCCCTCTCACCAAGAAGGTCGAGATGACCAACTGGGAGACCGGCAACTACATCAACTACGCCAAGATGAGCGAGAACCTGAGCATCGTTCGCCAGCGTATGAACAACCGCCCTTTGACCTACGCTGAGAAGATCCTCTACTCCCATCTTGACAACCCTCATGAGCAAGAGATCGAGCGTGGTGTCTCATACCTGAAGCTCCGTCCCGACCGTGTTGCTTGCCAGGACGCCACCGCCCAGATGGCCATTCTGCAGTTCATGTCCGCCGGCATGCCCTCAGTCGCTACCCCTTCCACCGTCCACTGTGATCACTTGATTGAGGCCCAGATTGGTGGCGAGAAGGATCTTGCCCGTGCCCAGGACATCAACAAGGAGGTTTACGACTTCCTGTCCACTGCTTGCGCCAAGTACAACATCGGTTTCTGGAGACCCGGCTCTGGTATCATTCACCAGATCATCCTCGAGAACTACGCCTTCCCTGGTGGTCTCATGATCGGAACTGACTCTCACACTCCCAACGCTGGTGGTCTCGGTATGGCCGCCATTGGTGTCGGTGGTGCTGATGCCGTCGATGTTATGGCCAACCTCCCCTGGGAGCTCAAGGCCCCTAAGGTTATTGGTGTCAAGCTTACTGGCGAGCTCTCTGGCTGGGCTTCTCCCAAGGGTACGTTTTTGCTTCGCACATATTTTGCTCGACTCAATGCTAAAAATTGTTACAGATATTATCCTGAAGGTTGCTGGTATCCTCACTGTCAAGGGTGGCACTGGTGCTATCATTGAGTAAGTCTTTGCAATCATCCCTAGTCTTTTGAATTCGGTGCTAACTTACTCTGCAGATACCACGGTCCTGGTGTCGACTCTATCTCAGCCACCGGCATGGCAACCGTAAGAAAACCCACGTCTATTATCAGAACCTTGCTAACGCCTCGAAGATCTGCAATATGGGTGCTGAGATTGGTGCCACCACCTCCCTCTTCCCCTTCAACGACCGCATGTACGACTACCTGAACGCCACCAAGCGCAAGCAGATCGGTGACTTCTCCCGCACCTACGCCAAGGAGCTCAAGGAGGACCAGGGCGCCGAGTACGACCAGCTCATCGAGATCAACCTCTCCGAGCTCGAGCCTCACATCAACGGTCCCTTCACCCCCGATCTTGCCACTCCCATCAGTCAGTTCAAGGAGGCTGTCAAGGCCAACGGCTGGCCCGAGGAGATGAAGGTCGGTCTTATCGGCTCTTGCACCAACTCCTCTTACGAGGACATGTCCCGTGCCGCCTCCATTGCCCGTGACGCTCTCGACCACGGCATCAAGGCCAAGGCCCTCTTCACCGTCACCCCCGGATCTGAGCAGATTCGCGCCACCATTGAGCGTGACGGTCAGCTCCAGACCTTCGAGGAGTTCGGTGGTATGGTTCTTGCCAACGCCTGCGGTCCTTGCATTGGTTAGTACAATCCTTCTCAAAAATCCTTCAAAAGCAAAAACTGACTATTTCCAGGTCAATGGGACCGTCGCGATGTCAAGAAGGGCGAGGCCAACTCCATCGTCTCTTCTTACAACCGTAACTTCACCTCCCGTAACGATGCCAACCCCGCCACCCACGCTTTCGTCACCTCCCCCGACCTCGTCGTGGCCATGACCATCGCCGGTACCCTCAACTTCAACCCCCTCACCGACTCCCTCAAGGACAAGGACGGCAATGAATTCAAGCTCAAGGCCCCTACCGGTGACGGTCTGCCCGCCAACGGCTACGACCCGGGAATGGACACCTACCAAGCTCCTCCCAAGGACCGCTCCCAGGTCAACGTTGCCGTTTCCCCCACCTCCGACCGTCTCCAGATCCTCGAGCCCTTCAACGCTTGGGACGGCAAGGACGCCACCGACCTCCCCATCCTGATCAAGGCTCAGGGCAAGACCACCACTGACCACATCTCCATGGCCGGTCCCTGGTTGAAGTACCGTGGTCACTTGGACAACATCTCCAACAACATGTTGATTGGTGCCATTAACTCCGCCAACGGCGAGGCCAACAACATCGAGAACTACACCAACGGTGAGTTCGGCACCGTTCCCGGTGTTGCTCGTGACTACAAGGCCAAGGGTATCCGCTGGGTCGTCGTCGGTGACTGGAACTACGGTGAGGGTTCATCCCGTGAGCACGCCGCTCTCGAGCCCCGTCACCTTGGTGGTCTTGCCATCATTGTCCGTTCGTTCGCCCGTATTCACGAGACCAACTTGAAGAAGCAGGGTATGCTTCCTCTTACCTTCTCCGAGCCTGCCGACTACGACAAGCTCAACCCCGACGACAAGGTCGACCTCCTCTGCACTGAGCTCGCCGTTGGAAAGCCCATGACCATGAAGGTTCACCCCAAGAACGGCGAGTCATACGAGATCAAGCTTTCGCACACCTTCAACGAGGGCCAGATCGAGTGGTTCAAGAACGGC
Source organism: Aureobasidium lini (assembly GCA_022813425.1). Lineage (NCBI taxonomy): Eukaryota > Fungi > Ascomycota > Dothideomycetes > Dothideales > Saccotheciaceae > Aureobasidium > Aureobasidium lini. The sequence goes on along the minus strand of JAKLML010000076.1, from coordinate 13,477 downwards.
TCTGCCCTCAACACCATGGCCAAGTCCACCAAGAACTAAATGATTGCATGAATGGTTACGGTTAGGACAGCTATTATCTACAAAATCATGAGCCGGACAAAAACATCCGGCCCGGGGCGGTAGAGGAGACATCACACACAGAGTGATTTCACAGAAAGGAGTGGAGAAGTGGTCTTTGTTGTTTATACCTTGTACTCTTGGGCGTATTTGATTTCTTTTTCTTTTCACCTTATACCTACCCTGAATGAGTTTCTTATGTTCTATAATTCGAACACTTTTTTCAACCATAAACCACTTTGCATCTTCGACGTATCATTGCGCATTTAAAGCTTCTTGACAAAGGCTAATCTCGATCAGAGGACTGCATCAGAACACGTCCGACAGCCCAAAGGCTTCTTGATAGGCAAAACTCGTATATAAAGTAAGATTGTCAAGACACAGTGTTCTTGGGCTTTGTATGCTTCTCTGTCGATAATCAAGAAGAACTGAGCATTCTCTAGCTGAATGTCCAGAGGACATCGTTTTTAGTTAGTCCCGCTTCCCACTCCGTACATACACGCTTGAAAGGACACCATGGTGCACAATGTCCAGTCCTCGGGTACTCGCTGCCATCTGATTGAGATATATACACGACTGACATGCTTTGAAATTGCGAGACTTCCCTCGAGTCAGTGCTGGTTGCTGTATCTCTTCACTGCTTTCTCAACCAAACTATCCGGGCCTAAGATTCAATCAAGGTAAAAAGGACAAGATACGCATTAGCTCACCATCACAGAAGGCTACCTCTAGCAAGTGGTTCCGACGGCAAGTGTGTCAGTGACATGATATTCAGCAGAGACATCTCAAAGATGGTGAATACTTCTCTCCAAGTTTATTTAGGCTTGCCCTACCAGTAAGAGTTGGATGCACGTCTCTTCAAAAAGATTATTGTTACCCCCCAGAGATTTGTTTTCAGCATGATCCCATGTCAAACAGAACATCTTGTCATATTACGAGCGACGCAGTCCTTCAAGATTTCCCTCTCTATTGTGATCGTTATGATCAAACTAGAAAAGAGAGGTTCGGTGTAGGCTTGACGCTCCATACATTCTGTCCACACCATGGCATTGTCTCCAAGATCAAGCTTTCTATTCGATGTTACCTTATGATGAATGCAAGATCTTGTATCGAGATTGAGTCTGAAAAAGATGATGTTGCTCAACGCGATCAATCAGTGAGCGTCGACGACACATTGTTTGACGCTAGGAGCAATCGAATGAAAGTGCGACGACGTATCTTACACACCAGACATACCATTGATATGGCTTCTGAGAACCGAACTTGAACATAGTCTAGTCAAGTGAATTCTAAAAGGTAATTGTGTTCACTCAGAAATGATAAAATGGTCGAGTGGTCCGGAATGAAGTTGCAAGTCAAAACGCCAAGGCCGTGCACGCCAAGGCCACTCGCTTAGCGGTGTGCGCAGAATTGGGCAACTTCACAGCGCGAAACTTGGAGATCCAGCAACCTCGACAAGTTATACACCTCCAGACGTCGCAATGGCCAGTAAGTTGCGACGATATGCTGTCAAAGATGCCGATGGAATGCTGACAAAATTTTACAGAGTCCAAGAACTCGTCGCAGCACAACCAGGCCAAGAAGGCCCACAAGAACGGGTACGCATCGACAACTCCCACGACCTTTCTCTATCGCCCTTTTCGCCATCAACCAGCCCGATGAGAACGAGCGACTGACACTACGGCACCAACAGTATCAAGAAGCCCAAGACTCACAGATACCCTTCCCTCAAGGGCACCGACCCCAAGTTCAGACGCAACCACAGACATGCTCTTCACGGCACCATGAGAGCCCTGGTACGTGGCGCAGCTCCCATCGCCCATGCGACGCCATACTGACAACCACAACAGAAGGAGGTCAAGGAGGGCAAGAGAGAGTCCGCATAAACAAATCCACCACATCACGAAAGTCAAAAATCGGCGTCTAGTGTTATGGGTTGGAGGCTTTGCTAGAAGGAGCACGAAACGACTCCTCACGACAAATGCCATGAAACTGGTTGTGCAAATGCGCCCCTCGGTCCCGCCGCCTGTCGCCCTGGTCCACCTCTACTTTTCCGTCTTCTTCCACCTCACCCCGTGACATCTTCCCAAAAACAAAACAACACGGCATCAGTGTGTACAGCAACTTGCAAATACTATGCAGACTCTGCTGAAGGATTTTCCATCGTGCCAATACCAAAGATCCCACCATTACCAAACACTTGACCTGTCATCCATCGGGTACATGTGCATGGAGTTGGGGTTACATCTCTTCTCTTTCCTTTATCTTTTTTACGTACGTGACAATCCCATACCTCTTCTCTATTACAAAAACATACCCAACTTCTCGTATCAATTTATCCGCGTTTCATCTTGTGACTGTTGTGAAGTGCGTTTTGGCTCTGAGGAAGAGCAAAGTATGCAGTCGCGGCTGCCATTCCTGAAACAGTACACCACGCATCACTCGACCTTCACGCTGCCGCCAACAAAGCTTCCAATCGAGTATCACTGGATCTCTTTTTCCCTACATCACAATCCACATCATCATTCGCGATTAGATCAAGACAATGGCAGATGTCTATCAATGGCGCCGAAGAATTCAGCCTGGCTATCCACATGCACTTATGCCTGTAGGAGAGCAAGATGAGACAGAGCCAGTAATCACTCGCGGCTTTGGCTCATCTCGAAAGAAGGCGCGACCCAAAATCAGCTCCTACTTCTCCCACCGCACTTCCTCGGCCAATCATGGCAGATCTTCGATATGGTCTGCCGACCAGCGCACCTCCTTCAAAGAAACAATCTCCTCTCCTCATGAGACCTGGCCAGAAGGATGTGAGCCAGACCCGGACCAGATGATGGACTCGATGATGCGCACCTTGATGGCAGAACCTTACCGCCCCTTGGACGTCAAGCACAACTCACCGCTTCTCATGATATTCGAAGGATTCCGCAATCTTCGCGACGAGAACGCCTCTCTGATGCGCAAGCTGAAATACGAAGTCGAAACTCGATTCGCATCTCATCATGAGACAGAGCGAGAACGACAGAGATGGCAACAAGAAAGAGAGGAATACAAGGCCGAGGTCAAGAGGCTCGAACTCATCATCGCAAAAGACAAGGAAGGTATGGCCGGAGTCTTTCGTGCAAGACAAGGCAGTATACTGCGAAACGAGCATAGACGACGTACTGCATCTGGCGCCAACACGAGCAAAAATGACCCTAGGGAAACAGTTTTTGAATTCCTCGAACGAACGAGAGTTGAAGATGATGCCAGGGCTGAGGCTGCCAGAAAGGCTCAACGAGGTTGGTCGACCCTTTTTCTGGAGGAACAAAACTCACCATCACCTCTAGTACCCCTCCGAAATCGTCCTGTATCTCCATCGCAGAAGATGGCGGTACTATCGCACAAGTTCTCTACTACCAGTCACTACAGCGACCTTCCATTCGACTCGCCTCCCAGTCCGCAGGATTTCACCAGCCTCTCTCAGGCCTCAATGTTCGAACTGCTGGCCGGCAGACCTTCCTTTTCCGACACCGACTCATCCGAGAATGATTCCGCTCAGCAGCACGCAGGCATGGTTGGCGATGAAGATACAACAGCTACTTCAAACATCGACGAATTTTTGCTCAGGCAAACCACTGAGGTTGCATGTGAGGATCAACCCACTCACTATCCTGATTTCCGCACACCGTCGTTCGAGGCAGGCAACAACGAACGGATCACGTCTCGGACCTCAAAGACTCGTCCTGAGTCTCTTCATCTGGATCATGCACGAAGGTTCTCCTTTGAGTATGACAACGACCTGCGCTTTTCGCAAGAGAGAGCACAACAACCTGCAAGATCAGTTCTCCATAGAAGTGTCTCCGTAGGCAACTTTGCTCCGCCGCTCTCCTCATCCCCGCTCAAGGCGTCAGGCATCCGCGCTGCAGACAGCGCTGTGTCGTCGCCAGTCACAACACCCCTGATAGAGTCACCTGGCCTGTCAAAGATCCCGAGTCCCATATTTGACGCATCGCTCGCAAGACCAAGAAGAGAGGATTCATCGTCGAGCTTCCTCACTGCCATTAGAGCCTCGGATGGTGACACAAACCATAGCAGAGGGACATCAAGATCCAGCAATCTCTTGGAAAGCCCTCGCCTATCGTCAAGAGACAGCGTGAGAAGCAGTGGTGATCTGGTCAATGGCCAACGCCATTCTGGACGCTACGGTAGCATGCACGATGTCAACAACATTGCAGTCGTTGCCGCTCGTGCTACTGCTCCTTCAAACTCGCCAAACCCATCAGCAGAGTTACATGGATCGTATCGCGCCAACGCATGAGGCAAGAGCGCACAACCCCGGCATCACCAATTCTAGATCACCAACCGCTATGATTGAGCATGACGAAAGGCTGCCATTGATAACCCCATGGGTCACGGGTCATGTGGAAGATAGGAATGGCGGGGGATATGCAGTGGAAGAATTACTAGGTGTGGCTGTGCATGCTTCCGTCAATCATCATCGTGGCTTTCTCTCAGTCGCCTACAGTAATAGCCAATAGAACATGCAATACACACTTTCCTCGCCCTGCCCAGGTACCAGTAACTGTACCGTAACGTATGTACATATGATAGTGTCCATTGATCTTACTGGGTGTCTCAAGATGCTGTCCGTCAAGGGGGTCTACGTATACAGTTTCTTGTGCTGCAGATTGAATTGCAGGTACGCTCGGAGTAATGCTCCAGGCATCACAAATGGAAGCCTCACACCTCATATGATACAAAGAGCTGCAGTATGACAGTATCAGGTACTACCGAAGCAATTCATCTCATTGGCAATCTACTCTATACCCTGCATCAAGTCTGCCGCGTCATGGACTATTTTCTCCATGCGAGGAAAGGGCACAAAGTCTTGCGCCTTTTCTCGCAAAGACCTCAAATCTCCACATTAATGGCTGTTTCGACCACTCGCGGCTGTATTGAAGCGTGGATTTCTGAAGACGACTTTGGCAGCAGATAGAGTGACACAATGACCTTTTTTCTTTGATGATGTAGCGGCAAAGAGGTCCTTTGTAGATCATTGACAGGCGCGCGACTGCTTCCAAATAGCACGGCCAGGGGGAATAAGACGGTGTTTTTGGTCCAGGGACGTGGTAGATCTCTCGTACTGTACTGTACCCTTCTCTACGATTGTGCATCAGACACCAGCCACAGAAGGGCTATCTCCAGACACTCTATCCGGACATGTAGCGGACAGGGCAAATGCAATCAAGCAACTGCCACAAAACACGGGAGATTATCTTCGTGGGAGGGGTTCCGAACGTCCACCAGCCCGCGGCATATTAGATGGATGACAGCCACACCCTCCATACCGAGTTACCCGTACCAACCAGTATCCATATTGGGTGCAGCAAATCTCCCGCAGAGAGACTCATATCGAATCATATCAGAGAGTTTGGAAGGAACGGGTCTGGAGCGCGTTCGACGTGCTTCAAGGCGTGACAGGAGTGACAGCTGCATAGCCACAGCCACAACTCACCTGCCACATCTGCCACAAGGTTTGGCAGAAGAGGGGGAAAGATGGCCGAGGCACCGCCACATGAGAAACGTCAAAAAGCGGCTGGTGATGTCGCTGGGTGTGGCGTACGTGCGAACTGTGGCACAAGCTGCCCTCGCTGAGACATACCGACAGCTCTCCCGCTCCCAATGAGCCACGTTCGGAATCGCTACAGGTAAGCTAAAAGTCGTTCGTCTCGAAAGCCAATTTCTTCAACCACATCCCTTCCCGATTGCTCAGCAAGACACATGGACAGACCTTGGGTCGCTGGTCATCGCAGGATCTTCGGGCTGCTTTGAAGATCAGAAGTCTCCGGGAAAGTGGATACCCACTCCGTATTGCTTCGCTGTCCACCGCCACTTCGCTGTGGCAGACGCATGGGGATAGAGAGGGGGAAAGATCGGCGGATCACAAGCTTCGGAAATGTTACGGGCCAACTTGTTCGCTGATCGATGCCTCGAGGGCTGCTGCACTCGTGTGGTGCTTGGGGTGGCTTTCGCGAGAGAGGAGCCAAGCGCGAAAGGCGCCGTTTGAACGAACGTCCCAAACGGTGTGAGGGTGGGGCATGGTGCAAAGTCTCCAATGACGAAAGCTCTATCGGGCTTGCACTTTTTGACAGCGCTCGTTTGAAACGGCAGGACGTGCGTTCTTTTTGTCTCCGTCTGCTATCCCTTGAAGGGCCATGCGCAATTACAATATGAACAGTGGTGGTAATAATAGGATGGCTCGACGCAATATAAGGTTTGCTCAGCGCATGATGTTAGTGGCTTACCAAAGTCCAGCGGACCAGTCGTAAGCACATCTCAATTTCGGTTGCTCTTGCAAAAGGGAAATTGCTTGAAGCAGAAAGACGGCAGAGAAAGAGCTTCTTCTAGAAGAAGATAGGGCATGCTGCCGATGCCAGAGCGGCAGCAGAATTGGTCAAGGATTGGGAAGAGATGTGGCTGTATCGGCGAATTACCATCGCAGAATCGTTCCGACCATTGATGCAGGGTGAGATTTGATAGCATACAGTGCTAAGAGGGCTCGGGGAAGATTGTATGCGTCGACCCGCGCACGGTATTGTGCAGCCCGGGAGTGGCTACGTCACGACAGCGACAGAGAGAGGTGGAGGTCAGCAGTCTGCCTCCGTATCTACTCGAGTTTAATGCGAGATGCGACGGCGGTGGTCTGCGAGTTAGGAACGGCAAAAGGGGGGCGTGGAAAGGGTAGAATCGGGCAGTCTCAAATGCGTGCTAGTCAGATTTGCTGGCTGGATGCAACGTAAGCTTCGAAGCAGTTAGCATCGGAGACGATGCCTCGGATTTCAGAGAATGGTGATCGAGCCGCAGTTTTGGTGAGAGGAAAGATCGAAGATTGGCGTGAGAGGGCTCGAGTCAGCGCCGCTGGCTTTGCGGGGATGCGTTTCCAGCCACACGAGGGCACACGCTTTCCGTTTTTGCAAGCGTGCATGAGTGAGCGACAAGCGATCCGAAGCAAAAACAAAAACCAATTGTGGCACCAGACCAAGGGTCGGCCATGTTGACAACAAAGGCAGGCTTCGGCAGTCTCGATGCTTTTGCACAGCCATGTGGCTAGGTGTGGCGCGGGACAGAGTTGTGCAGTTTCTTGGGACAGCTAAAAGCGAGAGAGCGGAGCGAGGCACACGCACGAGGCATGATGCTGGCAGACGACAGCGTTGGAGCGATGGGCGCGCACGCAAGCAAGCGCAAGCGAAGAAATCGGCAGTGCACGGGACATCCAAGAGTGTCGCTTCCATGTTGGTAGCGTAGGTTTTGGTCGGGCCACAATTCAGCCTGCAGTTAAAACGGCGCGCATCCTGTGGCTTGTGGTTGCGCCTTTCCCTTATTGCACGCTGTTTCATCGACTCACCTGGTGACGACCTTATCCGCAAGAGTTGTCTTTCCTCTTCCACATAAGCACCTTGTCCTTCTCCTCCACGCGCTCGCAGTGTCGACGCCCTGAAGACTTTATCACATCTCAACATCGCATGGTGAGCGCCCGGTAACCATGTTCGAGCATAGGTAAGAGCGAGCCACACTGCCACAGCTGGCTGAACCTCGCGCGCGCATCCGTGGCTGACATGATTTGTTATTGCTGCTGCAGACAAAGCTCGCAAAAGCCGAGCATCGAATTGCAAAAGAGCTTTAAGCCTTACCTCGAGGCCATCAAGTTCAATCCCAACAACCCGCCCAGCTCGTCGGCCGGCCACGCCAACGCGCCCTCGCTGAACGCTTTGGATGTCGCAACGCTGAATCCTCGGTATGTCTCTCCACCTTTCCGCTCACCCAACCAAGTCCCTCAAGCAACCGTCCACCACTATCCACCACTGCTGTCGTAGTACGCAATGACTAACCATCCCATTGCGGTTACAGGCAATTCGCCGAGCACCACAACATCAAGGATGCCGACCCCACTCCTCGAGCTTCCTCGACCGAACAGTGGAACTTTGGCAGCACCGGCCTCACCCCCTCGGTGCTTGACCCAAACAGCTCTTCGTTCAACACCTTCGCAAACCAAATGCCAGGCTACTACACTCCCACCCCTGGTGGCACAAACACCCTCTACCACCCGCAAGCAGGTGACCTCCACACTCCGGGTTTTGGCTTGGGCTTGAACACTCCCCTCTCCATGTCCACTTCCGACACAGCAGCACTCCATGCTCCCCAGCTCACCCACATGCATTCATTTGCACATGCTATGCAGCATCACCATCACATGAACCCATTCGGAAACCCTGCTCACTCTTTCCAAATGCACCACCAGCCTACCTTCCCTCCCCACAACTTCCAGCACCAAGGCCCGCTCTTTGAACAACTCGACAGTCAAGCCGCCGACTCACCAATGTGTGGTGGTGACATGAACCTAGACGTCGAAATGTCCAACCAAAGTCAAATGGAACCCATGTTTCAGCCTCAGCTCAGCAACGCTGCGCTGGTCGCTCTCCCTCAACACCCCTCGAGCGAGAAGTCAGTACTCAGTCCATCCTTTTCAATGCCTTGTGCTCACAATCTTCTTAGCTTCCGTTACCGTGTCACTCTCAATGCTCCGACCGCCATGGTCAGATCGGCTGATGAGATTCCTATCACATACCTCAACAAGGGGCAGGCCTACACACTCAACGTTCACGACACTGCTCCTCAGCACTCTGTTGTCGGCCAACTCAAATACCGCACCTTCGTGCGCGTCTCATTCGAAGAAGACTCCCAGAGACAGCGCCCTGGAGCCTGCTGGCAACTCTGGAAAGAAGGCCGCGGTACCAACGAAGCTCACCAACGTGGCGGCCGTCTACAAGCAGTCGAGTTTGTCGACCAGAACCAATCAAATGACCTCAACCGACCCAAACTGGAACTCGAATCCTCTTCGTTTGATGGCTTCTGTGTGACATGGAGCCCGTCTCCCAACGCACAAGGAATCGAGTGTCCCATCTCTGTTCGCTTCAACTTCTTGTCCACCGACTTCAGCCATTCAAAGGGTGTCAAGGGCATTCCAGTCCGCCTGTGCACCAAGACCGAGCTCTTGCTTGACTCCATGTCGCCTTCACAACAACCCGCCCACGAAGTCTGCTACTGCAAAGTCAAGTTATTCCGCGACCACGGTGCCGAGCGCAAGCTTTCTAACGATGTCGCCCACGTCAAGAAGCTGATTGACAAAATGAATCAGCAGATCTCTCAGATCGAGTCCGGTATGAGAGATTCGAGCAAGCGCAAGAGAAGTGGCTCCATCTCAAAGGTCAACGCCATTCCTCAAAGACCCGGCAAAGTACCTAAGCACAAGAGAACTTGGTCCATGTCCTCTACAGCCTCGACTGGAAGATCCTCCGCCGAAGAAGACCTGCAAATGAAGCTCATTGGACTGCAAGACATGTTTGGCTCCACCCGCCCGATTAGCGTCTTGTTCTTGCGAGGCGCAGAGGAGGACGACCCCGATCTTCACCCAGTGAGCCTTTCTGGAGATTCTCAAGGCCTGACTAGAGTTGATACTAGCGACACGAACATGTGGGATGGTCAAAGTAACAAGGGCAGCTCTGCTATGGTCTCGCCCACTCCAAGCAACCAATCGCTACCCTCAAACTTCCGCCGTCCAAGCGCTTTTGGCCCTCCCTCTCGCGTTAACTCGAACGAATGGGGCCGCAGCAATTCTCAAGTCGCACCCATGGACCTGAAGTCTTCTAACCCACAGCACTTGGCCAGTCCACCCGACCAGCCTGTAAAGATGCAGGCTCACTCACCAACTGGCGGCACTCTCTCCGGCTGGTTCGAAGCAATTGGTGTCGACTCTGCCTATCAACCCCCTCCAGAGCGCGCTAACAAGCCTCGTAAGCTTATTCTACCTTGAGATAAAAATAACCGAAACTAACGTATTCAGTGGCTTGTTTCTATTTGCAACCTCGAGTCCATGGCAAGGCGCCCGAGGACAACTACTACCGCGCAGTGTATCTTCTGCAAAGAAACCTCAACGATTTCGTCAGCGCAGCTGCAGTCAAGTTTGGCATCGAACCTCAAAAGATTGTCCGCACAGTCCGCATCAACCCCAAAGGAATCCAGATCTTGATGGACGATGAGGCAATTCGCGAATTGCCAGAAGGACAAGATATGAAGGCCGAATTCGCACCAGTCGATGTACAACAAAACCAGTGGCATTCGAGGCCAAACGCTTCTTCTGGATACGAGCTCAGGCTGGTCTACTAAACCGCCATCACCAACCTCCCCGATAATGACCCGTCATGAATCAACCTGCTACCTGGGTCCTGGAGACTGAAGGCTAATCATATCCCGCCTTCGATCAGTGATCAGGCGATTTGAGATACCCCTGTCCTTTCTTACCATTGGACCTTTCCTTGTGTTGATTCAACCGATACCCCTTCTTGCGAGAATTTCTTGATCGTTTTGTTGCTCTGTTTCCTCTACTAATGTTTTTTCTCATCATCCTGCTTTATTTCACCCCGGCGCACACAGACAAGCACGATTTGTTCGTTCAGTGTACACAGTGGTTGAGCGCTTTCTGGGAATGTCTGGGCCCGATATTGGGTGCTCAAGGGTCTGACTGTCTGTTTCGAGATACCCTTCTTTGCTCTTTTTCCTTGGTTGTTCATTATTCTCATATCTTATTTTCTATGTCTTTTGCAAGATGGTTATCAGCACACAATACCCGACCGTTTCTCTGGTCATTGGAAATGGTCTTTCCTCGAACAGCAGCCACTTAGTTCCTCAGTTTTATAGGGTCCGGAATTTACGGCCGTGTACCTTTCACATCGCATCAGCGTCCTCTATCTTTAACTCAGCCTGTGAGGAGTACGGAGTAAGGGTTAACGGATGTCAGGCTACTGCTACTTTACCCGCCCTCTTCGCCGTTACCAAACGGTGGACGACGTGTCTGCCAGCGCCACTGCGACCTCGAATCTTCGATTGCTTTTTCCTGCCCTCCCTCCGACGTTGAATACGTGTGGCGGTGCGCCGAGACGCGGCGTCAGACTATCAATTTGGGTGCGTACCGGCAGATGTGCTGATTGACCGCCGTTTGCCGGCGGACTGCACGCCGAGACTTTTACCAAGAGGTCGGTTCACGAACTTGACTCGACATGTTCTCCACCGAGCCATGGGTCCATTTGGTGCATCACTTTTCGCAATCCTACATCATCATCGTTATCTGAATCATCATCCCAGGGGATCTTCTATCCCAATTGCTCTGTTTGATCCCTCATATCTCGAATTATCTCGTCTCTTGACCTGACTGACAAGGGACGAAAACTCGCAATGGCCGCTAGATCCTTATGATCTTCTCATTACTCTATCCTTCGCCTCTTTGCACCGGCAATGCCGAAGGGAAATTTGGATGTTCAGCTTCCTGCCGAGACGAAGGAATGTATTGCGTGTTCTTGATGCATGTGAGAAAGGACGATTGCTTCTGAGTCATCTCGGCGTTTCGTTTGAGCACGAGTTACTTGAGGATCGAGATGATTGTGATGCCTCAAACGCTGACCCTTTCTTCGCGAAGGAAGATACTCGAGTACATGGTCTTGGGCAAAGGGGTCAAAGTGGATATGTGTCGATGCCAGGAGTGCTATGTTTAGGTGGAGAGTTCTAGCTACTGTACTCCAGCTACTCATTTGTCAACGGTATAGCATGAAGCATGCACATTGACATGCGGTCTGGACGTCGTTACTTGGTGGTTCTAAGGCATCCTCTAGAACGAGCTGTCAGTACGCGTACTCGACAGCGATTTTGCTCGCTAAATCATTCATCCTTCTTCATGTCCAGATCGCAAACATTTATGACGAGATGTCACAACAAAGTTACACTTCCTTCAAGTGTCAAACAACGCCAAGCAGCCTCGAGCTTCTCACCGTGACACCTCCGCTACAACACATTTCGCGATGTGGGTCTCTTTTGACACGGTCAAAGCAACTCTTCCTAACTACTGTAGGATGTAACAACATCGCAAAACACCATTCACCAACGATACTACACAAACGACGTACGAAGTTGCCGCTTGGCGAGATTACCATCTGGTCCCTTTGATGCTTCTATATTTTCCCTCTGGAGCTTCTTAGCGTAGATGAGCAGTTCTTGGTATGACGTGGGATTGCGCGTCCTTTTTTGTTCTCTCCTCTGTCTTTTCTGGGGGGCGTCAACGGCAGTTGTTGGGGATCTTTCTGCCTGAGTGCAGCGCTACAAGCAAGCGTGCAAATTTCCCCTGCAAGCACATTCAATACTTTCGTATCCACAATTCGACTTGGTCTGTGGATGGTCTGCCACAACCAATCGTGGCTGGTGAAAAGCTTGATCAATGAGTGTTTGCGACAGGGTTTTCGTTTAATCTGCATGGTGGATCGCGACTTCTCTCCTCTCTCTCTCTGGATCGTGTGTGTTCCATACAAACTTCTTGGCTGGGCCGAGTTCCTCTCTTTCACCCGTCTAGTTTCCGGGCGGTGATACCGAAAGCCAAGACGTACATCTCACATTCATCCAAGACTACCAAGACATGAAGAACTTCCGTCTTGGCTTGGTGAAGTTTGGCATAGAGATGAAGTTCTAACCGACTTGCAAAGAACGGCTCGGAAGTTGTAGGGGCAAGGGAAGTTTACTCCGTCCCGCCATGTGCGACGGTCGCCCTAGATGTGTCTCTCGGCGTCCGGCGAGAAGATAGGCGTGCTAAGCCGGATACTGCGGTCTACAGTACATAACCCTTTACACATGAACACACCCTTGGTGTCTGTATTTGCAAGACATCCACGCAAGCGATGCAAGGGTCCTTCCTGCGCTCCTCCATCCATGGCCGAGGAGTGATTCCCTAGCTTCGTCGGACCCCGCCAACCCGCCATGCCAGAAGACAACAGTTGCAGTGACAAGATGGAGCCGACAACCCAAACCCCAATCAATCGAAAGCTCTACTGCTCATTCCGCGGAGTGTGAGTTTCGAGGGGCGAGCTGCTCGAAACCCAGACGCCACAAGTGCTGGCTTCACAGCTCTCGATCACGAGGGAAAGTCATAGCGACGGAGTCTGATCCGTCAGATACCATGATTACTGATTATTCAACAGCGGTGGACTACAGAATCCGGACCGCGAACCTTTTCCACTATCACCGTTTTTACGGAGGTCTAACAACTCGGCCGAGAAGTGAAAGTGAAGCCTAGATATGTGAGCGCTGAGGTCTGAGTAAAGATCACAGTTTGGAAGTCTAAATGGTCAATCGTGGCTGGGGTGTTTCTTATCTCATTAATCAGTCGCTCGAACATGAGTCGCGCGGAGGGGGCACGGACGAAATCGCGAGAACTCGTTCGAGCGTCTGAGGATTCAATGCAACGATTTTGGTGGAGAGACATCAGAAAAACCACGAAAACAACACCTTCTAAAAACCACGACAACAACAACAAATATCGCTAAATAATCCTATAATAATT